>OZ024743.1:230662259-230709759 GCA_964016885.1 Eledone cirrhosa
GCCTTTGCTTCCTTTGTGAAGAGGGGAGGCGGCTTGATTGTCATCACGAACTCGGCAGGCAATCGAATCGGCGCCACCCGCGGCAGCAGTCGTTCGGCGTAGCCCCACAGATCAGCCACGCCCGGACATTACACCAATGCGTGCGCAACGGTTTCTTTTGTGACGCACGCATCTAGGGCAAATCTTTTTCGAGGGATCCCTGCCCGGGCGCCCGTGTCTGTAGAGCTTTTCTCGAACGGGTAGAGCCCCCCAAGTAGTACTGCCAGGCCAGTGACTTCTGGAAGTTGTCCATTGGTCCGGGGCCGAAAGTCCTACCGGCCAGGCTGGCCAGTTCGTCTTCTTCCATGTCCACGAACTCTCCAAGGGTGTCATCGCCCCTGCTAGCCACCAGCCCTCTATAGAATGACGAGGTGGATTCTCCACCGATGGCCGGGTCCGCTTGCCAGAGAGCCCTGAGCGCCTGAGCACACTCAGTGTGCCAGTCGCCCAGTTTTCCGGATCTTTGCTTGACCCAGGACTGCAGCTCGGTGAGCGAGACGAGTCTCAGGAAGGCTCGTCTCACGAACGGAGCCCACACCGGTTGACCAGTGAGGAATACCTGTAGGTGCCGTAGCCTTAATGCGTGCCTACGCATCATCAACCACGGCATCCCAGCCCTCCTTTCGAAGGTTGTTGGCAGCATATAGATCTTCTCACCATAGGAGGGCGCTTTTTCCAAAGAAATTGAAAGAGCATGCGTTCCATGGTGGTAAGTGTTTCCTTAGGGCAAGGCACGACAGTCAGGCGGTAGTAAGTGACGGACGCTATGTAAATGTTCGCCACCTCCGCCCGCCCTTTTAGGGACAGCTTACATTTGGCCCATTTCTGGGTCAGTGCAAACACCTTGCTCGTAACCTCGCCCCAGTTCTTTTCCACCTGGAGGTCCGGTCCAAACCAGACCCCAAGCAACTTCTCCGTGCCCTCCGTCCAGTGTCCGACGACACCGTCGGGAGGCATCGGTCTGCCTCTCCACGTTCCGAGTTGCAGCCCGATGGATTTTTCCCGGTTCAGTTTCGCTCCTGACAACCTTTCGTATTCCTCCAGTAAGATGCCGATCGCCTCGATCTCCGAATCGGTCGATACCATAACTGTTACGTCATCGGCGTAGGCCGACACCGCTTTGCTCAATCTTGGTTCCAGGGGGATACCCTGCAACAACTCCAACTTCCTCAGTAAAGGCTCGAGTGTCAATACGTACAGAAAGAAGGGAGGAAAGAGGGCACCCCTGTCGAATGGATCGTGTGATTTCGAACGGCTTGATCCTAGAATAGATGTGGTTGCTATGTAAGGCAGTGATCCAGCCTCTGAAAACAGGACTGAACCCAGCCGCCGCTAGCACCGCATCCAGGTAACCATGGTCGACCCTATCGAACGCTTTAGACTGATCCAAGTTGATCAGGGCCCCACGGAAGCCGGGTTTGTTGCCAACCCTCTCTATGATGATTCGCATGAGGTGGAGGTTGTCGTGAATGGACCTGGATGGGATAGCACATGTCTGCAAATCTCCCACCATGATATCCACGACAAGCGCCAACATCTTTGCTAACACCTTGGCCAAAATCTTTAACTCTGTGTTTAGCAGGGTTATGGGCCGAACATTATTTATACTATCCCCTTTGTTCTCGTCCTTCCTCACCAGCGAGACTACGCCCTTGGCTACAGAACAAGGAATTCTCCCGTTCTGCTGCCAATTGCAGTAGACTGCTTCGAGGAGTTCGGAGAAGAAGACCGGCATTGCCAAATAAAGTTCGTAAGTTATACCATCGAGACCTGGAGATTTGCGTCTGCTGCATTGGCTCAGAGCATCCCCGATCTCATAAGCCAAGATTGGTCCCTCGCAAGACTCTGCCTCTTCGCTCGAGAGGCGCGGCAGGCCGTCGAGGTATGGCCCGAAATCCACGTCCTCGCCCGGACCCCCGCCTCCCCCCAACAATCGGGCAAAGTGCCTTTGAAAGGCCTCGCACATCTGCTTAGGATCCCGGATCACCCGTCCATCCTCGTCTTGCAAAGACCGGATGGTGGATCGTTTTCCACTCTTAGCTTCTGTCACGCGGGCCCAGCCATCGGCTTTGGCCCCCTCATTACCTAGAGCCCGTATTTTACTTCGAATGACGCAGCCTTCGTGCTTTGCATCGAAAAACTGGCCCAAGGCCGTCCTCGATGCCAGCACTCTGGCCACATCTTCGCTCTTGATTGCCTCTTCTAATTTACCTGTTAATTCTTTTTCGTTCCTACTCCTATTGGCAGCTAACATCTTGCTATAACTTATTGATTCTGTTCTAATCTCTCTTTTGAGAGATGCCCACCATCGGTGGTTGACGATTGCACCCGTCAACCTCTCCTTAACTAATCTGCTATTCCGGTCTCTGTAAGCCTCTTTTGCCGGTAAAGACAAATTAAGTTTCCAGTAACCGGGACCCTGTCTATGTGTTCTCTCGAGGTTGACTACGCAGGTCACTAATTTGTGATCTGTATAGCCAACCGTGAGCATTTCTGGACAGCTTAATATGTCCCTATACTTACTTCTAACTAAGTATCTATCTAAGTACTATCTAGATTGACCACTGTGGTTCGTCCAACTCCAGGTTGGCACCGTTGGAGAAACTAGTCGATATCTATCGACCAAGTTAAAACGGTCGAGTAACCCCCCTCTATTAGGACATGCTCCTGCATAGTCCCAACGTGCATCTAGGATGTCATTCCAGTCCCCCGCTAGAAGCAGGGAACGCGACGTTCCCAGAAAAGTCTCCAGACGCTGGAAGAAGTCGGGTCGTTCAATTCCGAAAAGGGAGTAGACGGCGACCAGTCTCAAGGCCGCACCTCTACTATTGCCAAGGTCTAGCACCAACAAACGACCTTCCGCGTCCGAGTGAACAACATGTACGGCGAGACCCATGTGTTTTTCCAGCAGTACGACAACTCCACCCCCACCTGCAGGTTGACAGAGAGATGCGTGAACCTCAAAGTCATCGAAGGTAGGGGCCAGCTGCCGCACGACGCTGATCCGAATCTCACAGATAACCATTACATTTATACCACATGACCTGAGGTCATTTAGAAGCTTTGATTGCTTCCAAGTTGAGCCCAGGCCAAGTGCATTCAGACATCCTACTCTTAATACATCCATGTGGGCGGCAAAGCCAAAGGAGAGTGTAGTGACCTACCTTTCTGCTTCCCGGGGTTCGGGTCGCACGACTTCCATCGGGTCGTGGGTGTTGGGTGAAGGGGTGTCTTGTGGTGGTGTGGGATCGTCAGTGTGTGGTGGGGTTGGGGTGTTTGAAGTTGGGTTGGGGAGGGGAAGGGGAGGGGGAAAGCTTTTTAGTAGGACGTGGTTTATGGTTCTGACAGAGGGTGGTCCTACGTCCTCCTTAAAATCCTTTTTTAGTTTTTGGTAGAGGTTCATTGGGATCTTTATTAATTTTAAATGTGGGTAGTTTTCTGAAGAAACAAAGTTTACCCCTTCGGTTTGTACCGAAGGGTTATTGTTTATGAGTTCATTTAATTTATTATTGTTTCTGTTGATGTAAGTATAGTGTAATGTCTTTTTTTCGGATGGTGTGAGTGTTTCGAAGAGGGGGGGGGGCAGGTTTGGTTTTGTTTGTTGCTGGAGGGGTGTTTTGTGTTTTGTTGGATTGTGTTGACATTTGGGTAGGGGCTGTTTGGCCTTGTGCGTTTTGCACATGTTTTCTTTTTTTCCTTTTAATCTGTCTGAAGGACTCCGTTTCTTCCTCCGAATTCGTTGGGTTATCTTCAGTGTTGGAGGGAAGAGGTATGTTTGCTGGTAATGTTTCCGTGTTAGTTTTCTTTGTGGGGGAGATGGATGTCACTATGTTAGACTGTGTTGTGTGTTGTGGCTGCGGTGGTTGTGTTGTTTTATTGAGTGAGGGGTTGGGCGGGACTGTGTTATGTTTTGGGGTAATGTGTTATGTCTGTTTGTGCTGTGGTGGTGGTGTAGTTTTACTGAGGGACGGGTTGGGTCAGACTGAGTTTTGTTGTTTGTTTATCTGTTGTGGTGGTGGTGGAACTGGTGTTGGTAGCAAGATTTTCTTCTTGTTGAGTTGGGGACAAGCCGCCTTCAGGTGCCCTCTGTCTGCACAGATATGACAGGACGGCCTTCTCCCTTCCACGCTAATGTTTATATACCCATGGCCCACTAATAGGATTCTGTCGGGTATTTGGGTAATGCGTTCAGGCTTCATTTGCACTACAAGTTCTATACCTGTCCCACTGAACGCATTGCCTGTGGTTTTCCCAATGGAAATCACATTGTCATTCGCTGGATCGATGAAGCCAGCTATGAGCCAGCAGTAGTCCATATCTGGCATTATCGCATCCAGCCATATGCGCTGAGTTCTTTTACCCATATAAGATGGATAAAAGGTAAAATTGGTCGAACGAATCGGCGACAAAGCATGTTTTTTTGCCGCCGATTCGTTGTTCATAATAATGGCTAGGCTTCCATAGAGCCTGTCTCTTCTTATGAAAGTGGCTTCATTAAGTACTTCTCTAAGTACCGCTTTAATTTCTGCTTGTGTTGGTTGTTGTGGCTTTTTTGAGATGCTGTAGATGGTGTGGAAAACGACCGTCCGACTCTCAATATCTTTGGTGAGTTCTTGGGGCATTTTTACTGACAAGGCTCCATTTTCGCCTTGAGTTATGAATTGTTTGGCGTTTTTTTATTATTTGTGCCACATCTGAAATATTTTCAGGTATGTATGTTAAAGATTTTTTGTTGTTTGTGCAAATGAGATGTTATTGGTGTTGACTTTGTCGTCTGTTTTGCTTTCTGTTATGATGTTGCTGTTTTCAAATGTTATTTTTGTGTTTGTTGTTTCTTTGTTTGTGGTATTAATATTGTCATGAAATTCTTTCATATTTTTGTTGTTGTTGGAATCAATCTCCGGACCTGTGTCCTCGTCGACATTTTTCTCCGCACATTCGTCTGTTTTTATTTTATTTTTTCTTTCCTTCTCTGTGACGTTAGTTGGGAAGGGAGGGGAGACTAAAGCTTACAACTCTTACCGCTGCCCCCCCCCCACTATTTTCGTTAGCTTCGTTTAACATTTCTCCCAGACGATTGAAATTTTATGCAAAACAATTTTTAAAACAGATTTTTCACCCCTGGGAGAGGCGAAAATGAGCTGACCCACCGCCTAACAGTTCAATCGGGGGGTCAAGCTACACAATAGTATCAAAATTAAAATTAAACTTACAAAATTTCAGCAATAAATTGGAACAAAACTTCTGCGCGAAGTGAATTACGTCTACGCTATCGAACAGACGACAGCTAATTTCAAAAAAGATAGATAGATAGATAGATAGATAGATAGATAGATAGACGTGTACCAAACACACACACATTTCTTACTCTCTCTGTCCCTCCCTCTTTATCTCTTCATTTATATATATATATGTGTGTGTGTGTGTGTGTTTGGAGCGTTGTTATTTGGCGTTGTTGAAAAGAGCTTTTCCTTTGACCTGGCAATAAAAAACTAAACAAAATTATTTCTGTACCAAGGTACACACACTCACAAGTTTGTGTGTGTGTATGTATATATATATGTGTGTGTGTGTGTGTGTGTGTGTGTGTATCTATGTTTATATATAAGGGATAAAAATATTGCTATCTCAGTCACCAAGCTTCTCAATTCATTCCTTACTACTTATTTTGCTACGAGGTATATTATTTTGCAAGGTGCTATTTTTCCCCTGAGTTTGTGATTTCAGAGAAAGGTAAGAAATTCTTCATATTTTGCATCTTTTGTATTTTGACTTTGCAGTTTCAATTGTCTATCCACTCAAAATATTACAACAGCTAACAGTGAAATATAGAATTTAAAAAAAAAAGAAGCTTTTTCGACTGAGATCAAATGTTTTTTTTTTATTTCGAAAATATATAATTTGAAATAGCTTGCTTTTGTTTTGGACTGAAACTTTTTTGTATTTAATTCATACGAGTATTTTTTAAAGAATCTAAGATAACTTGATTTGGCCCAGTAATCTACTGATATCCAAATCAGTAGTATATTGACAAATGGAAATATAGGGTATGTGGGCGTTTCGTGATTTCGTTTGGCCAAAATGGGTTGAGAACCTTTGGTGTAGGACTCCCTCGTTTTTTTTCATTTTGTAAAAAAACCTCACCTTTTAATATATATATATATATATATATATATATATATATATATATATATATATATATATATATATATATATATATATATATATATGTGTGTGTGTGTGTGTGTGTGTAAAAGGTAAACAGAAATAACAACACAATCGGTACAGTATATGGAAGGTATATATTAGGTTAACGTTTGATAGAGCAGGAAGAGGTTCTTAACGTTTCGGACGCTAGTCCTTCGTCAGAAGAAAGAATGAGAAGTAAATTAGATTGATATATATATATATATATATATATATATATATATATATATATATATATATATATATATATAACATATATATATATATATTAAGGATGCACCAATAAACTAGTTGATACGATTAATCGGCCTTGCCTTAATTGTTTGGTCATTAGAATATGAAAGTACGTATCAAATTAATATCTCCCATGATTTATCACGATTATAGAGTTGCTATTTGTGACCACACGATGACAATTTTAGGCTGTTCCACTGTAGATTGTAACATATATACCCATGCAAGATATTAACTCTATTCTTAAAATGGAGAACATTTTATATATTTAATTTATTACGTATGAGACCTTAAATGGAATTCTTGCATTTTATTTTTGTTTGAGTAATTTAACAGGGATAATTATACTGGTATATATTTGAATACCTTTAAATGCACATGTAATCTGAAACTAACATGTTCTAATTAATTCCTTTTAAAAGACCAATTAAACACAAATCCGCTTAAGTGGGTAGGTAAATTTCTATTCTACATTAATTCACTCTAATCTACGAGGATTTACGCTCCTTGGTCAGACCCAAGTAATTCAGAGTTGCATTCGAACACTAGGAACTACATTTGCAGACTTAGACTGTGTGCAGTTGTAAATAATTGTTTCTACTTTTGACACAAGGCCAGCAATTAATCCAGTGCATTACTGGTGCGTTATTTTATCGACCCCGTAAGGATGAAGGCGTGTGGCTAAGTGGTTAGAGAATTGGATTCGCAATCGTGAAGTTGTGAGATCGATTCCTGGACCAGACGATGCGTTATGTCCTTGAGCAAGACACTTTATTTCACGTTGCTCCTTCTACCTGGAGGTGCGACCGATAGATAGTATTAGCAATTGGAAAGACAAACGGAAACATTGTTTCCTCGGTCCGATATGACGAAAGTTGATCGTTCCAAAAGGATGAAAGTCAAAGCTAACCTTGGCGGGATTTGAACTCAGAACATAAAGGACCATAACTATATGCTGCGAAGCATGGTGTCTGACGCTCTACCGATACTGCCAAATCCACCGAAATACATAATGTATGTTCCTTATGTATTCCTACACATGGAATCTATTGTTTTCTTAATTTCTGTATAGTTTTCTGTTTAAAAAAAAAAACTGAATGGCCAATAATCAAAACCTATTATGAATTATTCAGCAAAATCACCGATAGCGATTGTATGCCGATCAATCGTTGCAAACATATATGTACACACATATATATATATATATATCCAGAGAGGGAGAGAGAGGGGGGAGGGATAGAGGTGCAGAGAATGAGAGGGAAGCGTGAGTGAGAGGGAAAAGGAGTGAAAGAGAGATAGATCCAATATGAACAAATTTAAAACATTTATGGGTCTTATCATATACACTAAAGACGTTAGAATAAGATTTTAGGTAAAGTTGACAGCTATTTCTAGCATTTCGTACACGCGAATGGGTGCGTACTTGTTGATTATCGCATTTTCTTGTTGTTGATGCTGTTTAAGTACAGGTCAACACTAACGAGTGGACCTATGATTATAGTCATTCTAACCATGATCATTCAGTCTTTTTTAGCAATTTAAATCAGACTGCATTACCAATATTTCGATTATTTCTTTTGAAAACAGTAGAATATGATTTGTAGAGATTTAGTTATTTCTAGTAAAAAAGTTATAACATAGAAACTACTCTCATTGGCTCGTAATACTGATCTTTATGTTGCAGTTTGTTTACATTCGTAGGACCACTAAACATTGGCAATAGAATTATAGTTTCTATGGTGAAATGACAGGTTATATTTGCTTCCATACACAGACGGTTATGTCGGCATATATTACATATCAATGTCTCTCTGCAGAGATATTTCAAATCAATATGAAAATTTATACAAACTTAAATTATTATTTTTGATATTATTCTTTTCAACTAAATAAAAATATGAATGCCTATTCAGGAATAAAGAATAGAGTAAAAAAAGAAATATCTTTGGTGAAAAACGTTGGTCTTTTATCGGCATACACCCACACATACACAGCCCCCCCACCACCACCACCACACTCACACATAAATACACATATCCACAAACACACACACTCACAGACACACATACACACATATATATACATACATATATATATATATATGTTTCTGTATGTGTATCTGTGTACCACAATGGAAGCTATATGTTGTATATATATTTGTATCCAAATGCAGACACACACACACACATATATATATTTACTTATATATATATAACAAAGGAGATGTGGTAAGAAACCAGATGGACCATAAAGCACCAAAGTACTCAATATTTAGGGTAGTAGAGTGGTAATAGGAACGAGTAGGACCCCGACGGCTGAGCTCAGAATTAGCCGTCGAAACGGCTTGAGCTCAGCCGTCGGGGTCCTACTAGTTCCTATATATATATATATATATATATATATATGAGTAAATATATATATGTTTGTGTGTGTGTGTGTAAGCATTTGGATACAAATATATACAACATATAGCTTCCCTTGTGGTATATATATATATATATATATATATATATATATGTGTGTGTGTGTGTGTGTGTGTGTGTGTGTGTGTGTGTGTGTGTGTGTGTGTGTGTGTGTGTGTGTGTGAGTGTGTGTGTTCTCGCGGGTTCGTGTGCGTGTGTGTGGATATAGATATATACAACATATAGATTCCATTGTGGAAACTCCCGTCACTAGCTGTCCAATGAAGATTGCATTGATTTTGACGCTTTTCAACAGCATCACCTTCTTAGGTAAAATGGAGACGGGCCGTATACAATTGAAGGCAGTAGTAAATGGCTGGCTTCCTTAGCGTTTTCTATACACCGAACATGACAACCTCGTGCATCATCATCCACTCCAATCAAACAAAAACATGTTTTTATTATCATCATCGACATTATCATCATTGTTATTATAATCGAAAAGTTCCTTTGAATGATGCTTCTTTTCTAAATCATGCCAAGTGTCAACCTGACACTAAGTCAAAATTTGATAATACACCCATTTTACCATTAATTGTCATACAAATGATGCCACATGGGCACAAACTACAGTAAATGTCCTTGCAAGGTTTTTAATTTGATAATACCCTTCTTAGGTCATTGACAGTACAAGTCAGCACTATTTACTGTATCTCTTGCAGGGATGGTCTACCAGGTATCACTTCCCATTATTTTTTCAGTTCCCTTTTTATCATTCTAAGTGCACGGACAATCACTGATAAATTAAAGGCATTAAGATGCCCCATTATCTCAATTTCAATCGATCGATCTTTAGACTTACCGAGCTGTCCAAACACTTTCGAGGAGATGTTACGATCTGAGGGAATGCTCATGTCAATTACGAAATAATCTTCCTCTTTATGACACTTCACAATCATATCAGGTCGTGGCCTTGATTGTTCTGTCAGTATTCATTAAGAAATCCCAGAGGATCGTTACGTTCTCGCCTCATGTTACTGCATCTGGGTGAAGGTTGTACCATTTTCCCCGGCTTTCAGACCATAAATCCTGAACATTCACCAGTAAAAGCATTGCCCCACTCTATCATGGCTCGTTTTATATTCCTAGGGTGCTAATATTTTGCAGCCTGAAATAGTCTCAACATGCTCATCACTTTGGATCAGTTTCCTTTCTGATCACATTGGCTTGAATGTTGCTCGTTTTGTGCAGTTGAAATAAAGTTGATTAGAAATATATCAATTGTAAAAGAGTAACGATATTTTGATTGTAAAACATTCAACATACTCAACACAACGAACAATAAAGTATCATACAATATCAACTATGAAAAAAAAAATCTGCAATGCATTTGAGCATGTTCGTGTGCG
This sequence comes from Eledone cirrhosa, assembly GCA_964016885.1. Classification (NCBI taxonomy): domain Eukaryota; kingdom Metazoa; phylum Mollusca; class Cephalopoda; order Octopoda; family Eledonidae; genus Eledone; species Eledone cirrhosa. Next base: position 230,672,551 of record OZ024743.1, read on the forward strand.
TGATGGTGTCCGTGCGTGTTTGTGTGTGTGTGGTGGCCCTTATCTGTTCTGATCAATGTTCTTTGATCAATGGAAAAGCATGCGAGTGTCTGAATATTCCACAAACATGTGCACCTATGATTCCTTCTTCGGAAGAATCAGCGTAATATGGTGTCTGACAAGGCTATAATTTGAATTGCATATATACCTCATATTTTGCCAGCTAAGTGGACTAGGGCATCGTGAAATAAAGTATCTTGATCAAGGATGCGCTAGAGGTAAAGATAAAATCTTATATAAATTAAGTAATATTATTAAATAATTGTTTCTACGTTTGGCATATGGCCAGCAATTACCCAGTGCATTACTGGTACTTTATTTTATCAACCCAGTAAGGATGAAAGGCAAAGTTAACCTCGGCGGGTTTTGAACTGAGAATGGCAAGGACCGTAACTCTATACGTCAAAGCATGGCGTCCGAGCCTCTACCGATACGGCCAATCCACGGCCCATAATAATAATAATAATAATAATAATAACAATAATAATAATAATGATTTCTTTATTAACCACAAAGGTTTACATAAAGTAAACATTAAGGACAGTGCAGGACAATGCAGGACGGTACAAATGGGCATTTCTGCGTGTAAAAAACAAAAACAGAGGATGTAACAAAAATAACAATGAAAATAACAATGAAAAATTCCCCAATAGGGGGGAGACTTCGGAGGGACATTTGTGGAGAAAGCCCAGTAAAAAGCCACGATGACCCTGACCACCAAGGCAAGTGCCCTCTCCCAGTTTTCCACCTTTAATTTACAGATATATGCTCAGAGTAGGCCCATTCACTCGGGCCATTCTTGCTTCTCTCACCCATCTTTCAACAAAATGCTGGGAAGAGAGCACTTCCCTCTCTACTCTGATTTTCCTTTTCAAATGAAATTTGAAAAAATCAATCAGAGCATCACCGAAGAGGTAAGTGCTCGTCTTCAGCCCTTTCAAACGTGTCCACCATACTATCACTTTCGCCATGGCCACCAGACAGATAAAAACTTCCTGCCCTTCCCGGCTAAAGGAGGAGGGCGGGGCAATCCTCACGATGGACTCAGATGATAGTTGGATCCGTCCTAAACGCGACAGCAGGTGTTCGACATAAACCCACAAGTCAGCAATTTTCGGACACTGGACGAGTGCGTGCTGGACGGTTTCGTCGCCCTGCGCGCATCTCGGACATGCCCGGCTGACGGCACCTCCATGCCTGTAGAGTTTATCCCGAACTGGCAAGGCTCCTCGGTAGCACTGCCAGGCCAGAGATTTCTGGAAGTTGTCCATAGGCCCCGGCCCGAAAGTTCTTCCGAAGAGATTGGCTAGTTGATTTTCGTCGACGCCTAGAGTTTCCCCAGGTACGTCGTCGCTCTTACCCTCCACTAATCCTCTATAGAACGCCGAGGTGGAGTTTCCACCGATCACATTGCCCGATTGGTCGAGGGCTGTGAGCGCCTGAAGACATTCCAGTCTCCAGGCGCTCCCTCTCGGTCTTCGCTTGACCCAGGACTGCAGCTCCGTCAAGGAAACGAGCTGGGAAAATACGCGCCTAGCAAACGGCGACCACACCTGATCACCGTCGAGGAAGAGGTGGAGATGTCGTAGCCTGAGCGCGTGCCTGCGCATCATCAGCCACGGCATGCCCAGCCCTCCACGTAGCGGGTGTTGACAACAGATGGACCGCCTGACCATCGGAGCACGTCCCTTCCACAAAAAGCGAAAGAGCAAACGCTGCAGCGCAGTCAGGCGAGGCTTAGGACAAGGTACGACGGTCAGGCGGTAGCAGATGACAGACGCGATGTACGCGTTAGCCACCTCCGCTCGACCTTTCAGGGATAGCTTCCTCTCCGCCCATTTCTGGGTGAGAGAAGCCACCCTGCTCGTCACCTCGTCCCAGTTTTTGTCCGTCTAGAGGTCCGGACAGAACCAGACCTCTAGCAATTTAACCGGTCCGTCCGTCCAGCGTCCGACGACGTTGTTGGACGGCATGGACCGGCCTCTCCAGGTGCCGAGCTGCAGGCCCACTGACTTTTCCTGGTTGATCATTGCTCCTGTCACCGCTTCGTATTCTTTTAGTGTAGTGCCGATCGCCTCGATGGGTTTGGCGTTCGACACCACTACGGTGACATCGTCCGCATATGCTGACACGGATCTTCCGCATCCTAGTTCGCGCGGGACTCCCCTCAACGTCTCCAGTTTGTGCAGTAATGGCTCGAGAGTCAATACGTACAAGAGGGACGAGAGGGGACATCCTTGGCGGACCGAGCGCATGAAGTTGAACGGTTCCGACAGGTGACCGTTCACTCTCACCACAGAGCAGATGTCGCTGTGCATGGCAGCGATCCAGCCTCTGAAGACGGGCCCAAAGCCAGCCGCCCTCAGGACTGCCGCTAGGTAACGATGGTCGACCCTATCGAAAGCTTTCGACTGATCTAAATTGATCAAGGACCCACCCGTGCCAGGTTCCCTAGCTACCCTCTCTACGATGTATCGCATGAGGTGAAGGTTGTCGTGGATGGATCTGTCGGGAATGGCGCATGTCTGCGCCTCTCCCACCAGACCACCGACGACAAGCACCAACCTTGGCCAAAATCTTAAACTCTGTGTTTAGCAGAGTTATGGGCCGGAAATTTTCTATGTTATCCCCCTTGTTCGGATCCTTTCTCAGCAGTGCCACCGCTCCTCGGCTCATAGAACTGGGAATTCTCCCGTTCTGTTGCCAGTTGCAATAGACGTCCGCCAAGAGGCCTCCGAACAAGTCTGGCATCTGTACGTAAAGTTCATAGGGCAGACCATCCAAACCAGGCGATTTACCCCTTGTGCAGCCAGTCATTGCCTCCCTTACTTCAGCGGCTGTTATCGGCTTTTCGCAACACTTCGCCTCAGTGGCCGAAAGCCGCGGCAGTCCGTCGAGGTAGACACTAAAGTCCATCCCTCTACCCGGCCCACCGCTGCCCCCGAACAGCTGAGCGAAGTGTCGCTGAAAAGCTTCACACATTTGCCCGGGATCGAGTAGCATGCGCCCGTCGTGGTCCACCAAAGACCGGATCGTGGCTTTGTTGCCACGACGCGCCTCCGCCACTCGGGCCCATTGAACGGCTTTCGTCCCCTCGTATCTGAGAGCACCCACCCTTGCTCTGACAACGCAGCCTTCGTGCTTTGCATTGAAGAATTGGTCAAGGGCCAATTTCGCCGCAAGCACGTCGGTCGCGATGCCTTTGCTAAGCGCCTCGTCTAATTTTCTAACTAGTTCTCCCTCTGCTCTATTTTTCTCTATTGCTAAAGCCTTACTAAACCTAATCGATTCTATTCTAATCGCTCTTTTCAGAGCAAACCACCACTTGTTGTTGACGATGGCCCCCGTCAACGCCCGCTTAACTAGTTCTCTAATCCGGTCTCTGTAGGCCTTGCGCGCTGGTAAGGACGCGTTTAGCTTCCAGTAGCCGGGTCCTCGTCTATGAAGCCTATCTAAGTCAAGCACACAGATCACGAATTTGTGGTCCGTGTAGCTGACTATCTTGATTTGTGGACAGCCTATGCTAGACCTATCTATTTCCCTACAAAATACTCTATCTAGATATGATCTGGATGACCCTATGCGGTTTGTCCAAGTCCACATTGGCACATTCGGGAAATCCAATCGGTACCTGTCAGACAGTTCAAAACGCCTGAGCAGGTTGGTGAGGCTCTTGCACCCTCCACCCCTATCCGCTAATCCCACACAGTCCCAGCGTGCATCTAAGATCCCGTTCCAGTCGCCCACTAACACTAAAGAGCGGGACGTTCCAAGAAAGGTCTCCAGACGCCGGAAGAAATCAGGCCGCCCTGCTCCTGTCGGGGCATAGACGGCCACTAGCCTGAAAGCTTGCCCGTCTCCGCTGGTCACGTCCAGCACCACCAGCTTACCCTCTGGGTCCAGGAAGATGGCCCGTATGGCGAGATCCAAACCTCTCCGAAAAAGTACAGCAAATCCTCCACCGGATCCAGGACGGCTGGGAGATGCGTACACATCGTAGCCGCCGAAGATCGGTGCGAAGGCCCGTGCTTCGGAGATTCTGGTCTCGCTGATGGCCACTACATCTATGTTTAGTGACCTGAGGTCGTTGAGCAGGTGACCCTGCTTCCATGACGACCCCAAGCCACGCGCATTTATGCTGCCTATTCTGAGTGAGGTCATGTTTAAAATAGAGTGGAAAAGATGGGAAAGACCACTTACCGTACTTTTGGTAGAGGAGGGATGGTTTTTACATCCCTTTTCACTTGATCGTCTGGTGAAGGGACCGTTGAATCGTCCCTTCGGCTGGTCGTCGGCTCTTCTAAGAGAATGTCTGAGTATACTCTTCGATTGATGGTTCCTCCTAGGTCCCTGAAATCACCAACTGCGTTGGGGAATTTCGTTTTAATATTTGTGTATTGTTTCTGTGCTATTTTGAGCAGTCTTATGTTAGTTGGCGTTTTGATTGGTGCTGGTATTATGTAGTCCTGTTGTGAAATGTCTGTGTGTTCAATTATGTAAGTCATTAGTTTCTTGTTGTGTGTATTTATTGCCGTGCATTTGTTTTTCTGGGGGTGGGGTGTGGTTCTGCTATTTTCTTGTCGTTGTTGCTGGGTGTGTGTGTTTTGTTGTTGTGTTTGCGATGTTGGTGCTTGTGGTGGTGGTGTTGAAGGTGTTGCTGGCGGTGGGGTTGTCGCCGGTGGTGTGGGTGGTGATGGTGTTGGTGGTGTTGCTGCTGTGGGTCTCTTTGCAGTAGACTTTACCCTTTTCTCATTTCTTTCCTCCCTTTTCAAAGGCGACGATGCGCTGCTTCTGCGTTTGTGCCTTCTTACGACCTTTTGCCATCCCTCTCCCACCTCATACTCCATGTCTGATTCTGTGAGGTCGGGGAGGGGTACCAGCTCCACTCTTTCACTTGTTGTTGTTGGTGATGTTTGCACTGGAGTCTCTGTTGCAGCTGCATTTGGTATTGCTGTTGTTGTTGTTAATATTTCCACTGCTGCTGCTGTTTTTGATTTCCGTGGAGTGGGTATGGGTGCCACGGACCTATCGTTCCTGGTTGCCGCTTGTCCTGTTGCTGGTAGCCGTGGAGCCGGATTCGGAAGGAGGGGGGTTTTCTCCTTTCTCAGGGTCTTCTCGTTGCAGAAGGCCCTGAGGTGAGTCTTCGATCCACAGCGAAAGCATTTCGGGCGTTTGCCCTCAACACTTATGGGCAGTTGAGTGCCGTTATCGAAGTCTATCACATCCGGGATAGCTTCGATGCACTCCTGGTTGGTTTGGATTAGCATCTCAATGGAGGTGCCGACCCAATCTTCTCTTACTTTTTTCTGTACTTGCAGTACAGTTGTTTTGTCCTCGATTCCGACGAGGACAGACGCGGCCATCCAAGAAGGAGCCATTCCGGGGGGGGGACGTGGGTCAGTTTGACCCTCACAATTTTTTGCCCGCAGTAGGAGGGCACCAACACCATTTCCTCGCTCCTTAGGGTCACTACTGATTGGGCCTTTGCCTCCTGGGGTGTGGCAAAAAGTACGTCTACGGTGGCATATTTTTTGCCTCGGGTGATGTGCGTTTTCCGCTGCCACACAGACCCCAAGGCTTTTTGTATCTGAGCCTCTGTGGCTCTTTCCACCCTACGGGATTTTGTACTTACTGTACGGTACGTGACCGTACAGTGCTGATGGGTTTCGAACAAATTTTCCGCTGCCTTGCAGATTGCTCGGTGTCCGTTCTTTGTCACCATCTTCTTCGCTTCCTCTAATTCCTCATTTGTTATGAGGATTGTTTCCAAGTTTTTCGCAATGCCTGCAAATGAGATTGGTTTTTCTTTGCTGCTATTGTTGTTGTTGTCGTCAGAGCTGCTGGTACTTTTGTTGTTGCTGCAGGTACTACGACTACTGCCTCCGCCGCTGTTGCTGTGGTTGTTGTTGGTGTTGCTGCTGCTAATGCTGTTGTTGTTTATGCTGCTGGTGATGCTGTTGCGGCTGCTACTGTTATTTTCATTGTCACTGTTGCTGTTGTTATTACGGCTGCTACTGCTATTATTCCTGACGTCAGACGAATGAACTGGGTTTTTTTCGTATTTCCCACACACCTGTTTCGTCGCTGTCGTCGTCGTCGTGCAGAAACCTTGCACGCTTTGCACGAGACTTTTCTTTTCTTTCGTCACTTGCGAAAGAGAAGGAAGGGAGAGTGACACATTTAAAGAAGGGAGGGAGAGAGACAATCTTCTCTCTGCTGTAGTGATGATTGAGGAAGAAGAAGACGGAATGAGTGGGAGTGACGTATGAAATTTCTTTTCCGTAGCCATGTTGTTTTTTGTTTAAAATGAATATTGGGTACAAAACCCCAATAACTGGTTATTTAACCCCGAAGGGCCAAATAACGGACAGAAAGAACCCTCTCACGAGGAGGAGGGTGTCTTTATCAACAATTTGGTTCAAGTTTTAAACAATTTACAATTGTTTTAACGGTTAAAAATTACTATACCTTACAGAGCCGAGCCTCCGTCAACCATGGCATTCAATAATAATAATAATAATAATAATAATAATAATAATAATAATTGTTTCTACTTTTGGCACAAAGCCAGCAATTACCCAGTGTATTACTGGTACTTTATTTTATCGACCCCATAAAGATGAAAGGCAAAGTTAACCTCGGCGGGATTTGAACTCAGAATGGCAAGGGCCGTAACTCTATGCGTCAAATCATGGCGTCCGACCCTCTACCGATACTGCCAATCCACTGGCCATTAATAATAATAATAATAATAATAAGATAGGGAAGAAGACGCACGAGGTGGTAGAAGGTCATGAAATCGCTCCCGTAAGTTTTTGATTTTTAACATATTTAAATCAAATGTGAAATAACAATTCTTAGTACAAATGTTGCATAAACCACCGAATCAAGTCCCATAACATTTCGGATCCATATTATATTGTTATATCGCTCAAATATTCAATTTTGTATTATATATTTTGTATTCAAAAAAGAAAATGGTTATAAATGGAAGCAAACACCCTCTGTCTACACTATATAGAACAGCCAAATAACAGCAATTTCACCAACACCAGAAACTCGATACACCACCTACCCCATCACACTAAATATGACAGCCAGATAACGGCAATTTCACCACCACCAACACCAATCCCAGCATCATAATAATAATTACTATTATTATTGTCTCAAGTTTTAACAAAATGTTTAATTCCAATTTTACGGGAATATGTCAACACAATATATATTAAACATACGCGACACAAACTTATAGATACTACATATCACAAAACTCAGTATCAACAACGCCACCGCCGCCACCACTCCATCCATCATAGCTACCACTATCCCATCACCGCCGCCACCACTCCTTCATTGCTACCACCACTTTTCCCCTGTTAACGTGAGAGAGAAAGGGGAAGGTGGCGGTATCACTAGACAAGTGAGAGACTAGCAAAAGATATAAACAGATTGACTTAGTGACCTGGCCACCGGCCAAACGTCAACATCAACAACTATGGAACTGCTGGCTCACCCCTTCCTCACCAACAATATAAAAAGCCCCATCACCACCACCGACATAGCCAACAACAATAACAGGCAACTTCAGCAAAAAGTATATTATATTATTGTAATGCACTGGGTGATTGCTGGCCTTGTGCCTGGAGTGGAGACAATTATTAATAATTTCATTCTTAAGCCACGCAATGCTCACATTAAGGAACCACTCATGATAATAACAATTTAAAAAAAACAACAACAAGAAAACCCCGTGACCAAGAAATACCGGGATGGCGGCCGGCGGGGAATAGCCGTGTCTCTAGGGGAGAACGACCCCTCTAGTCTTGGTTGACACTCGTTCTAGAAGTGGTAACACGAAATGATTACCCCTTGGCGGATAAGGATAAAACGCGACAAAATAAAGTAAATGTCTAATGATAAAATCTCATACCGGATCGGCCGTCACCCGGGTAAAAAAGGGCCGCGTCCCTCAGAGAGGAACCAGACTGGGGTCGAAAAATCAGCTAATGGTTCAAACCTTCCCATCACTTCGGAGCTGGAGACCTCCCATAACCAGAATACTCCTACTGTTGGCCCTCCATGCTCACCACCTAGAAATCCAAAGAAAAAGAGAGAAAAATGGTCAAGGGAAGATAATAAAGAAGTCCTTGAGGCTTTCTACACTGCCATGTACTACCCATCAAATACATCGAATACAGAACAGACATATATCAACTGGAAAAAGAAACATCCCGAAAACAGAGGCTATATTGACAGTAACAAACTAGCCAATATACGAAGAAATATTGTAAGAAAAAAGTTACTCACTGATATAGAAATTGATCAGATCAAGCTATTAGCACAAAGTCAGCGAAGGGAAAATGAAACATGTGTCACTGAAAACGAGGTAAATTGTAACACTTCGAATCCCAGGGTTGGGGCGGAATCACTCGCAACAGAACAAATTAAAGAAAGGATCGAAAAAGTGGAGGGAGTGCATGCTCAAGATGAAACTCCAAATGAAAATAATGAGATCGTAAATGATAAAGAAATGAATGAGAATGAACTTGCCAACTTGAAGGATGAAATTATGATCGAATGGATGAAAATGAAAGAATCTGACATGGGGCAACGAGACACCCTCCCTAAGATCCAGAACTCCAAACAGAACCAAAAGATAATACACAAGACTAACATAATTCTCAAAACATTATCATCACAAACAAACTAAACATTACTGATTTAAATCATCTCTATTATGCATCGGCTAAAGTCACCACTCACTTATGTGGAGTGAAGATGAAAAAACAAAGGAATTCCCACAAGAAATCTACTTGGCAAGAGAACATCAATCGCCAAATAAACCTTCTCCGATCTGACATAGAAATTTTAACAAACTATAAAGTAGGTGAACATGTTAAACAAACTAAACTTAGAAAATTGAAAAAAAAGTACAGTATAAAATCAACAAGTGACATAGACATGCTGATCGAAATAATCAAGCAAAGAGTGTCGGCCAAAGCTGCTCATATAAGGCGCTTTGAAAAACGATCTAGATTCTATAATGACAATAATATGTTCACAAACAACCAAAGTAACTTCTACAGAAAAATTGGTAAGTCAACAATAACTGCTAAATCAATATCACCCAAGGAGGAAGTGCAAGAATTCTGGGAAAAGATCTGGGCCGAAGAAAAAGTTCATAACATACATGCCCCATGGATAGACAGACAAATGAAAGATAAAGCTCACCTTGAGGAACAAATATGGGAAAATATAACAGTTGAACAGTTGCGCTTGGCTCTAAGAAATACAAGCAAATGGAAATCCCAAGGAAAAGACAAAATACAAAACTTTTGGATAAATGCCTTCACAGAGTCTCATGAGCTGTTAGCCCAACTTTACAATGAAATAGTTAAGGAGCCAGAAAAGATACCACCATGGCTAGTTAACGGCATTACATTCCTGCTTCCGAAGAATGATGAGACAAACAATCCCCCAAATTACAGACCGATAACTTGCTTTACCACAATGTATAACATTTTAACATCAGTCCTAACTGAATACACATATGACCACTTGATAACAAATGACCTATTTCCCATTGAGCAGACAGGGTGTAAACGCGGCTCATATGGCTGTAAGGATCAGCTTCTGGTTAACAAAATGATACTGGAAGATTGTCATAATAGACACAAAAATCTATCGATTGCTTGGATAGATTATAAAAAAGCATTCGATAGTTTGCCACACAGTTGGATTGAAAAATGTTTAGAGATTTTCAAAATATCCCCGTTGTCAGGAGGTTTTTGTTATTCAGTATGAAGACATGGAAAACGACACTCCTTTAGAATAGTGAAACAAAATCACTGGAAGCTGGAGAAGTTAATATTAATTGTGGAATTTTTCAGGGTGACTCTTTATCACCGCTTTTATTCTGCATCGCGCTTATACCATTAAGTAAAATGCTCAATGAAACAAAACATGGATATAAAGTCTATGACAAAACCATTAATCACTTGTTCTACATGGATGACCTGAAACTATTTGCAAAAGATTGGATGATCAAACTCGTTTTGAAACACGAAAGCATCAAAAGATCATATTCCATTACAAAAGATGCACAAAGATACAGTAATGGACTACAAATTTCAGAAGTCCCATTTACTGCTGAAATGGAAAACACAGAAAAAGCAAAGCAGGTAAAAGTAACTGCAAAGAAAGAACTGCTACAGAAACTGGCTAAGAAATGGCAAGAAAAGCCTCTGTATGGAAAATACCCAGAACGAGCTAACAATCCTGATGTTGACAAAACTTTAACCCATCAGCGACTGGCATCCTCTGGACTGAAATCGGAGACTGAAGGACTGATTATATCAGCACAAGATCAGTGTCTGCCAACAAAAATTTACCAAGCCAACATAATAAAAAATGGATGCAGCCCATTATGCCGTGTATGCAAAAAACAACCAAAGACTATTGACCATATAATTTCAATGTGCAGTCCTATAGCTCCAACCGAATACCTAAACAGGCATGACAGAGCTGCACAATACATACATTGGATAATGTGTAAGCATTTTGACCTGCCCCATCAAAAGAATTGGTGGGAGCATCAACCACCTCCCATACTTGAAAAAGATCACATCTCAATCTTGTGGAACTTTAGCATCCAAACAGACCGAAAAATAGATGCAAATAGACCTGATATAATATTGAAGGACTTTAAAAAGAGGGTATGCCTGCTAATTGACATGTCTGTTCCAATAGACAAGAATGTATTTATAAAAACATTTGAAAAATTGAGCAAGTATAAGGACATGGAGATAGAAATTGGAAAAATGTGGAAATTGAGAACTAAAACAATACCAGTGGTTGTAGGTGCTCTGGGAATGATACCTAAGGGGTCTAATGATTACTTATCGCAAATCCCAGGAAACCCGCGTATAGGAGAAATACAAAAGATAGTACTAATGGGAACTGCCCATATACTAAGGAAGATTCTGTCAATATAAGTACATCACAAGTCTAAACACTAAAGATGCATGTGTGAGTATGTATGTTCTTTCTTGAACATTCGCTGACCTTGTTGTCTCTTGAGGTCACTGGTTGTGACTTGGTGATAACTCGTATGAACATAAAGCAAGATAAATGCAACTGTAATAATAATAATAATAATAATAATAATAATAATAATAATAATAATAATAATCTCAGCATAATGATAACAATTTCAGCATAATAATAATTGTTTCTACTTTAGGCACAAGGCCAGCAATCACCCAGTGCATTACTGGTACTTTATTTTATATACCCCGTAAGGATGAAAGGCAGAGTCAACCTTGGCGGGATTTGAACTCAGATCATAAAGGGACGTAACTATGCTGGACAACATGGCGTCCGACCCTCTACCGATACTCCCAATCCACAGCATAATAATAATAATTACTATTAATATTGCCTTAACTTTTAGTTTTAACAAAATGTTTAATTCCAATATTAATGAAAATATGTCAACACATATAAGCGACTAATGATAATTTCACTAAGGATAATTTCACCACCAATACCACCACCACTACCACGATGAAAACTCTGGTCAAGTCGACTCAAATTTCTACTCCAACTTCAACACCATCACTACAGTAATACGACCGCATCACCACCACCGCTGCCTCACTATCGCTACCGCTGCTATTCTCTCCCACTACATCCTGCTAGTTGCTGCTAGCACAGCATCGCCACCACCACCGCCGCCGCTACCTCAATATCACTACCGCCGCTATTCTCTCCCGCTACCCCCTGCTACATGGTAGAATTCTCACTAAAAGAGGAAAACATCAAAATATATAAATAGACTGAATTGATGACCCGGTCAAAATTAAAAAAAAAACAATAATCAAAATCGAGTTTTAGTTTTAACAACATGTTTAATTCCAATATTAAGGAAAAAATATGTCAACACATATACGCGACTAATGATAATTTCACTAAAGATAATTTCACCACCAGTGCCACCACCACTGTCACGATGAAAACTCTGGTCAAGTCGACTCAAATTTCTACTCCATCTTCAACACCATCGCTACAGTAATACGACCACATCGCCACCGCCGCTATTCTCTCCAACTACCTCCTGCTAGTTGCTGCTGACACAGCACCGTCATCGCCGCCGCCGCCGTTGCCTCATTGTCACTACCGCCACTATTCTCTCCCGCTAGCCCCTGCTACATTGTAGAATTCTCACTAAAAGAGGAAGGCATCAAAATATATAAATAGACTGAATTGATAACCCAGTCATATTTAAAAAAAATAAATAAATAAAAATCAAAGCAGCACAGCAACAACGAAAAACGTAAAGGAAATAAAAATGAAGAGAAAAACAAACGGACGGACAGAGAAGGGAAGGGAAAAACTAAGTCAGACATTCAAACACTACATTACAATGAAACTTATGCTTATTCATTTTTGGGGTTTTTCTGCCTGTTTGTTTGTTTGTTTATTTGGGTTCGTCTACAGCGTGATAATGCCACACAAAAGTCACGTGGAGTGACGAAACCACCGGAGACAAGTAATTCACCGGTGGTTATGTAACCATACATTCTCCAATCCTCGATAAGAGTGTTTAAATGTCGAACTTAAACAGTTCGAATAACAATGAAACGGAGACTAGAATGTCATGTGACAGACTCTCACCCAACAGGTGCTCCCTGGCTCAGCAGCAGAGACCTGGCTGTCAACCAAATACTGCTGGTGTCGGAGGAAGAAGATGAAGGAAAGGGACCAGAACCAACTGGACGAAAGAATTGAATAGAACTGTTATGCAATGTTACATGAAGAGTAACCCCAATGAGAAAGGTTATAGGAAAAGGATGCATAACATCTGGAACGAGATTGGTCCATTTAAATTAGATGAACAAAAACTGGCCGGGCAGGCTCGGGTAATAAGAACTAATGGGTGTATAAGCGAGCTGGAACTGGAGGAACTGAGCAGAGAGATTAGCTTGGAGATGGAGGGTGGAGTATGCCAGGCAAACGAGCCAGTGGGAAATGAAGGTGAAGAGGTCGAGAGAACGGAGGAACCACCCGAAACAGACAATAATCTGAATGCTGAGATAAATAATACCTGGAACAGAGATACGGTCACGGAGGAGATGAATGCTGACGGGCTAGGACAAGATTTGGTAGATATCCTAAACTTAGTGGTAGATGAATTGAACAATGATAGTGGGAGACCTATGAACCTAAGATTTGTAGACAGGTAAAAGTTAAAAGAAACAACAGCTAAGGTAAACAAAGTCATCCCATACCTTGAGGCGAGGAGCCTTCACCAGTGCAACAATATCCTCAAAGCAACAGCAAATACGGTGAGGATACTATTTGGTATAAAAGTGAGTGGAAACAACAGACAAGAAAGAGCAGAGCCTTGGTGGAAGAAACGACTGAGTGGTCAAATCAGGGAATTGAGAAATGACATTGGAAAGCTTGAGTCCCTACTGAATGGGACACTAAAAAAACATAGACACTAAAAATAGACTGGAAATAAATTACAAAAGTAGGAGCAAAAAGGTAAATATTATCATAGAGGAACTGAAGCAACGCATTGTAGCAAAGAGTGCAAAAATCAGGCGATACGAGAACAGAGTCAGCCAGTATAGACAGAACCGCATGTTCGACAACAACCAGAAGATGCTGTTTGGACAGCTTGAAGGGAAAGAAAGAGGCAACGACTTGATCCCTGAGGCGGAACAAACTAAAACATTCTGGAGAGGAATATGGGAGCAGGATGTTAAACATAATGACCAGGCAGTGTGGATTGAGACATTACAGAAGGAGATCAGTGAACAGGCACACCAACAAACTGATTTGAGTATCACAGTTGAAACTCTTAAGGGGCAGGCCAAAAAAACTAACCAACTGGAAATCACCTGGCTCAGATGGTGTGCAGGGGTTTGGGATTAAAAACATAACATCCCTCCACCCGAAACTGACAACCATGTTCAATGACTGCTTGATGTCAGGTGAGGTACCAGAGTGGTTGACAAAAGGTACCACAGTTCTGATAATGAAAGACCGAATCAAGGGTAATGATGTTATCAACTTTAGACCTATCACATGTCTGTCCGTAATGTGGAAACTGTTGACGAGCATTATGTCTGAGGAAATCTACCATCACCTCCACACAAACAACTTGTTACCGGACGAACAGAAAGGATGCCGAAAGAAGTCACGTGGTACAAATGACCAGTTACTTATTGATAAGATAGTAATGGGGAATTGCAAGAGGAGACACACTGATCTTGCCATGGGATGGATAGACTACAGAAAGGCATTTGACATGGTGCCTCATTCTTGGATCACCAAAAACCTGGAGATCTTCAAGGTGGCAGATAGCATCAGCCAGTTGTTGGGCAAAAGTATGAAGTCCTGGGAAACAGAGTTAACATCAACTGGAGAATCCTTGGGAAGCGTGAAGATCAAGAGAGGTATCTTCCAGGGAGGTAGTCTGTCCCCTTTCTTGTTTGTCCTTGCCCTGATGCCCCTGACCAGTGTACTGCAAAAAGTGAGAGCAGGTTACAGGTTAGGAAAGGGAGGGCTTACCATCAATCACTTCCTCTTCATGGACGATCTTAAGCTCTTCGGGAAGAGTGAGAAGGAGTTGGATGTGCTTGTTGACACTGTCCGTATTTTCAGCAATTTGGTATTAGTAAGTGTGGGGTAATTGTGATGAGGAGGGGTAAGTTGAGCAGAAGTAACGGAATCCAGATACCAACAGGTGAGATGATAAAGGAAATTGACTCTGAGGAAGGATACATGTATTTGGGCGTTCTGGAGGCTGATGACATCAAGAACAAAAAAATGAAGGAATTGATAAGAACTGAATACCTTCGGAGAGTAAGGAGCGTATTAAAGTCACATCTGAACAGTAGGAATGCCATAAGTGCAGTAAATTCCCGAGCTGTGTCTATTATTAGGTACAGTGCGGGAATTCTGAGATGGAATGTTGCTGAACAAAAAGAAATGGATAGCAAGACTAGGAAGCTATTGACTATCTACAATATGTTCCACAAGAGGAGTTTTGTCGATAGACTCTACTTAAGGAGTTCTGAAGGTGGAAGAGGTCTTATCAGCATAGAGGACTGTGTTCAGATGGAGAAAAACAACCTACACAAATAAGTGACTGAATGTAAGGAGCCAATGCTCAGAACTGTACTAAAGGAGGGGACAATAGGCCAGGGGATGTCCAAGGAAATAATATCAAGGAGAAAGAGCAGCCTTCATGAAAAATCCCTTCATAGTACCTTCTTTGAGAAAACTGAATTTAGAGATCCACAGACATGGAACTGTTTGAAAAGAGGAGACCTTAAAAAGGCTACAGAAGGAATGTTAATGGCTTCGCAGGAGCAGGCCCTCAAAACGAAGTGGTTGAAACACCACATTTACAAGGAGGAGGCTAGCCCACTGTGCAGGATCTGTGGAGAGAGAGAGGAGACTGTGGCTCACATTGTATCCGAGTGTAAACACCTGGCCCAGACTCACTATAAGGGCTGGAGACATGATGTGATGGGCAGGGTGATCCACTGGCACCTATGCAAAGTAAATAATTTACCACATTCTGAGAAGTGGTATGAGCATAAGCCAGAGGCGGTGATAGAAAACGATCAGGTGAAGGTGCTGTGGGATTTTAGGATACAGACGGACAAGAAACTGGAACACAATTGACTTGACCTGGTGATTTTGGACAAAGAATACAGATCGTGCTTGGTTGTGGATGTGGCCTGCCCATTCGACACGAGAGTGCAAGAGAAGGAGAGGGAGAAAATTAACCGATACCAGGACTTAAAGTGGGAGGTAAAAAGGATTTGGAACTGCCATGAAGTCAAAGTGATCAAGATTGTCATGGGCGCGCTAGGGACTATCTCAAAAGGTTTCCAGGGATGGTTAAAGAAAATTGGCCCCTTCACGCTTTTTGGAACGCTTCAAAAGGCATGCTAGCTGGGAACAGCAAGAACCATCCGATACGTCCTGAATATCTGAGGCTGCAGGTAGTGGCTTGATATTCATTTCAACAAACTTTCCAGTTAACTAACATCAATGACTGAGACTCAAAAAATAATAATAAAAAGATGGTAACGAGGAATTGAAGGAGGTGACACACTTGTCTTGCCATGGGATGGATAGACTACAAAAACGTATACGACATGGTACCTCATTCTTGGATAACCAGAAGCCTAGAGATCTTCAAGGTGGCAGACAGCATCAGACAGTTGTTGAGCAAAAGTATGAAGTCCTTGAAAACATGTTAACATAAACAAACCTTCCAGTTAACTTACACCAATGACTGAGACTCAAAGAACAATAATAATAATAATAATAATAATAATAATAATAATAATAATAATAATAATAATAATAATGTTTTCTTTATTAACCACAAGGGTTCACATAAAGTAGACTTTAAGGAGAGTACAGGACAATACAGGACGGTACAAATGGGCATTTCTGCGTGTAAAAAAACAGAGGTTGAAATAAAATAACAAAGAAAAATTACCCAATAGGGGGGAGACTTCCAAGGGACATTTGTGGAGAAAGCCCATTAAAAGACCACAGTGGCCCTGACCATCAGGGCAAGTGCCCTCTCCCAGTTTTCCACCTTTAATTTACAGACACATACTCAGAGAAGGCCCATTCATTCGGGCCATACTTGCTTCTCTCACCCATCTTTCAACAAAATGCTGGGAAGAGAGCACTTCTCTCTCTACCCTGATTTTCCTTTTCAAATGAAATTTGAAAAAGTTAATCAGGGCATCACCGAAGAGGTAAGTGCTCGTCTTCAGCCCTTTCAAACGTGTCCACCATACTATCTCTTTCGCCATGGCCACCAGACAGATAAAAACTGCCTGCCCTTCCAGGCTAAAGGAAGTGGGCGGGGCAATCCTCACGATGGACTCAGCTGATAGCTGGATCCGTCCTACACGTGACAGCAGGTGTTCGACATAAACCCACAAGTCAGCAATGCTCGGACACTGGACGAGTGCGTGCAGGACGGTTTCGTCGCCCTGCGCGCATCTCGGACATGCCCGGCTGACGGCACCTCCATGCTTGTAGAGTTTATCCCGAACTGGCAAAGCTCCTCGGTAGCACTGCCAGGCCAGGGATTTCTGGAAGTTGTCCATAGGCCCCGGCCCGAAAGTCCTTCCGAAGAGATTGGCTAGATGATTTTCTTCGACGCCTAGAGTTTCTCCAAGTACGTCGTCGCTCTTCCCCTCCACTAATCTCCTATAGAACGCCAAGGTGGAGTTTCCACCGATCACATTGCCCGATTGGTCGAGGGCTGTGAGCGCCTGAAGACATTCCAGTCTCCAAGCGCTCCCTCTCGGTCTCCGCTTGACCCAGGACTGCAGCTCCGTCAAGGAGAGGAGCTGGGGAAAAACGTGTCTTGCAAACGGCGACCACACCTGATCACCGTCGAGGAAGAGGTGGAGATGTCGTAGCCTGAGCGCGTGTCTGCGCATCATCAGCCACGGCATGCCCAGCCCTCCACGTAGCGGGTGTTGACAGCAGATGGACCGCCTGACCATCGGAGCGCGTCCCTTCCACAAGAAGCGAAAGAGCAAACGCTCCAGCGCAGTCAGGCGGGGCTTAGGACAAGGTACGACGGTCAGGCGGTAGTAGATGACAGATGCGATGTACGCATTCGCCACCTCCGCTCGACCTTTCAGGGATAGCTTCCTCTCGGCCCATTTCTGGGTGAGAGAAGCCACCCTGCTCGTCACCTCGTCCCAGTTTTTGTTCGTCTGGAGGTCTGGACCGAACCAGACCCCTAGCAATTTAACCGGTACGTCCGTCCAGCGCCCGACGACGCTGTTGGACGGCATGGACTTGCCACTCCAGGTGCCGAGCTGCAGGCCCACTGACTTTTCCTGGTTGATCATTGCTCCTGTCACCGCTTCGTATTCTCTTAGTGTAGTGCCGATCGCCTCGATGTGTTTGGCGTTCGACACCACTACGGTGACATCGTTCGCATATGCTGACACGGATCTTCCGCATCCTAGTTCGCGCGGGACCCCCTCAACGTCTCCAGTTTGTGCAGTAATGGCTCGAGAGTCAATACGTACAAGAGGGACGAGAGGGGACATCCTTGGCGGACCGAGCCCATGATGTTGAACGGTTCCGAAAGGTGACCGTTCACTCTCACTACAGAGCAGATGTTGCTGTGCATGGCAGCGATCCAGCCTCTAAAGACGGGCCCAAAGCCAGCCGCCCTCAGGACTGCCGTTAGGTAACGATGGTCGACCCTATCGAAGGCTTTTGACTGATCTAAATTGATCAAAGACCCACCCGTGCCAGGTTCCCTAGCTACCCTCTCTAAAATGTATCGCATGAGGTGGAGGTTGTCGTGGATGGATCTGTTGGGAATGGCGCATGTCTGTGCCTCTCCCACCAGACCACCAACGACAAGCACCAACCTCTTTGCTAGCACCTTGGCCAAAATCTTGAACTCTGTGTTTAGCAGAGTTATGGGCCTAAAATTATCTATGTTATCCCCCTTGTTCGGATCCTTTCTCAGCAGCGCCACCGCTCCTCGGCTCACAGAGCTGGGAATTCTCCCGTTCTGTTGCCAGTTGCAGTAGACGTCCGCCAAGAGGCCTCCGAACAAGTTTGGCATTTGTACGTAAAGTTCATAGGGCAGACCATCCAAACCAGGAGATTTACCCCTTGTGCAACTAGTCATTGCATCCCGTACTTCAGCGGTTGTTATCGGCTTTTCGCAACACTCCGCCTCAGTGGCTGAAAGCCGCGGCAGTCCGTCGAGGTAGACACTAAAGTCCATCCCTCGATCCGGCCCGCCACTGCCCCCGAACAGTTGAGCGAAGTGTCGCTGAAAAGCTTCACACATTTGCCCGGGATCGAGTAGCATGCGCCCGTCGTGGTCCACCAAAGACCGGATCGTGGCTTTGTTGCCACGACGCGCCTCCGCCACTCGGGCCCATTGAACGGCTTTCGTCCCCTCGTGTCTGAGAGCACGCACCCTAGCTCTGACAACGCAGCCTTCGTGCTTTGCATTGAAGAATTGGTCAAGGGCCAATTTCGCCGCAAGTACGTCGGTCGCGATGCCTTTGCTAAGCGCCTCATCTAATTTTCTAACTAATTCTCCCTCTGCTCTATTTTTCTCTATTGCTAAAGTCTTACTAAACCTAATGTACTCTATTCTAATTGCTCTTTTCAGAGCAAACCACCACTTGTTGTTGACGATGGCCCCCGTCAACGCCCGCTTAACTAGTTCGCTAATCCGGTCTCTGTAGGCCTTGCGCGCTGGTAAGGACGCGTTTAGCTTCCAGTAGCCGGGTCCTCGTCTATGAAGCTTATCTAAGTCAAGCACACAGATCACGAATTTGTGGTCCGTGTAGCTGACTATCTTGAATTGTGGACAGCCTATGCTAGACCTATCTATTTCCCTACAAAATACTCTATCTAGATATGATCTGGATGACCCTATGCGATTTGTCCAAGTCCACATTGGTACATTCAGGAAATCCATTCGGTACCTGTCAGACAGCTCAAAACGTCTGAGCAGGTTGGTGAGACTCTTGCACCCTCCTTCCCTATCCACTAATCCCACACAATCCCAGCGTGCATCTAAGATCCCGTTCCAGTCGCCCACTAACACTAAAGAGCAGGACGTTCCAAGAAAGGTCTCCAGACGCCGGAAGAAATCAGGCCGCCCTGCTCCTGTCGGGGCATAGACGGCCACTAACCTGAAAGCTTGCCCGTCTCCGCTGGTCACGTCCAGCACCACCAACTTACCTTCTGGGTCCAGGAAGATGGCCCGTATGGCAAGATCCAAACCTCTCCGAAAAAGCACAGCAACTCTTCCCCCCGATCCCGGACGGCTGGGAGATGCGTACACATCGTAGCCGCCGAAGATCGGTGCGAAAGCCTGTGCTTCGGAGATTCTGGTCTCGCTGATGGCCACTACATCTATGTTTAGTGACCTGAGGTCGTTGAGCAGGTGGCCCTGCTTCCATGACGACCCCAAGCCACGCGCATTTATGCTGCCTATTCTGAGTGAGGTCATGTTGAAAAGGAGTGGAAAAGATGGGAAAGTTCACTTACCTTACTTCTCGTAGGGGAAGGACGGCTTTTCCATCCTTTTCACTGCTTGTGGCCTCCTCAGGAAGGATGTCCTTATAAATCCTCCTGGATAGTGCTTGTCGGAAGTCTCTGATGACTTTGGGGAATTTTTGTTTTAGTGTCATGTACTTTTTCTGTGTGATGCGAGTGATTTGTATGTGTGGAGGTGGTGTGAATTTTGGGGTTGTTGTGTAGTCTTTTTCTGTGATGCTGGTGTTGTGTTGGATGTAGTGTAATAATTGCTTGTTGTTCAAATTTAATGCTGTGTAGTGTGTATCGTTTTGGTTGTTTCGTTTTGTTTGCGTTTGTTGTGGGTTTATTTCTGTTTCGCATTTTGGTGACTTTTGTGGTGTAGGTGATGGTGGTGTTGGAGTTAATGATGGTGATGGTGTTGGTGTTTGGGTTGATGGGGTTGGTGATGCTGGTGTGGATGGTGGCATATCTGTCCTAACTTTTTTGTTTCTTAGTTTATTTGTTTCCCTCTGTAATTTGTTTTTGGAGGGGGAAGGAAGAGAATTTTTTCTTTTTTGGTTTCTTTTTTTTTTCCGGATATCGTTTCCCACTCCTCGTCGTCACAATCTGTCTCCAGTTGTGATAGGCCGGGGAGTGGAAAATCCTCCACAGCCGTTAGTTTTGGTTGTGGTGTGGTGGATGGTGTAGGCGCTGGTGCTAGTTCTGAAGCGTTGGGTGGTGGTGGTGTTGGTTTTGCTGGTGGTGGTAGTGGTGTTGGTTTTGCTACTGTTGCTGGGGTTGTTGCTGTTATAGTTGCTTCTGTTGTTGCTGCTACAGTTGTTGCTGCCATCTCTGCTACTGGTGGTGTTGATGGTTGTGTCACTGGGGTGGGTAGGAGAGGTGGCCTCAACCTTTTAGCCTGAGGGCAGAAAGCCCTTAGGTGGGTTCCTTCACCACAAACGACACACCTAGGTCTTCTGTCCTCGACAATTACCGTGAGGTGGCTGCCGTCAGTGAGGTCTATTACCTCTGGGATTTCCTCAGTGCTTTTTTGGTCCGCTTGGATCAGGAGCTCCATCCCAGATCCGGACCAGTTTTCCTGCTTTTCTTTTGCTACTGCTATTATTTTTGTGTTGGCTTCGATGCCGGCGAGAACAGCCGCTATTAGCCAGGGAATTTCGATGGCCGGTGGAACGTGGGTCACCCTGATCTTTACGAGTCTCTGGCCACAATAGCTTGGGACGAGTGTGAGGTCGTCACTTTTTAATGGGGCCATGGAGTGTTCTCTAGACTCCTCTGGTGTTTCAAAGAACACATCCACGGTTCCATACTTTTGCCCACGTCTGATGTGGGTTTTTCTTGCCCACACTTGTCCCAAAGCTTTTTGCATTTGGATCTCGGATGCCCGTTCCACTCGGCGCGATTTTACATTTATTGTTCTATACGACACGGTGCACAGGCGCCGATGCTCCATTTTATTAGGTGGGGGGTGAGGCTGACCCTGTACCCATCTTTCTTTACCATTTGTTTGGCATTTTCTAAATCTTCTTGAGTTACCGTGAACGCTTCGAATTGTTTTGCTACGATGGCGAAACTGAGGGTCGGTTTTATAATGTCATTGTTGTTGTTGTTGCTATCGTTATTTGTGTTAATCTTAATTTTTGTTTCAGTTGTGGTGGTGGTGACGTCATTCATCTTTGGTGCGGAAGAGTCCATTTTGCTTGATTTCATTTCGACATCACGAGTTAATTTATTTTTTTCTTCTTTTGTTTCTGTTGTCGCGGTGGTGGTGGGGGTGGTGGTTGTCGCGGTGGTGGTGGTGGAGGCTTTAACACCTGCAGTCATTGGTAATGGCGGGAAATGAATGTCTACCTGAGACAAATTTAAAATATTGCTACTGCTTATATTTTTTTTTGTGTTGGCAAACGTAGTAACATTTACAATGGTGGTGTCGGTGTGAGGTGTTATTTTGTGAGGAAGGCTTAATAATAATAATAATGGAAGAAGACGCACGAGGTGGCGGAGGTCATGAAATCGCTCCCGTAAGTTTTGAATTTTTAACATATTTAAATCATTTGTGAAATAACAACTCTTAGTACAAATGCTACGTAAAGCAGCCGGCTTGAGCCCCAAAAAATTCGGACCCAAAATATATTGTTATAAGGCTCAAATATTCAAATATTCAACTTTGTATTGTACACAGTATATCCAAAAAAGAAAATGGCTATAAATGGAAGAAGAACTCCCCCCCCCCTCCTCTCCTCTGTCTACACTATATAGGACAGCCAAACTCACCAACACCAGAAACTAGATACACCACCCACCCCATCATCTGTGTACACTAAACACAACAGCCAGATAACGGCATTTTCACCTTCACCACCACCGCTCACTACGGCCATCATTACCACCACTATCCCATCACCGCCGCCACCACCCCTTCACTTCTTCACTGCTGCCACCGCTACAGCACCACCACTACAGTAATACGGTCACATCACCGCCACCACTGCCTCGGTATCGACATCACCACCACCACTGTCTCAGTATCGCTACCGCCGTCAGTCTCCCACTTCTCCCTGCTGGCTGCTACTTCCACATTATAGAATTCCTACTACTAACAAAGAGGAAGGCATCAAAATATATAGATAGACTCAAAAGAAAAAAGAAAAAACAAACAACAAAACCAAAGCAGCACAGCAACAACAGCAAAAACGAGAAAAACAAACAGAGAAAAACAAAAACAAAAAAAGAAACCCCAAAAACGTAAAGAAAATAAGAATGAAGAGAGAAGCAGGCGGACGGACAGAGAAGAGGGGGGAAAAACTAAAACTTAAAAAACAAAAACTAAGTCAGACATTCGAACACTACATTACAATGAAACTTATGCTTATTCATTTTTGGGGCCCTTTCTGCCTGTGTGTTTGTTTGTTTATGTGTGTTCGTATACAGCGTGGTGATAATGCCACACAAGGGCCAAGTGGGATGGCGGATCCACAGATGGCTAAGTAATCATACATTCGCCAATCCTCGAGAAGAGTGTTTAAATATCGAACATAAACAGTTCGAATAACGGTGAAATGGAGACTAGAACGTCATGTGACAGACTCTCACCCAACAGGTGCCCCCTGGCTCAGCAGCAGGAACCTGACTGTCAACCAAATACTGCTGATGTTGGAGGAAGAAGAAGAAGGAAAGGGGCCACAACCAACTGGACGAAAGAATTGAATAGAACTGCTATGCAATGCTACCTGAAAAGTAACCCCAAGGAGAGGGGCTACAGGAGACGGATGCATAACATCTGGAACGAGATTGGTTTATTTAAATTAGATGAACAAAAACTGGCCGGGCAGGCTCGGGTAATAAGAACTAATGGGTGGATAAGCGAGGTGGAACTGGAGGAACTGAGCAGAGAGAATGGCTTGGAGATGGCGGGTGTAGTATGCCAGACAAGCGAGCCAGTGGGAAATGAAGGTGAAGAGGTCCTGAGAACGGAGGAACCACCCGAAGCAGACAATGATCTGAATACTGAGATAAATAATACCTGGAACAGAGATACAGCCACTGAGGAGATGAATGCTGAATGGGCTAGGACAAGATTCGGTTGAATCCTAAATTTAGTGGTAGATGAATTGAACAATGATAGTGGGAGACCTATGAACCTAAGATTTGTAGACAGGAAAAAGTTAAAAGAAACAACAGCTAAGGTAAACAAAGTCATCCCATACCTTGAGGCGAGGAGCCTTCACCAGTGCAACAATATCCTCAAAGCAACAGCAAATACGGTGAGGAAACAACTTGGTATAAAAGCGAGAGGAAACAACAGACAAGAAAGAGCAGAGCCGTGGTGGAAGAAGCGACTGAGTGGGCAAATCGGGGAAATGAGAAATGACATAGGAAAGCTTGTCACTACTGAATGGGACACTAAAAAACATAGGCACTAAAAATAGGCTGGAAATAAAATACAAAACTAGGAGTAAAAAGCTAAATATTATCATAGAGGAATTGAAGCAATGCATTGTAGCAAAGAGTGCAAAAATCAGGCGATACGAGAACAGAGTCAGTCAGTATAAACAGAACCGCATGTTCGACAACAACCAGAAGATGCTGTTTGGACAGCTTGAGGGGAAAGAAAGAGGCAACGACTTGATCCCTGGGGCGGAACAAACTAAAACATTCTGGAGAGGAATATGGGAGTAGGATGTTAGACATAATGCCCAGGCATTGTGGATTGAGACAGTACAGAGGGAGATCGGTGAGCAGGCACAACAACAAACTGATTTGAGTATCACAGTTGAAACTCTTAAGGGGCAGGCCCAAAAACTAACCAACTGGAAATCACCAGGCCCAGATGGTGTGCAGGGGTATTGGATTAAACATTTAACATCCCTCCACCCGAAGCTGACGGCCATGTTCAATGACTGCTTGGTGTCGGGTGAGGTGCCAGAGTGGTTGACAAAAGGTACCACAGTTCTGATAATGAAAGACCGAATCAAGGGTAATGATGTTACCAACTATAGACCTATCACATGTCTGTCCGTAATGTGGAAACTGTTGACGAGCATTGTGTCTGAGGAAATCTACCATCACCTCCACACAAACAACTTGTTACCGGACGAACAGAAAGGATGCCGAAAGAAGTCACGTGGTACAAAGGACCAGTTACTTATTGATAAGATGGTAATGGGGAATTGCAGGAGGAGACACACTGATCTTGCCATGGGATGGATAGACTACAGAAAGGCATTTGACATGGTGCCTCATTCTTGGATCACCAAAAGCCTGGAGATCTTCAGGGTGGCAGATAACATCAGACAGTTGCTGGGCAGGAGTATGGGGTCCTGGGAGACAGAGTTGACATCAACTGGAGTATCCTTGGGAAGCGTGAAGATCAAGAGAGGTATCTTCCAGGGAGATAGCCTGTCCCCTCTGTTGTTTGTCCTTGCCCTAATGCCCTTGACCATTATGCTGCGAAAAGTGAGAGCAGGATACAAGTTGGGAAGGGGAGAGCTTACCATCAATCTCCTCCTCTTCATGGACGATCTTAAGCTCTTCGGGAAAAGTGAGAAGGAGTTGGATGTGCTTGTTGACACTGTCCGTATTTTCAGCAGTGATATATGTATGCAGTTTGGTATTGGTAAATGTGGAGTCATTGTGATGAGGAGGGGTAGGTTGAGCAGAAGTAGCGGGATCCAGATACCAACAGGTGAGATGATAAAGGAAATTGACTCTGAGGAAGGATACAAGTATTTGGGCGTTCTGGAGGCTGATGGCATAAAGAACAAAAAAATGAAGGAATTGTTAAGAACTGAATACATTCAGAGAGTAAGGAGCGTATTGAAGTCACATCTGAACAGCAGAAATGCCATAAGCGCAGTAAATTCCCGAGCTGTGTCTATTATTAGGTACAGTGCGGGAATTCTGAGATGGTATGTTGCTGAACAAAAAGAAATGGATAGGAAGACTAGGAAGCTATTGACTATCTACAACATGTTCCACAAGAGGAGTGATGTCGATAGACTCTACCTAAGGAGATCTGAGGGTGGAAGAGGTCTTATCAGCATAGAGGACTGTGTTCAGATGGAGAAAAACAACCTATACAAATACGTGACCTATAGTAAGGAGCCAATGCTCAAAACTGTACTGAAGGAGGGGACAGTAGGCCAGGGGATGTCCAAGCAGGAAATAACATCAAGGAGGAAGAGCAGCCTTAAGGGAAAATCCCTTCATAGTACCTTCTTTGAGAAAACTGAATTTAGAGATCCACAGACATGGAACTGGTTGAGAAGAGGAGACCTCAAAAAGGCTACAGAAGGAATGATAATGGCTGCGCAGGAGCAGGCCCTCAAAACGAAGTGGTTGAAGCACCATATTTACAAGGAGGAGGCTAGCCCACTGTGCAGGATCTGTGGAGAGAGAGAGGAGACTGTGGCTCACATTTTGTCCGAGTGTAAACACCTAGCCCAGACCCACTATAAGGGCTGGAGACACGATGTGATGGGCAGGGTGATCCACTGGCACCTGTGCAAAGTAAACAATTTACCACACTCTGAGAAATGGTATGAGCATAGGCCGGAGGCGGTGATGGAGAACAATCAGGTGAAGGTGCTGTGGGATTTTAGGATACAGACGGACAAAAAACTGGAACACATTAGACCTGACCTGGTGGTTGTGGACAAAGAAAAAAGATCGTGTCTGATTGTGGATGTGGCCTGCCCGTTCGACACGAGAGTGCAAGAGAAGGAGAGGGAGAAAATTAACCGATACCAGGACCTAAAGTGGGAGGTGAAAAGGATTTGGAACTGCCATGAAGTCAAAGTGATCCCGATTGTCATAGGCGCACTGGGGACTATCTCCAAAAGTTTCCAGGGATGGTTAAAGAAAATCGGCCCCTTCACGCTTTTTGGAACGCTTCAAAAAGCATGCTTGCTTGGAACAGCAAGAACCCTCCGATACGTCCTGAATATCTGAGGCTGCAGGTAGTGGCTTGATATTCATTCCAACGGACTTCCCAGTTAACCAACATCAATGACTGAGATTCAAGGAATAACAATAATAATAATAATAATAATAATAATAATAATAATAATAAGACCGAAAAATAGATGCAAATAGACCTGATATAATATTGAAGGACTTTCAAAGGAGGGTATGCCTGCTAATTGATATGTCTGTTCCAATAGACTAGAATGTATCTATAAAAACATTTGAAAAATTGAGCAAGTATAAGGACCTGGAGATAGAAATTGGAAAAATGTGGAAATTGAGAACTAAAACAATACCAGTGATTGTAGGCGCTCTGGGAATGATACCTAAGGGGTCTAACGACTACTTATCGCAAATCCCAGGAAACCCGCGTATAGGAGAAATACAAAAGATAGTACTAATGGGAACTGCCCATATACTAAGGAAGATCCTGTCAATATAAGTACATCACAAGTCTAAACACTAAGGATGCATGTGTGAATATGTGTGTTCTTTCTTGAACATGGCGGACCTTGTTGTCTCTTGAGGTCACTGGTTGTGACTTGGTGATAACTCGTATAAACATAAAGCAAGATAAATGCAAATAATAATAATAATAATAATGTTTTCTTTATTAACCACAAGGGTTTACATAAAGTAGACATTAAGGACAGTACAGGACAATACAGGACGGTACAAAAGGGCATTTCTGCGTGTAAAAAACAGAGGTTGAAATAAAATAACAAAGAAAAATTCCCCAATAGGGGGAGACTTCGGAGGGACATTTGTGGAGAAAGCCCAGTAAAAAGCCACAATGACCCTGACCACCAAGGCAAGTGCCCTCTCCCAGTTTACCACCTTTAATTTACAGACGCATACTCAGAGTAGGCCCATTCACTCGGGCCATACTTGCTTCTCTCACACATCTTTCAACAAAATGCTGGGAAGAGAGCACTTCCCTCTCTACCCTGATTTTCCTTTTCAAATGAAATTTGAAAAAGTTTATCAGGGCATCACCGAAGAGGTAAGTGCTTGTCTTCAGCCCTTTCAAACGTGTCCACCATACTATCTCTTTCGCCATGGACACCAGACAGATAAAAACTGCCTGCCCTTCCCGGCTAAAGGAAGGGGGCGGGGCAATCCTCACGATGGACTCAGCTGATAGCTGGATCCGTCCTACACGTGACAGCAGGTGTTCGACATAAACCAACAAGTCAGCAATGCTCGGACACTGGACGAGTGCGTGCAGGACGGTTTCGTCGCCCTGCGCGCATCTCGGACATGCCCGGCTGACGGCACCTCCATGCCTGTAGAGTTTATCCCGAACTGGCAAAGTTTATAATAATAATAATAATAATAATTAGAATTGATGACCCGATAAAAATAAAAATAAAAAAAACAATAATCAAAATCAAGTTTTAGTTTTAACAAAATGTTTAATCCAATATTATGGGTAAATGTCAACACATATACGCGACTAACGATAACTTCACTAAAGATAATTACACGACCAATGCCACCTCCACTACCACGATGAAAACTCTGGTCAAGTCGAATCATATTTCTACTCCAACTTCAACACCATCACTACAGTAATACGACCACATCACCACCACCGCTTCCTCACTATCGCTACCGCCGCTATTCACTCCCACTACATCCTGCTAGTTGCTGCTAGTACAGCACCGCCACCACCCCCGCCGCCGCTGCCTCAGTATTACTACCGCCGCTATTCTCTCCCGCTATCCCCTGCTAGATTGTAGAATTCCCACTAAAAGAGGAAAACATCAAAATATATATATAGACTGAATTGATGACCCAGTCAAAATAAAAAAAAAACAACAAAAATCAAAATCAAAGCAGCACAGCAACAACGAAAAACGTAAAGGAAATAAAAATGAAGAGAAAAACAAACGGACGGACAGAGAAGGGAAGGGAAAAACTAAATCAGACATTCAAACACTACATTACAATGAAACTTATGCTTATTCATTTTTGGGTTTTTTTCTACCTGTTTGTTTGTTTGTTTGTTTGGGTTCATCTACAGCGTGATAATGCCACACAAAAGTCACGTGGAGTGACGAAACCACCGGAGACAAGTAATTCATCGGTGGTTATGTAACCATACATTTGCCAATCCTCGATAAGAGTGTTTAAATGTCGAACTTAAACAGTTCGAATAACAGTGAAATGGAGACTAGAATGTCATGTGACAGACTCTCACCCAACAGGTGCTCCCTGGCTCAGCAGCAGAGACCTGGCTGTTAACCAATTACTGCTGGTGTCGGAGGAAGCAGAAGAAGGATAGGGACCAGAACCAACTGGACGAAAGAATTGAATAGAACTGTTATGCAATGCTACCTGAAGAGTAACCCCAAGGAGAAAGGCTATAGGAAAAGGATGAATAACATCTGGAACGAGATTGGTCCATTTAAATTAGATGAAGAAAAACTGGCCGGGCAGGCTCGGGTAATAAGAACTAATGGGTGGATAAGCGAGCTGGAACTGGAGGAACTGGGCAGAGAGATTAGCTTGGAGATGGAGGGTGGAGTATGCCGGGCAAACGAGCCAGTGGGAAATGAAGGTGAAGAGGTCGAGAGAACGCAGGAACCACCCGAAACAGACAATGATCTGAATGCTGAGATAAATAATACCTGGAACAGAGATATGGCCACTGAGGAGATGAATGCTGACGGGTTAGGACAAGATTTGGTAGATATCCTAAACTTAGTGGTAGATGAATTGAACACTGATAGTGGGAGACCTATGAACCTAAGATTTGTAGACAGGAAAAAGTTTAAAGAAACAACAGCTAAGGTAAACAAAGTCATCCCATACCTTGAGTCGAGGAGCATTCACCAGTGCAACAATATCCTCAAAGCAACAGCAAATACGGTGAGGAAACTACTTGGTGTAAAAGCGAGAGGAAACAATAGACAAGAAAGAGCAGAGCCTTGGTGGAAGAAACGACTGAGTTGTCAAATCAGGGAAAAGAGAAATGACATTGGAAAGCTTGAGTCCCTACTGAATGGGACACTAAAAAACATAGACACTAAAAATAGACTGGAAATAAAGTACAAAACTAGGAGAAAAAAGCTAAATATTATCATAGAGGAAGTGAAGCAACGCATTGTAGCAAAGAGTGCAAAAATCAAGCGATACGAGAACAGAGTTTGCCAGTATAGACAAAACCGCGTGTTCGACAACAACCAGAAGATGTTGTTTGGACAGCTTGAAGGGAAGGAAAGAGGCAACGACTTGATCCCTGAGGCGGAACAAACTAAAACATTCTGGAGGGGAATATGAGAGCAGGATGTTAAACATAATGACCAGGCAGTGTGGATTGAGACAGTACAGAATGAGATCAGTGAACAGGCACGCCAACAAACTGATTTGAGTATCACAGTTGAAACTCTTAAGGGGCAGGCCAAAAAACTGACCAACTGGAAATCACCTGGCCCAGATGGTGTGCAGGGGTATTGGATTACAAACATAACATCCCTCCACACGAAACTGACAACCATGTTCAATGACTGCTTGATGTCAGGTGAGGTGCCAGAGTGGTTGACAAAAGGTACCACAGTTCTGATAATGAAAGAACGAATCAAGGGTAATGATGTTACCAACTATAGACCTATCACATGTCTGTCCGTAATGTGGAAACTGTTGACAAGCATTATGTATGAGGAAATCTACCATCACCTCCACACAAACAACTTGTTACCGGACGAACAGAAAGGATGCCGAAAGAAGTCACGTGGTACAAAGGACCAGTTACTTATTGATAAGATGGTAATTAGAAATTGCAAGAGGAGACACACTGGTCTTGCTATGGGATGGATAGACTACAAAAAGGCATTTGACATGGTGCCTCATTCTTGGATCACCAAAAGCCTGGAGATCTTCAAGGTGGCAGATAACATCAGGCAGTTGTTGGGCAAAAGTATGAAGTCCTGGGAAACAGAGTTAACATCAACTGGAGAATCCTTGGGAAGCGTGAAGATCAAGAGAGGTATCTTCCAGGGAGATAGTCTGTTCTT
Source organism: Eledone cirrhosa (assembly GCA_964016885.1). Lineage (NCBI taxonomy): Eukaryota > Metazoa > Mollusca > Cephalopoda > Octopoda > Eledonidae > Eledone > Eledone cirrhosa. The sequence goes on from OZ024743.1 coordinate 230,703,165, forward strand.
TCTGTTGTTTGTCCTTGCCCTGATGCTCCTGACCAGTGTACTGCGAAAAGTAAGAGCAGGATACAGGATGGGAAAGGGAGGGCTTACCATCAATCACCTCATCATCATGGACGATCTTAAGCTCTTCGGGAAGAGTGAGAAGGAGTTGGATGTGGTTGTTGACACTGTCCGTATTTTCAGCAATGATATATGTATGCAATTTGATATTAGTAAGTGTGGGGTAATTGTAATGAGGAGGGGTAAGTTGAGCAGAAGTAACGGAATCCAGATACCAACAGGTGAGATGATAAAAGAAATTGACTCTGAAGAAGGATACAAGTAATTGGGCGTTCTGGAGGCTGATGACATCAAGAACAAAAAATGAAGGAATTGATAAGAACTGAATACCTTCGGAGAGTAAGGAGCGTATTAAAGTCACATCTGAACAGTAGGAATGCCATAAGTGCAATAAATTCTCTACTTAAGGATATCTGAGGGTGGAAGAGGTCTTATCAGCATAGAGGACTGTGTTCAGATGGAGGAAAACAACCTACACAAATAAGTGACTTATAGTAAAGAGCTAATGCTCAGAGCTGTACTGAGGGAGGGGACAATAGGCCAGGGGATGTCCAAGCAGAAAATAACATCAAGGAGAAAGAGCGGCCTTCACGAAAAATCCCTTCATAGTACCTTCTTTGAGAAAACTGAATTTAGAGATCCACAGACATGGAACTGGTTGAAAAGAGGAGACCTTAAAAAGGCTACAGAAGGAATGTTAATGGCTGCGCAGGAGCAGGCCCTCAAAACGAAGTGTTTGAAACACCACATTTACAAGGAGGAGGCTAGCCCACTGTGCAAGATCTGTGGAGAGAGAGAGGAGACTGTGGCTCACATTGTATCCGAGTGTAAACACCTAGCCCAGACTCACTATAAGGGCTGGAGACATGATGTGATGGGCAAGGTGATCCACTGGCACCTATGCAAAGTAAACAATTTACCACATTCTGAGAAGTGGTATGAGCATAAGCCAGAGGCAGTGATAGAAAACGATCAGGTGAAGGTGCTGTGGGATTTTATGATACAGACGGACAAGAAACTGGAACACAATAGACCTGACCTGGTGGTTTTGGACAAAGAAAAAATATCGTGCCTGATTGTGGATGTGGCCTGCCCATTCGACCCGAGAGTGCAAGAGAAGGAGAGGGAGAAAATTATCCGATACCAGGACTTAAAGTGGGAGGTAAAAAGGATTTGGAACTCCCATGAAGTCAAAGTGATCCCGATTGTCATAGGCGCACTAGGGACTATCTCAAAAAGTTTCCAGGGATGGTTAAAGAAAATTGGCCCCTTCACGCTTTTTGGAACGCTTCAAGAGGCATGCTTGCTGGGAACAGCAAGAACCCTCCGTAACGTCCTGAATATCTGAGGCTGCAGGTAGTGGCTTGATATTCATCTCAAGAAACTTTCCAGTTAACTAACATCAATGACTGAGACTCAAAGAGTAATAACAATAATAATAATAATAATAATAATAAAAATAATAAGTTAACTTTGCCTTTCGTCCTTACGGGGTCGATAAAATAAAGCACCAGTAATGCACTTGGGTAATTGCTGTCCTTGTGCCAAAAGTAGAAACAATTATAAAATATTTCATTCAAGGGCGGTGGATTGGAAGTATGGGTGGAGGATCGGACGCCATGCTTTCCAGCATAGAGTTATGTCCCTTTATGCAATTACGCCCCTTTACGATCTGACTTCAAATCCCGCCGGGGTTAACTTTGTCTTTCATCCTTACGGGGTCGATAACATAAAGTACCAGTAATGCACTGGGATAATTGCTGGCATTGTGCCAAAAATAGAAACAATTATTAAATGTTTCGTTGGGCAATTAGCCAACAGATAATTAAAACACTAATTTTTATTAACTTTTCTTTTGCTATCTTCATCGTCGGTATTGCTGTTTCTGTTATTGATGATTGTATTTGGGGAGGGGGATTGTTGTTATGAAAATTTCGTTTCCTACAATGTTTGGCAATATCTAAGTTGTAATATAAAACAAACTACATATACCGATGCCAAAATATATAAAATATAAAATAAAATAAGTAAGGTGGAACGTACATATACAGAAAAAAACCCAGCGCATTGGTAAAGTTGTTTTAAAGCAGATCATTAACGATATATGTGATTGTAAAACATCAACAAGAAAAGAAAAAAGCAGCAATGTGTAGGTGTGTGTGAAAGAGAGAGAGAGGGAGAGAGAGAGAATGCGTGTGTGTGAGAGAGAGAGAGTGCGAGAGACAGCGTATATGTGTGTGAGTGTGAGTGTTCGACCTCTACACGTTCCAATTAGTAGGAGAGTTGAAGCTGTTTGATCAACGGAACAGATAGCTAAGGAATAATAATAATAATAATGATTTCTTTATTGGCCACAAGGGCTGACATGAAGAAAAACATTACAGATAGCACAGGACGGTACAGGACGGTACGATCTGGGTTGTGTGCATGTAAAGATTTTTAATTTGTATTATTTATATAAGAAACGAAAACGAAAAAAAACATAGAAACATATATATATAAACAATAAAAATGAAAATTAAACAATGAAGAATTCCCCAATAGCCGGGAAACCTCCGAGGGTTACTCGTGGCGAAAACCACACAAAAGACCACGGCCACCCTGACCACCAGGGCAAGCGCCCTCTCTCAATTTTTCCATTTCTCAAACTACCGGGTTATATTCAGAGCGGTCCCATTCACTCAGACCATTCTCGTTACATTCACCCACCTTTCGACAAACTTGCTAGAAGTCAGCACTTGCCTCTCCACCCTGTTTTTCCTCTTCAAGTGAAACTTGAAAAAGTTAATTAGGGATTCGCCGAAGGGGAAAGTGTTTGTCTTTAACCCTTTCAACCTTGTCCACCACACAATCTCTTTCGCCATTGCCACCAGGCAGATGAAATCCACCGGCCCTTCCTCCTCGAAGAAAGACGGCGAGACCATCTGCACAATGGACTCAGTCGATAACCGGATCGATCCTACACGCGACAGAAACTGTTCGACATAGCTCCACAAGTCAGCAATGCTCGGGCACTGAACGAGTGCGTACACCATGGTTTCGTCTCTATGCGCGCATCTCGGACAGGCTCGGCTGACGGCACTTCCGTGCCTGTAGAGCTTATCTCGAATCGGCAAAGCTCCCCGATAGCACTGCCAGGCCAGGGATTTCTGGAAGTTATCCATAGGCCCTGGGCTGAAAGTTCTCCGGAAGAGAGCAAACAGCTGATTTTCTTCGACGCCCAGGATCTCTCAGAGAACGTCGTCGCTCTTCCCCTCCACTAGTCCTCTATAGAACGCCGAGGTGGATGTTCCACCGGTACTGGTGCCCATCTGGCAGAGGGCAGTGAGAGCCTGGAGTCATTCCAGTTTCCAAGCGCTATCCTTCGGTCTTTTCCTGACCTAGGACTGCAGTTCCGTCAGGGAGACGAGCTGTGGGAAAATGTGCCTGGCGAACGGGACCACATCTGTTCACCGTCAAGGAAGCACCAGAGGTGTCGCAGCCTAAGCGCAAGTTTGCGCATCATCAGCCATGCCATGGACAGTCCTCCACGCAACGGGTGTTGACAGCAGATGGATCGTTGGACAATAGGAGCGGGTCCCTTCCACAAAAAGCGGAAGAGGCGGCGCTCCATTTTGGTGAGAGTTGGGCCGGGGCAAGAGAAAACGGTGGGGCGGTAGCAAATGACGGATGCGATGTATGCATTCGCCACCTCCGCCTGGCCTTTCATTGTCACTACTTTAAAACAATAACGTAAGGTCTTCTAAATGCTTTTTGTTACGCATACAGTGTATTTTAAAATACACTATATATACATTCATATATATATCGCTATTTCAGAGGACCAATTCTAATTTTCAATTTTTGCTGGACCGGCAACAACTTTGTATAATCAGTTCCTGATTATTACTGGAATTCTATAAAATCCAATATTCATAATTTTCAGCGAGCAGGAGGAGTGCTGAGCTTTGATAAGTACCAACAAGCCCGAAACAGAGATCTGTAAGCTTATCTCCCCTTTGATTGCTGAAAATTGAAGTAAGTGACATTGTCACTACTAAAAGAAAATAGCGTAAGGTCTTCAAAATGCATTTACTTAAGCATAGAGTGTATTGCAAAATACACTATATATATAAATTCATATATATATCGCTATTTCAGAGCACCAATTCTAATTATATATATATATATATATATGATAGTAGAACACTGGTGGGTTATATCCGTAGTAGTAGAGCATTCAGTCGATGGGACGAGTTTGGTAGAAGTAGTTCCACAACAGTTAGTTCACCATTACCGAGAACAATTGTTTCACTTTATTCGGATCATCAGCTCGGTCTCATCGAGCTGATGATCAGAATAAGGTGAAACAATTCTTCTCGATGATGGTGAACTTACTGTTGTGGAACTACTTCTATATATATATTGAAGGTATGTGTTCCTACATGTAATTAATACACGTAGGGACAAAATTATAGTCCGACCGTATGCCAATGTGGTTCAATGGCAAATAAATAAATTAACAAGCCAGAACATATAAAATCAGGGAGTATAAATACAGAAACTATCCTAAAAAATATATAAAAAATATTGATTCCAAAAAATTCACTGTACTTACTACATGTGCCCTTACCGCGGTTTCAGAATCTCCAAAAATAGATAATCCAAGCGGGTAACCATTGAGAAAGATATCCTCGTCAGAAGGCTTTTCTCTCTCGGAGAATATAACATTCCCGAGTTCAAATTACAAACTGGCGCCATACAAAACTGCTTCATAATGAGAATAAATGAATGATGAGAGAGAGAGAGACACACACACACACACACACACGCCCCCCCCCCCCACACACACACATACACACACATATACACACACACATACACACACACACACACACACACACACACACACACACACACACACACACACACACACATACGCCAGCTAGAGAGAAAGTCTGAATGGATACTTTCTTTCATCGGCCTCGACAAGATGATGGGTAAATGTAATTTTTATGAGTTTTGAATTTCTATCGCAAATATTCTATCCGACGTTCTAACAATTCTGCAATTTCGCTGTATTCATTCTTTCATGGATACCACAACGTGAATATTCTCTGTGCATTTTATAATTGTATTCTTCTCGTATCAAATAGTCTGATATCATCTTCTCCCCACTCTTCACTTTGTTTGATATCCGATATAAGATATCTCTTAAGTTTCATATCAGATCATTTTTCGTTATTTGAAACGAAATATTTACATTATTAAAGGAACGTGGCTTATTGGATGGCGAGTCCGGCCAGTTATCGTAAATTCATTCGTTTGGTTACTATCGGTCCATTAGGTACCCGAGAAAGACACTTTATTTCACGTTACTCCACACCAATCAGATGACAGAAAGGAGTTTTATCAGTAAATCAATGAGTCAATTTTGTCACACATTCCACTTTTTGCATTAACTTTGGCTTACAGCTGCATATATATGTTTATAGCTTCATGCAACGCTGTATACAAATATGTATTGGAATTTTGTGTTCTCGCCTGTTTTCAAGTCCAGCATTCGCACGAGAGGGAGGGATCGTCCTGATGGGACCAGTTAAGTTCGAAATACATTGATGATTGTCCTCCTTGCTTCTGCTGAACACCACCAGAGGGCTAATTCCGGTGTTATGCATAGTTACGGCTTTCTAAATGTGTATCTATAAACATACCTTATTTTTTTAGAAATACGAAATTTCAATACATATCTGTATAAGCTATGAATGAAGCTAAATCCTAATGTTAGTATATATATGTATATAAATATATATATATATATATATATATATATATATATATATATAGATAGAGAGAGAGAGAGAGAGAGAGAGAGAGAGAGAGAGAGGGGTGGGGGGTGGGGAAGATATAACATCAATATTTCATCTGTTGAGCATACTGGACGTTTCTGTTAAGATCGTCTAGTTTCCTGAAACATTTGTTAATGGAATAATTATGTTGCTTGTTTATTATTATGTAATTAAATAGCCCTTCTTTATTTTTCCGTTTCTAAAGAAATACATCAAAACACATGTATATATATATATATATATATATATATATATATATATATATATATATATATATATATATATATACACACACATATACATATACACACACACACATATATATATATATATATATGTATATATAAGTTGTAATAAAATGAAAGCGAAATTTCATTTCTCACTCTTATGTCGGCACTTACTTAAATGTAAGTATGCATATATACGTACATACATATATGTATACAGACGTACAGTAGCGTGCATATATATATATATACACACATATATATATATATATATATATATATATATATATATATATATATATATATATATATATATATATATATATACACATATACATACAGGTACACATACATATATGTACGTATCAGTTTAGCGGACGCTTATTATAACGCCGCTTTGTTCGTTTGTAAACAAACTGAACAGCCTGAATTTATGCCGTACGGTGTTATGGCAACCACGTCACCTTTTTGTTCAACACTGAC
>OZ024743.1:230714759-230787259 GCA_964016885.1 Eledone cirrhosa
ATACACATACATCCAGATACACACATACATACATACACACACACACACACATATTTATATATTAATTTATATATATATATATGTATATATATATAAGAATAAAGTTAGTCCTTTATCAGTGATCTTCCAACCTTCATTGGTATTTCATCGCTTTAAAGACCATATACTTCCGGCTGGTGCGACCAACGGCTAAAGAAAATCGTTGGGACACGTAAATAAGGGGAACGAGCGAGACTGTAAACAATCAAAGATGGTAATGCAACGAAAAGTATATATATATATATACATTGTTACACATGGGGCTAATTACAAAATTGCGGCTAGTTGGTTTTAAAAGGGAATCGTAGATTCAAGTGAAGCAATTTAGAAGTTTATTCAGTAAGAAATCCATATATTACATACACATACCTGGAGTCATTCAAAATTTGTTATGTGTTCAAATTTGTTCTAAATTCAACTGATATAATGTTGTTAGAAACTGATCTTCCATCGCTAGCGATAGCCGATAGGTTTGAGCTATTTATATACAGAACATGCAAATTTTACAAGCATATATGCATATATATATATATATATCCACCCGATATGCAAATTGAGCTACTCAGCCGTTCATATGCATAAGGAAAGTATATACTTTCGGACGTTTAACAATCTGGCAGGAAGGTATACGTTGCTGACGATAGCTAACAAGCTTGAAACTAGTACAGCGTTCCTTTGTCAGTGTTAAACAAACGAGCAACGGTGGTTGCTGGACACTGCGGCTTAATACGGGATGTTTGTTTACAAACACAGCGAGCATTATAATAAATCTTTCGTAAATCCATACGTACATATATATATATGTGTGCATGTATGTGTATATATATATATACATACTACTGTACGTCTGTATACATGTCTGTATGTACTTATACATACTTATATTTAAGTCCTGGGTATGACATTAAACTACATCCAGTGGCAAGGCTCCAGTTCGGGAGTTCAGGAGATGTGGGGAATGTGGAGTTACCCCTTAGTTGTCATGACGCCCAGGTCTGCCCTGGCCCGGGGTGGTAGTACCTGTTAGGGCTCCATTTATGGGTTAAATAACTACCTTATTCGAGTGGCGCCGGTAAGGTATTGTCAGCCATTGAAAAGAAATATGGAGAGTCGATCTAACAGCACTAGGGTTAGAGCCCCTAATTCCACTGTCAAGGAGCAGCCTGGTCGTTATGACTCTGCTGGCTTAGAACCACAGAGAGAGCCAGTGGATGATGGATCAGCTGTCTCTGAGACAAATATAAAAAATACAGTTTTGTCCTGCAGAAGAGCCATCAAAATGGGCACTTTGAATGTGAGGACTATTCGAACGCAGGAGAAGGGAGAGGAGTTGGGACATCTGTTCGAGGAGAGTGGTATACAGATACTTGCGATCCAAGAACACAGGATTCTACACGATGAGCCCGTGAGGAGTGTGATGATCGGGAGGAAGAGCCAGCTCATCACTACATCGGCAGTGAAGAACACAACAAATGCTGCAGTAGGAGGAGTGGGTTTTGTGTTCAGTGCAAAAACCAATCTGTTAGTGAGGGAAATAATGCCTATCTCCCCGCGAGTGTTGAGGGTGACCTTCAATGGAAACCCAAGACTGACAGTCATCTCAACCTATAGTCCAACCGAGGGGGACAGTGATGTGAATGCCGAGGAGTTCCATGAGGAGGTGTGTGGAGCTGTCAACACCACTGAGGCACACAATATCCTGCTTGTTTTGGGGGACTTCAATGCACATCTGAGTAAGGAGGGCAGTGAAGATCCTTGCTGGTACTTCCATAACAACACCAACCGAAATGGAAGACTACTGAGAGACACCCTGCTGGAGGCGAACTTGATGGCGACCAACCTAAGGTTTAGGAAGAATCTGGGGAAGATGTGGACCTACATCTCAGATATGCACCTGTCCAAGTCCCAGATTGATTTCATTCTGGTGAGGAAAAAGTGGCGGAATAGTGTTCTGAACACGGAACCATACAGCTATTTCAGTACACTGGGTAGTGACCACCGGCTTGTTATGAGTGAGGTCCGCGTGAGCTTAAGAAAGAGCAAGGCTCAGCCCCGGAGAACAATCTATGACTGGGGAGCTTTCAAGGAAGATGATAAGCTACAGGAGAGGTTCACAGTGGAAGTGAGAAACAGGTTTAGTGCTCTGTGTGGAGAGTCAGAGGAGAGAGAGATTGGATGGACTGAGGAGAGTGTGACGAGGAGGTACGGGCACTTCACCAATGCAATGGCGAAAGCAAGTGAAACCCTGGTGCCGAGGAAAAAGAACAAAGGGAAGCACGTCAGCTCTGCAAACCCAAAAGTGTGTGCAGCCAGAGAACACCTGAAAGCTGCCAGGGACCAATTCTATGCTGATCCTACGGAGGAGAGGATGGAGACTGTGGGGGTGGTGAGGGAAGAGCTCTGTACCGCTTACACTGAGGTCAGAGAGGAGGCACTGATAGAGAAGATCAGAAGTGTGGAGAGAGCGGTTGACAGATCTGGATGTAAGGAGAGCTGGATGATCATCAACGAGATCACAGGGAGGAAGAGAAGGTGTTCGAGTCAGATCCAGGGAAGGGGGCCCGAGGATAGGAAGAGAAAATGGCTAGACCATTTTAGGACCATACTAGGAGAGCCACCCTCCACAGCCCAGAGCACTGGGGAGATCAGGCGGCTGTTTGAGGAACTGGATGTTGAGACAGAGCCCTTCACCAGAGAGGAGCTTCAGAGAGCCAAGAAGAAGATCAAGGAGGGCAAGGCTCATGGAGAAGATGGAGTGGCATCAGAGGTGATGAAGAGATGTGATTTTGATGATATCATCCTGGGGTTCTGTAACGGGGCACTGGAGAAAGGAGTTGCCCCGAATCAGTGGAGGATCAGTAACATCGTCCCAGTGCCAAAGAAGGTAGATCTCTCTAACACCAACAACTACCGGGGGATCTCACTGGCGTCACTTGTGGCAAAGACCCTCAACAGGATGATTCTTAACAGGATCCAGCCTGAGATGGAGAAGAAGCTCAGGGACAACCAGAACGGCTTCAGAGAGGGTAGATCAACCACCAGTCACATCCTGATGCTGAGGAGGATATTAGAGGGAGCTAGAGCAAAGTGCCTTCCTGCGGTCATGGTTTTCATTGACTTTAGGAAGGCCTTTGATTCTGTGGACCGTTACTGCCTGATGAAGATCTTACAGGCTTATGGAATCCCCAAGAGGATAGTGGACCTGATATCACTGCTCTACACCAACACCAAAGCCCAAGTCATTACACCTGATGGGATGACAGAGTTCTTTGAGATACTGGCTGGAGTGCTCCAGGGAGATACATTGGCTCCCTACCTTTTTATCATCGTAGTGGACTATTGTATGCGCCTTGCACTGGAGAAACACCAGGACTCTGGCTTTACTGTAGCACCGGCTCAGAGCAGGAGAGTTGGGGCGAAAAAGGTATCGGATGCTGAATTTGCCGACGACATAGTTTTGGTGACAAATACAGTGAAGGAGGCAGAGGATTTGATGCGGGAGGCTGAGACTGTGTCGATGAGTGTGGGGCTGAGAATGAATGAGACTAAAACAAAATATCTGGTAGAGAATGTTGAGAAGCCAGAGGGGATCACTAATGTAGGCGGGAAGCCGCTGGAATTGGTTGAGGACTTCCTGTATTTGGGAGCAAAGATTGGGAATACGGAAGATGATGTGGTTGAGAGGAAGAGCAAGGCCTGGGAGGCGTGTCACAGCTTGAGATCGGTGTGGAAGTCGGACCTTCGTAGAGACCTGAAAATCCGCCTCTTCATTGCTGTAGTGGAGTCTGTGCTGCTGTGTGGGTCTGAGACTTGGACACTGACCAAGAGACTCACTCAGATGATGGATGGGTGCTACACGAGAATGCTGAGGATGGCTCTGAACATTAATCAGAATACACTGAGGATGAAAAACTCAGAGCTGTATGGGAGCATCCCAAAAGTCAGCTCAAAAGTGACACAGAGGAGATTGAGGTTGGCTGGACATGCTCACCGACATCCAGAGTTGACATTGCACTCAGTGCTCCTTTGGGAGCCCCTACAATAACACACTAGAAGATGAAGACCAAGGTTAACATATGTTGATGCCCTAAGGACAGACACTGGTCTGTTGGAGATGCAGGATATGGCAGCGATAATGAGGGACAGAGACCGCTGGAGAGAACTCATCCATGGATCTCGGGAATTTTACCCGCCTTAGATAGATAGATAGATATTTAAGTAACAGCCGTACTAAGGGTGGGAAATGAAATTTCGTTTCATTTTTCCGTTTATATATATATATATATATATATATATATATACCTCATACATATATATATATATATATATATATGTTGATGAAGTAAACTCCATTCCTCTTGCTCTAGTAGGCTTTTATATTTATATGTGAGCTGATAGAGTACAGTCTAAGGATTTACAGAAACCCAAGAAGCTAGATTTAACACCTTTCTAGTGGGTCCGGGTATGATTTTACATTCATTTAAATTATTGATGTATTGTTTTATTGATATTTTTTATCTGTTTGTCCCGAATCTTCTATTATCGATTTTTTATCGTATGGTTGATTGTAGACTTGTTCTATGTGTGACGGTATTTTAACGATAGTTATAGCTCTGATTCATCTGAATTATTGAGCCCTCTGCCGCTCATTTCGAATATTGTTTATCGTGAACTCGTGCGCCGATTTTTCGATACTCGATCTTTCTAATATATATATATATATATATATATATATATATATATATATATATTGGTAAACGGAATAGAAAATGCTGACAAATTGTTCACAGTTGAAAAATGGTTTAATTAGGAATAAAAGAGTATTAGTGATTGTATGGGTTAGTATTCAGTTGTGGTTTTAAAAACTTAAAACCACAAATGAATACTAACCCATACAATCACTAATACTCTTTTATTCCTAATTAAACCATTTTTCAACTGTGAACAATTTGTCAGCATTTTCTATTCCGTTTACCAATATATAATAACTTGTGTGTTACACATCTATTCCTTTAACTATATATATATATAGTTAATGAAATTCCAACCGTGATATATATATATATATAGTTATGAAATATATATATATATAGTTATGAAATTCCAACCGTGACCATCTCCACTGAAAGTTTTCATGAAATAGTCTTTTAAGACTATACAGAGCATTTGATGTTATTCCAAATTGAAGGATAAGTGTTTCAAACTTTATTTTATCATGAGTTAAAGGTCTATAGATTTTTCCCTGGATTTTACTAAATTCTGTGGATGAATTTATATCCTGATTCTCTTTTGAGATGAGTTTGAGTTATTTTTTCCTAAATCTTTCGTTAACTACTTTTCCCATCTTGACGTTATAGTCGTATATATGTTATAGAATGCCGTTAGCTTCTTGCTAAAACAATCTCGATACCTCTCATTTATATTTATACTCGGATTCTTTTCCTAGAGTGCTTAAACTATCTGTGACTAATCCCGGTTTTTTTCATAAAAACTGTGATAATTATTGCTATTTTGCTGAACTCCTTTGTAGAGTTTTTTTTTCAGAATGTATTTGACTGCTATTTCTTGTAAATAAACATTCACTTCCATCCTGACGTCACTAGCCCCGTTTTTTCCTCATGTGCTTTTTCATAAATACACATGAAGGCGAACTAGCCAGTTTTAGAATTCCCTTTTTCGGATTATATTACTGTGAGAGCCCTGGTTTTCTGTTGAGCTCTGCTGATGAATGAAATTCCAACCGTGACCATCTCCACTGAAAGTTTTCACGAAATAGTTTTTTAAGACTATACAGAGCATTTGATGTTATTCCAAATTGAAGGATAAGTGTTTCAAACTTTATTTTATCATGAGTTAAAGGTCTATAGATTTTTCCCTGGATTTTACTAAATTCTGTGGATGAATTTATATCCTGATTCTCTTTTGAGATGAGTTTAAGTTATTTTTCCTAAATCTTTCGTTAACTACTTTTCCCATCTTGACGTTATAGTCGCATATATGTTATAGAATGCCGTTAGCTTCTTGCTAAAACAATCTCTATACCTCTCATTTATATATATATATATATATATATATATATATATATATATATATATATATATATATATATATATATATATATATATATATATATATATATATATATATATATATATATATATATTTATATATATATATATATTTATATATATATATATATATGATGTATATATATATATATATATATATATATATATATATATACATATATACATCATATATATACCTCAATGAAAAATTAATAAACGCCTGATTGCAGTTAACTTCTTTTATTGTTGAATTAAACGTATTTCTAGGGATAACTGATTACGTCATTAGGCCATGGCGCAATGCAATCGGTGGCCCCATCTGATGGCATGAACATAATATATGTAGTTATCACAAAAATTATAACAAAAACAAACAAAACAAAAACAAGGATACAGAAAGAGCCGAATTAACGATGTTTGTGCCAAGACGATTCGCCACGATATACCACAGCTGTGATAGACGATACACACGATGTTGAATGTTTTACTCACCAAAGTCTGGAATTACTAGATCACAAACGCTGGTAGTGAAACCATACAACGTAAATAATTCATAAATATATATATATATATACAAATAGAATACACAAGAATGAAAGCTATGTTAGAACATTTAATTGCTGACAATTGTTTCTTCCAAGCCTAGGCTTGGAGATTTCGGAGCATTATTAATAATGTTTGTACATATAATCAGCCTCCTATTCCGCTGAAGAATCTTACAGATACATATTGTGGACAACAGTGTGGGATAGATGCGACATATATTATGTTATACTATAATTGTACAATAAGATTCAAAATTAAAATTAAAAGCTTTTGGTGGAGCACATGTGACAGATAATGCAAGAGCGTCTAGTAAATAAATAAAATTAAAGAGACAGTACGTGTGTTAGTTATATATAAAGCAATTGAACAAGCAAAAGTATCAAGCATTTATGAATGATGGGTGTTGCATACAAAATACAAGCACTTAAAGCGGGTGTAATATTATATTATGGTGGTTGCAATGCGGAGATATTTTCTGTGTAGATCAAATATGTGTGTGTGTAGAATAAGAAAGTTCCAGGTTTCACATCCAGTACATTTGTCACGATGTATTTGTATTGAGTGTCTGGTATAGTAATGGCTTGTAATGTAAAGTAACTTAGTGTTATTTAGTCCGTATCGTATACTACATTTGTAGAGTTGGGAGAATTTTCTACTGTTTAATATCCGGAAGTGGGAATGGAAATAAAGGTAGCTAATGCGTAAGCGGAGGTAACTAGCTCATTATAATGATTATTAAATTCATTGTTCTAACGGAACTTATATAGTGTTATAATTGAGGGTCTAATATAGAAACGATATATTTATATTTAATTTAATTTTAAACCCAGTCTACTCTCTCCTAATACGATAAGGTATCATTAGAAAGTTGCCTATCAAATATTATAAAGAGCCATAATTTAATTTCCCATACATTTATATTAATTTAATCTTAGATACAGTCTACCCTCTTAGATACAGTCTGCCCTCTATATATTACTGCTCTGTATAACAAATGATGTTCTAACATTGAACTATTTATCTTACTGCTAATAAATTACTGACCTTACCTGTTTATAGTTGTATATAGTATAATATATGCATAAATATAAATAGTATCTTTAATATTATATATATACACACACACATATATATATATATATATATATATATATATGTGTGTGTGTGTGTATATATATAATATTAAAGATACTATTCATAGTTATGTATATATATATATATATATATATATATATATATATATATATATATATATATATATATATGTATATATATTAAGACAGGGGGGGGAGAAAAAAATGGCTTCACTTGTGCTTTCAACAGATTTATTTTCTTCACAAAATCCAAAAATAATTTTTTTTTTTTTTTTTCCGGATTATAAAAAATTTTCTTAAAAGAAATTTTTTTATATAAATTAAGTTGTTGGTTGTTGGTTAGGTCTTAGGAGTTCTTGGTTAACGTAGGAGGTATTGTTTCGTTTTTAGAAAGACCTTTCACGCTGAGGTGCGCTTCTCCCCCTTTAATAAGTGTAGGTGTGTAGGTGTGTTGAAAAAATGTTAATAGCAGTAATGAGTTGAGACAGTGAGTAGGTTTGGGTGGGGAGAAATGTAGCAAGTGCGGCCTGCCCCGGTCATTCTCGAAAAATTCCTTTATTCAGGGGAAAAAGCTTTTAGTATTCCTTTGTATCGAGAATGGTCATAGGCAAACCGCACCTGCCAAGCTTGTAAACAATTATTTTTTTCTGAAGAATTTTTCTACGTCCATCCCAAAATTAGTCCTTTGTTCAACACACACATATGTGCGTATATACGTACATACACACACGGGCATATGTAGGAATATATAGGTACACACCATCAATCACACACCCATGTACATATACATCCACATACGTAAAAACATATAAAGACACATATAAAAACACATATACACATACGTACACACACGAATATGTACTCATACCTCCACATGGGTATATATATATATACATACATACATATACATACATATACACACATAAAGATACATAACTAAATATAGATATATACACATACACACACTCATACACACACACACACGTGTACACACACACACACACACACACACACATATACATATGTCCGTATATATACATCCGTCCACACATACATGCATACACACACACATACACACACACACACATATATATATAGAGAGAGAGGCATACATACACACATACGTATATATATATATACATATATATATATATGCATACATATATATATATATATACACATAAACACATACAGACACATACACACATATACACATATATACACATATATATATATATATTTATATATATATACACACATATATGTATATATATATATATATATACATACACATACACATACACATACAAACACATACATACACACATACATACATACACATACATATACATACATATACATATATATATATATATATACATATATATATATATATACATATATATAGATACATACACATACATACACATATATATATATATGTACACACAAACACATAAAGGCACATATATACATATATATATATATATATATACATATATATATACATCTACATACATACATACATATACACATACAGAAACATACATATATGTACACACATATATACATGTATGCACATACATACACACACACACATATATAGATACATACGTATATATACGCACACATATAAACATATATCTATATATATATATATATATATACATATATATATACAAATATACACATACATATATATACATATATATATACACATATACATATATATACAAACATACACACATATATATATATATACACACACACATACAAACATACACACATCCATACACATATATACACACACATACACACACCCACATACATATATACGCACACGTACATACATTCATACATACCTACACACACATGTGTGCGTGTCTCACCGTTCACTCAGATATTCATGTGTACACATAAGAAGAGGGGGGGGGTAGTGAAATGGAATTTTACCTCCGAGTGTTAATTCATTTTTTCGTGTTCAGTAGTGGTTTAAATTTTTCAATGAAGAATTCTTCTTTATATCTGCGGAAATGTTCGTTATCCGACCATATCTTGAAGAAAGGGAAGATTGTGAATTTTCCCTTCCCGCATGATGCAAAGTGTGCGCTACATATGGTATTTCTGACTGTGGAGTTTTTAATTTGTTGTTTATGTACCCTGACTCCGGTTTCCCCAATGTAATACTCTTTACACTGTGGACATGTTGCGCAATATATTAGGTTTTTCGTTTTGCAGTTCATGTTTGCATTGACCTTGAAATTATCATGGTTTTTGAAGGACAACTGTTTGCCCTCTTCGATGAGTTCACAGGTTTGACATCTAGGGTCCCCGCATTTCGTCACTTGCATTGATTCCATGTTGGTCGTAAATTTTGCCTTGGTAATTAGTTTTTTAAGGTTGGGTGCTTGGCGTCTGCTATAAATTATCTGTGTGATTTTTTAGAGTGCATTCATTTTGGTAGATTGCTGTAGAATCGGGAGATACTGCTTAGCAGTTTTCACAATGTTGACGTTCCCTGGGTTGTGAGTGATGACAAAAGAGATAACAGGGTTTTCTCTTTTATGTTGTGTGTTTGGTTTTCTCAGTGTTGTTATTGGGATGTTCTTAGCCTTGGAGATGGCTGCGTTGATGAGTTTCATCGGGTATTCTTGTTTTTAAGGAATTTTTTCAGGTCACATAATCTTTTTTCTTGTAGTACGGGGTGTGTTGCTATAGTGCAGATGCGCCTTGCCATGTTGACGGGAATGTTCCTTTTCGTATGTGAGGGGTGTGCTGACCGGAAATTTAAGTATTGGCGTGTGTGAGTGGGTTTGCAAAATAGGTCCGTTATGATAATTCCCCTTCTTTAATGATGAGGATATCTAGAAAGGGCAGTTCCTTTTCGTTACATTCCATAGTGAATTGTATAGCTTCATGAAGCCTGTTTAAGATCGAATAACATTTTTGTAGGTCTGTTTGGCTTCTGGAGAAAAGGGGGGAAAAAAAACCCCACCACACCACAAACATGTTAAATCCCTATATATAGAACAAGACACCACATACACATCAGTTTGACAAGCGCACCTCAGCATGAAAGGTCTTTCTAAAAACGAAACAATACCTCCTACGTTAACCAAGAACTCCTAAGACCTAACCAACAACCAAGAACTTAATTTATATAAAAAAATTTCTTTAAAAAATGTTTTTTCTAATCCGGAAAAAAAAAATAAAAAAAAATAATTTTGGGATTTTGTGAAGAAAATAAATTTGTTGAAAGCACAAGTGTAGCCATTTTTTTCTTCCCCCCTGTCTTAATATACCTAACTGTACCAAGGATTACACACATTTTCCAAATTATATATATATATATATATATATATATATATATATATATATATATATATATATATATATATATACATATATATATATATATATATATATATACATATATATATATATATATATATATATATATATACATATATATATATATATATATATATATACATATATATATATATATATATATATATATATATATATATATATATATATATATATATATATATATATATGTATATATACATATATACATATATATATATATAATGGAGGCACGTGGCCTAATTGTAAGGGTGTTGGACTTACGATCATTATGTCGTGGGCTCGATTCCTAGGTTGCGTGTTGTGTTCTTGAGCAAAACACTTCATTTCACGTTGCTCCAGTATACTCACCTGAAAATGAGTAACAGCAATAGCTGGAGGTTTAACCCTGCGATGGACTGGCTTCCTGTCCAGGGGAGAGTCTTGTACTCTCAGTCGCTTGTCCCCATGAAACCGGGATAAGCACCGGGCACCGGCCAAATGAGCCTTCTGGCTTAAGACATACTTTAGACTTTTTTTTAATATGTATATATATATATATATATATATATATATATATATAAATACATATCTTCATACATATATACGTATTCACATATTATTCACACATAATTACATACACATGTACATATACATCACATACAGAGAGACAGACATAGGTATATAAAGATATAAAGAGATGCAGGTGTTTGCGTGTGGGGGTGATAGTGTGTTCTGATACGTCTGGCTATACGTGTTTCTATGGCTGCATGCTTGAATATAAATTCGTGTACGATTGTCAGTAATTATATTGTATTGTACTGATTAAAAACATCTCGAAAATTTATCGAAGTATTTGGTTATATTATATTGAGGTATTGATGTTTATAACCTCATTATAACAATTTTACAATGTATGACAGTTCAGACATTTTACCAATGAAAATAATTGTATTTTCACTTATGATTTGACTTGTTGTTGAAACGTTGAAACTGTTGTTCCAGTCGTTTCCGTACAAAATCAGTTCACAAACATTTACAATCTTGGACCCATTCTACTGAGTAAATATATCTCCACAACACAATTATTTTTTATTTAATATTTAAACATGACCGTATTATTCACAAAGCAGGTCATATTTAAAATAAGATTCCCCGCAGGGACATAGGAACCCGTAAAAGTTTGTGTTTTACTTGCTGTTATAGTGGAATGAAAGTTTGGATATAGATATTGCTAAATGTGTTTTGTTGTAGCCCTCCTGATTGTACGATATTGTACATGATATTGATCGATATTGTGTATATTTATCCAAATAAATTATTAGAGGAATTAACAAGGCGAGTGAAATATAAACACAATAACAACAACTGAAACAATATAACAGGTGAAACATAAGTTTACCTGATGCTGCTTTAATCATAACGTCTTGTTTCGCATGAAATAGCTTTAGCAAACCGGTTCTGCAAAGTAGTAAACGACATTAATACTGTAGATTTTCACTGCAATCTGTTCACTAATAAAGATACTATATTGATTATAATTCATGAAATCGTTTTCTGATAATTTCTGTTAAATATTTAGATGATGTTAAGGGTTAGTTCCAAATATAGTGTTCTTCTTGTATTTTTATTTTTTTCGGTTCAATTCACCCCTAACCTAGCACACTTTGTTCAAATTCTAGGCTTTACCATAGTATCATTTCTATGAAGACTAGGTATTTAAAGCTACATTTTCCCAATGTGTAATTCCTTGTTTTAACACGTGATCATTCTGTCTGTTTCTTAAGTACATTACTTTCAGAATTATAGTATTCAATGTGTCTTTTCCATTGTGTATAACGAAGAAGAGAATATTAGCAAATAGACAACTTTAAGAAAAAGCAGTATGAATTGATAATTTATATAGATGCTGCTATGTGTTACATGTGAAGAAAATGTCTTTATTATAGTACATTTTTATGTCATTTTTGTTTATTGTATTACATTGTTACGTTAACAATTGTGAAACTCAGCGGAAAGCAAACGTAAAAACTACACACTGCTCAAGACATAGAAACATCTATATAACTATCTTTCTATCTATTCATCAATATATCTAAGTATATATCAGTTTATCTTCAGTCTATCAAACGTTGTTGCATCATGGCAATACGCAGATATTCAAAACTGCTTTAACGTATGTTTGTTTAATCAGTATTTTAAAACTTATATGGTGGTTAATATATATATATGGAGGCCGGGAAGACCACAAATCAGAATAGAAATTGTTACATGGTAAGATGCATAGTGAGTATATTAGGGAGGTAGTTGATCGACGGTAGCTCAGATCGTTTAGCTAGTAATCTCACAAATAGAGGAGGGGAAAGTCGGTTAAATCGACTCCAGTGCATTACTGGTGCTGTATTTTATCGACCCCGTAACGATGAAAGGGTAAGCTAATTTTGGAAAGATTTGAGATTACCTTTGCCTTTCGGGGTCGATAAAATGAAGTAGAAGTAACATACTGGGGTCGATTTAATCTACTTTCTCCCCGCACCCGAATTACTGGCCTTATGCTTACATTATACACCGTTATCAATCCCGTCGAGGTTAACTTTGCCTTTCATCCTTACGGGGTCGATAAAATAAAGTACCAGTAATGCACTGGGTAATTGCTGGCCTTGTGCCAAATGTAGAAACAATTATTATTATTATTATTATTGTATTTTGAGTCTCAATCATTGAGGTTATTCAACTGGAAAGTTTGTTGAAATGAATATCAAGCCACTACCTGCAGCCTCAGATATTCAGGACTATCGGAGGGTTCTTGCTGTTCCAAGCAAGCATGCCTTTTGAAGTGTTCCAAAAAGCGGGGCGGGACCATTTTCTTTAACCATCCTTGGAATCTCTTTGAGATAGTAGCTAGTGCGCCTATGACAATCGGGACCACTTTGACTTCATGGCAGTTCCAAATCCTTTTTACCTCCGATTTTAAGTCCTAAAATGCCACAGCACCTTCACCTGATCGTTTTCTATAACCGACTCTGGCTTATGCTCATACCACTTCTCAGAATGTGGTAAATTGTTTACTTTGCATATGTGCCAGTGGATCACCCTGCTCATCACATCATGTATCCAGCCTTTATAGTGAGTCTGGGCTAGTTGTTTACACTCGGATACAATGTGAGTCACAGTCTCCTTTCTCTCTCGAAAGATCCTACACAGTGGGATAGCCACCGTCTTGTAAATATGGTGTTTCAGCCACTCCGTTTTGAGGGCCTGCTCTTGCGCTGCCATTAGCATTCCTTCTGTAGCCTTTTTAAGGTCTCCTCTTTTCAATCAGTTCCATGTCTATGGATCTCTAAATTCAGTTTTCTCAAAGAAGGTACTATGAAGGAATTTTTCATGAAGGTTGCTCTTTCTCCTTGTTATTTCCTTCTTGAACATCGCCTGGTCTATTGTCCTCTCCTTCAGTACTCTTCTGAGCATTGTTCCCCTACTATCAGCCACGTATTTGTGTAGGTTGTTTTTCTCCATCTGAACACAGTCCTCTATGCTGATAAGACCTCTTCCACCCTCAGATCTCCTTAAGTAGAGAATTTACTGCACTTATGGCATTCCTACTGTTCAGATGTGACTTTAATAAGCTCTTTACTCTCCGATTGTATTCAGATCTTATCAATTCCTTCATTTTTTTCTTCTTGATGTCATCAGCCTCCAGAACACCGAAATACTTGTATCCTTCTTCAGTATCAATTTCCTTTATCATCTCACCTATTGGTACTAGGATTCGGTTGCTTCTGCTCAATTTACCACACTTCATCACAAGGACTCCACACTTACTAATACCAAATTACATACTTATATCATTGCTGAAAATACGGACAGTGTCAACAAGCTCACCCGCCGAGGTTGACTTTGCCTTTCATCCTTACGGGGTCGATAAAATAAAGTACCAGTATTGCACTGGGTAATTGCTGGCCTTGTGCCTAAAGTAGAAACAATTATTATTATTGAATTGGCAGTATCGGTAGAGGGTTGGACGCCATGCTTTCTAGCATAGTTACGTCCCTTTACAGTCTGAGTTCAAATCCCGCCGAGGTTAACTTTGCCTTTCATCCTTACGGGGTCGATAAAATAAAGTACCAGTAATGGACTAAGTAATTGCTGGCCTTGTGCCTAAAGTAGAAACAATTATTATTATTGAATTGGCAGTATCGGTAGAGGGTCGGACACCATGCTTTGACGCATAGAGTTACAGCCCTTACCTTTCTGTGTTCAAATCTCGCCGAGGTTAACTTTGCCTTTCATCCTTACGGGGTCGATAAAACAAAGTACCAGTAATGTACTGAGTAATTGCTGGCCTTGTGCCAATATTAGATCAATTATTATTATTATCAGCCGAGGTTAACTTTGCCCTCCATCCCCACGGGGTCGACAAGACAAAGCACCAGCAATGCACTGTAAAGTTTGAATGTCTGACTTAGTTTTTTTGTTTGTTTGTTGGTTTGTTTTTCTTTTCTTTACGTTTTTCGTTGCTGCTGTGCTGTTTTTATTTTTTATTTTTTTATTTTAGCTTCATGAGAAGTAGGGCGGTTGCGTTCAAAACTTTTGAAATTTGTTTCGAATTGTTACTTATGATTATTATTATTGCATTGGATGTATCGGTAGAGGGTTGGACGCCATGCTTTCTAGCAGAGTTACGCCCCTTTACAGTCTGAGTTCAAATCCCGCCGAGGTTAACTTTGCCTTTCATCCTTACGGGGTCGATAAAATAAAGTACCAGTAATACACTGGGTAATTCTTGGCCTTGTGCCTAACGTAGAAACAATTATTATTATTATCAGACGAGGTTACCTTTGCCCTCCATCCCCACGGGGTCGACAAGACAAAGCACCAGCAATGCACTGTGTAATTGCCGGCCTTGTGCCAAAAGTAGCAACAATTATTATTATTATTATATTATACGGGGTCGATAAAACAAAGCACCAGCAATGCACTGGAAAATTGCCGGCCCTGCGCCAAAGAAAGAAAAAAAATAGAAACAATTATTATTATTATACGGGGTCGATAAAATAAAGTACCAGTAATACACTGGTGATTTGCTGGACTTGTGCCTAACGTAGAAACAATTATTATATTATAGTTTAGATTTGACATCGTTTAAACTAAACACTTTGGGGGAGTTTTAGAGGTACAGCAGCAATAATGTTTTTGTTGTTGTTGTTGTTGCCTCTGACTGGGTCATCAAATCAGTCTATTTATATATTTTGATACCTTCCTTACTTAGTGGGAATTCTACTATCCCTCTGTCTTAACAGGAGGTAGTGGGAGAGAATAGCGGCGGTAGCGATAATGATGCAGTGGTGGTGATGTGATAGTAGTACTGTAGTGATGGTGTTGAAGTAACAGTTGGTTTCGTTAGATTTGTTTGTGTGGTAATGGCGATGGTGGCGCCGGCGGTGGTGGTGTTGGTGGTGAAATTATTTGCCTGTTTGTCCACGTAGCCAGTTTCCTTTTCTTGACTATAACATTTCTGATCCAAAATTAAATATTTAATATTGGGGTCCTATGCCATAATGTGACACGTTGTCACTTGCTGAGAGTAAAAAACTGTAATCTTAAGTTCCATTTGTAATAAGAATTATTCTATCACGGTTGTTTTAAATATGTAAAAATTAAAAACTTACGGGATTATTATTATTATTATTATTATTATTATTATTATAGAATGCCATGGTTGACGTCGGCTCGGCTCTGTAAGGTATTGTAAATTTTGACCGCTATAACAATTGTAAATTGTGTAAAACCAAATTGTAGACAAAATCACCATCCTCCTCGTGAGAGGGGTCTTTCTGCCCGTTATTTGGCCCTTCGGGGTTAAATAACCGCTTATTGGTGTTTGTGCCCAATATTTATTTTAAACCAAATAAAAACATGGCTACAAAAAAGAATTTTCACAAGTCACTCCCACTCATTCCGTCTTCTTCTTCCTCATCGTCACTACAGCAGAGAGAAGATTGTCTCTCTCCCTCCCTTCTCTAAATGTGTCTCTCTCCCTCCCTTCTCTTTCGCAAGCGACGCCAGTAAAGAAATTTATTTCCAAAATCACGTGCAAAACATGGAACATTTCTCCACGACGACGACAACGACGAAAAAGGTGTGCAGTAAATACGAAAACCCATTTCAATCGTCTGACGTCATGAATAATAGCAGTAGCAGCCGTAATAACAGCAGCAGCAGGAACAGTGACAAGGAAAACAACAGTAGCAGCCGCAACAGCATCAGCAGCAGCATAAACAACAACAGCATTAGCAGCAACAGCAACAACAACAGCAGCAGCAACAACAACAACAACAACCACAGCAACAGCGGCGGCGGCAGTAGTCGTAGTACCTGCAGCAACAACAAAAGTAACAGCAGCTCTGACGACAACAACAACAACAACAACAGCAGCAAAGAAAAAACAATCTCGTTTGCAGGTATCGCCAAGAACCTGGAAACCATCCTCATAACAAATGAGGGATTACAGGAAGCAAAGAAGATGGTGACGAAAACCGGACACCGAGCAATCTGCAAGGCAGCCGAAAAAATTTTCGAAACCCAACAGCACTGTACGGTCACGTACCGTACAGTAAACACACAATCCCGTAGGGTTGAAAGAGCCACAGAGGTTCAAATACAAAAAAGCCTTAGGGTCTGTGTGGCAGCGGAAAACGCATATCACCCGAGGCAAGAAATATGCCACCGTAGACGTGCTTTTTGCCACACCCCAGGAGGCAAACGCTAAATCCTTAGTGACCCTAAGGAGCGAGGAAATGGTGTTTGTGCCCTCCTACTGCGGGCAAAAAATTGTGAGGGTCAAACTGACCCACGCCCCACCCCCCTCCCGGATGGCCCCTTCTTAGCTGGCCGCGTCTGTCCTCGTCGGAATCGAGGACAAAACAACTGTACTGCAAGTACAGAAAAAACTAAGAGAAGATTGGGTCGGCACCTCCATTGAGATGTTAATCCAAACCAACCAGGAGTGCATCGAAGCTATCCCGGATGTGATAGACTTCGATAACGGCACTCAACTGCCCATAAGTGTTGAGGGAAAACGCCCGAAATGCTTTCGCTATGGATCGAAGACTCACCTCAGGGCCTTCTGCAACGAGAAGACCCTGAGAAAGGAGAAAACCCCGCTCCTTCCGAAACCGGCTCCACTGCTACCAGCAACAGGACAAGCAGCAACCAGGAAGGATAGGTCCGTGGCACCCATACCCACGCCACGCAAATCAAGAACAGCAGCAGTAGTGGAAGTATTAACAACAACAACAGTAATATCAACTGCAGCTGCAAAAGAGACTCCACTGCAAACATCACCAACAACAAGTGAAATAGTGGAGCTGGTACCCCTCCCCGACCTCACAGAAACAGACATGGTGTGTGAGGTGGGAGAGGGATGGCAAAAGGTCGCAAGAAAGCACAAACGCAGAGCAGTGCATCGTCGCCTTCGAAAAGGGAGGAAAGAAATGAAAAAAAGGGTAAAGGCTACTGCAAAGAGACACACAGCAGCAACACCATCACCACCCACACTAACACCACCATCACCACTGGCGACAATCCCACCGCCAACAACAACAACGCCTTCAACACAACCACCACAAGCACCAACATCGCAAACAACAACAAAACACACACACCCAGCAACAACGACAAGAAAATAGCAGAAACACACCCCACCCCCAGAAAAACAAATGTACAGCAATAAATACACACAACAAGAAATTAATGACTTACATAATTGAACATATAGACATTTCACAGCACGACTACATAATACCAGAACCAATCAAAACACCAACGAACATAAGACTGGTAAGAATAGCACAGAAACAATACACAAACATTAAAACGAAATTCCCCAACGCAGTTGGTGATTTCAGAGACTTAGGAGGGACTCTCAACCGGAGAGTATATTCGGACATACTCATAGAAGAGCCAACGACCAGCCGAAGGGACGATTCAACGGTCCCTTCAGCAGACGATCAAGTGAAAAGGGATGGCGAAACCATCCTTCCTCTACGAAAAGTACGGTAAGTGGTCTTTCCCATCTTTTCCACTCCATTTCAACATGACCTCACTCAGAATAGGCAGCATAAATTCGCGTGGCTTGGGGTCGTCAAGGAAGCAGGGCCACCTGCGCAGCGTCCTCAGGTCACTAAACAGAGATGTAGTGGCCATCAGCGAGACCAGAATCTCCGAAGCACGGGCCTTCGCACCGATCTTCGGCGGCTACGATGTGTACGCATCTCTCTGCCGTCCTTCATCGGAGGGTGGAGTTGCTGTCCTTTTCGGAGAGGTTTGGATCTCGCCATACGGGCCATCTTCCTGGGCCCAGAAGGTAAGTTGGTGGTGCTGGGCGTGACCAGCGGAGACGGCCAAGCTTTCAGGCTAGTGGCCGTCTATGCCTCGACAGGAGCAGGGCGGCCTGATTTCTTCCGGCGTCTGGAGACCTTTCTTGGAACGTCCCGCTCTTTAGCGTTAGTGAGCGACTGGAACGGGATCTTAGATGCACGCTGTGACTGTGTGGGATTAGCGGATAGGGGTGGAGGGTGCAAGAGCCTCACCAACCTGCTCAGACGTTTTAAACTGTCTGACAGGTACCAATTGGATTTCCCGAATGTGCCAATGTGGACTTGGAAATCGCATAGGGCAATCCAGATGATCATATCTAGATAGAGTATTTTGTAGGGAAATAGATAGGTCTAGCATAGGCTGTCAACAATTCAAGATAGTCAGCTACACGGACCACAAATTCGTGATCTGTGTGCTTGACTTAGATAGGCTTCATAGACGAGGACCCGGCTACTGGAAGCTAAACGCGTCCTTACCAGCGCGCAAGGCCTACAGAGACCGGATTAGCGAACTAGTTAAGCGGGCGTTGACGGGGGCCATCGCCAACAACAAGTGGAGGTTTGCTGTGAAAAGAGCGATTAGAATAGAGTCGATTAGGTTTAGTTAGGCTTTAGCAATAGAGAAAAATAGAGCAGAGGGAGAACTAGTTAGAAAATAAGACGAGGCGCTTAGCAAAGGCATCGGGAGCGACGTACTTGCGGCCAAATTGGCCTTTGAATAATTCTTCAACGCAAAGCGCGAAGGCTGCGTTGTCAGAGGTAGGGTGCGTGCTCTCAGACACGAGGGGACGGAAGCCGTTCAATGGGCCCGAGTGGCGGAGGTGCGTCGTGGCAAAAAAGCCACGATCCGGTCTTTGGTGGACCACGACGGGCTCATGCTATTCGATCCCGGGCAAATGTGTGAAGCTTTCCAGCGACACTTCGCCAGGCTGTTCGGGGGCAGCGGCGGGCCGAATCGAGGGATGGACTTTAGTGTCTACCTCGACGGATTGCCGTAGCTCTCGGCCACTGAGGCGGAGTGTTGCGAAAAGCCGATAACACCCGCTGAATTACGCGAGCTAATGACTGGCTGCACAAGGGGTAAATCGCCTGGTTTGGATGGTCTGCCATATGAACTTTACGTACAGATGCCAGACTTTTTCGGAGGCCTCTTGGCAGACGTCTACTGCAACTGGCAACAGAACGGGAGAATTCCCAGCTCTGTGAGCCGAGGGGCTGTGGGGCTGCTGAGAAGGGATCCGAACAAGGGGGATAATATAGATAGTTTCAGGCCCATAACTCTGCTAAACACAGAGTTCAAGATTTTGGCCAAGGTCCTAGCAAAGAGGTTGGCGCTTGTCGTAGGTGGTCTGGTTTGAGAGGCGCAGACATGCGCCATTCCTGACAGATCCATCCACGACAACCACCACCTCATGCGATATATCGTAGAGAGGGTAGGTAAGGAAACTGGCACGGGTGGGTCCTTGATCAATTAAGATCAGTCGAAAGTTTTCGATAGAGTCGACTATCGATACCTAGCGGCAGTACTGAGGGCGGCTGGCTTTGGGCCCGTCTTCAGAGGCTGGATCACTGCCACAGTGACATCTGCTCTGTGGTGAGAGTGAACGGTCGCCTTTCGGAACTGTTCAACATCATGCGCTCGGTCCGCGAAGGATGTCCCCTCTCGTCCCTTTTGTACCTATTGACTCTCGAGCTATTAATGCACAAACTGGAGACGTTGAGGGGGGTCCCGCGCGAACTAGGATGCGGAAGGTCCGTGTCAGCATATGCTGACGTTGTCACCGTAGTGGTGTCGAACGCCAAACACATCGAAGCGATCAGCATTACACTAAGAGAATACGAAGCGGTGACAGGAGCAATGATCAACCAGGAAAAGTCAGTGGGCCTGCAGCTCGGCACCTGGAGAGGCAGGTCCATGCCGTCAAACAGCGTCGTCGGACGCTGGACGGACGGACCGGTTAAATTGCTAGGGTTCTGGTTCGGTACGGACCTCCAGACGGACAAAAACTGGGACGAGGTGACAAGCAGGGTGGCTTCACTCAGCCAGAAATGGGCGGAGAGGAAGCTATCCCTGAAAGGTCGAGCGGAGGTGGCTGACGCGTACATCGCGTCCGTCATCTACTACCGCCTGACCGTCGTACCTTGTCCTAAGCCCCGCCTGACTGCGCTGGAGCGTTTGCTCTTTCGTTTTTTGTGGAAGGGACTGTCTCCGATGGTCAGGTGGTCCATCTGCTGTCAACACCCGTTTCGTGGGGGGCTGGGCATGCCGTGGCTGATGATGCGCATAACGCGTTCAGGCTACGACATCTCCACCTCTTCCATGACGGTGATCAGGTCTGGTCGCCGTTTGCTAGACACGTCTTTCCCCAGCTCGTCTCCTTGACGGAGCTGCAGTCCTGGGTCAAGCGAAGACCGATAGGGAACGCTTGGAGAATGGAATGTCTTCAGGCGCTCACAGTCCTCAACCAATCGGGCAATGTGATCGGTGGAAATTCAACCTTGGCGTTGTATAGGGGATTAGTGGAGGGGAATATCGACGACGTACTTGGAGAAACTCTAGGCGTCGACGAAAATCAACTAGCCTATCTCTACGGAAGAATTTTCGGGCCGGGGCCTATGGACAACTCCCAGAAATCCCTGGCCTGGCAGTGCTACCGAGGAGCTTTGCCAGTTCGGGATAAACTGTACAGGCATGGAGGTGCCGTCAGCCGGGAATGTCCGAGATGCCCGCAGGGCGACGAAACTGTCCTTCACGCACTCGTCCGGTGTCCGAGTATTGCTGACTTGTGGGTTTATGTCGAACACCTGCTGTCACGTGTAGGACGGATCCAGCTACCAGCTGTCCATCGTGAGGATTACTCCGCCCTCTTCCTTTAGCCGGGAAGGGCAGGCAGTTTTTATCTGTCTTGTGGCCATGGCGAAAGAGATAGTATGGTGGATAGTTTGAAAGGGCTGAAGACGAGCACTTACCTCTTCGGTGATGCCCTGATTAACTTTTTCAAATTTCATTTGAAAAGGAAAATCAGGGTGGAGAAGGGAGTGCTCTCTTCGCAGCATTTTTATGAAAGATGGGTGAGAGAGGCAAGAATGGCCCGAGTGAATGGGCCTACTCTGAGTATGTGTCTGTAAACTAAAGGTGGAAAACTGGGAGAGGGCACTTGCCCTGGTTGTCAGGGTCACTGTGGTCTTTTAATGGAGTTTCTCCTCAAATGTCTCTCGGAAGTCTCCGCCCCCCCCCCCCCTATTGGGGAATTTTTCATTGTTATTTTTATTACATCCTTTGTTTTTTTTTACACGCAGAAATGCCCATTTGTACCGTCCTGCATTGTCCTGTACTGTCCTTAATGTCTACTTTATGTAAACCCTTTTGTTAATAAAGAAAGCATTATTATTATTATTATTATTATTGGTTGGTGAAGCCACGCTTCTTATCGCCTCCAGTCATTTTCAACATTTTACCTCTTTTTCAACCGTTCTAAACCTTTTATTCAAGTTTTAAATTTGATAAAAGTTTAGAAGAAGTGACCCACCTAATACAGGGTTTCACTAGTAAATAATACGGCACCCCTTTACGGGGTGACGTATTCGTATTTGTGTAAAAATATTTTTTGAAAAATTTCAACATGGATAACACAAAAAAGAGAGAGAGCGCTGTCAGACAACACAGAGAGAGGGAGACTTTATCAGCATATCAACAAGATAGCGTTCCAGCCGAGGTAAATATAAACGAAAATATTACAAAGGAAAAAAAGATTGTTACAGATTTAAAATTAACAAATATTTCTAACACAAACAACACCAACAATAACACCAACAACATCACCAACAACAACACCAAAAATAACAGCGGTAAAGTCGAGAACGACAATAACAAAAATAACAGCGGTATGGTCGAGAACGACAATAACAAAAATAACAGCGGTAAGGTCGAGAACGACAATAACAACAGCCACAACAACAATAATAGTGGGAACAGTATTAACAAAAACAACAATAATAACAACAGCCACAGTAACAGTAGCAACAGTATCAACGAAAACAACACCAACAACTGTACCAGCGAAAACAACAACAATGACACCGATACCTGTTATAGCGACCTCAGCACCACCAGTAAGACCAGTAGCGGCAGCAATAGTGGTGCTGCTGAAAAAGAGACCACTTCTTTTGCAGGTGTCGCCCGAAATATCGAGACAGTGTTCGTCACAGAGGAGGAGATGGCAGTTGCAAGGGCCATGGTGACAAGAAGCGCAAATAGAGTTTCCCTGAAACCTCCACCCGATTTTTTCAAGGACCAGCAGCTTCGGACGGTGACTTACCGCACCGTAAGCAAAATCTCACATCGAGTGGAGAGAGCCACGGAGGCTCAAATCCAAAAGGACTTGGGGTGCGTCTGGGCACGCAAAACCCACATCACCCGAGGCAGAAAGTACGCCACTGTAGACGTACATTTCGCCACCCCCAGGAAGCAAAGTCTCACTCTTTGGAAACCCTAAAGAGTGAGGAGTTAGTCTTGGTGCCCTCCTACAGCGGGCAGAAAATTGTGAGGGTCAAAGTGACCCAGGTCCCACCCGACGTGCTCATACCTTGGCTGGCTGCGTCTGTCCTTGCTGAAATTGTGAACAGTGCGACCATGCTCCAAGTAGAAAAAATAGGGAGAGAGAACTGGTCAGGTATAGGCATGCAAATGCTTATACAAACTGACCAGGAATGTATCGAGGCTATCCCCGATATCATGAGACTTTGAGGAAGGACTCCAACTCCCTATAAGTGTAGAAGGAAGACGGCCAAAATGTTATCTCTGTGGGTCGAAGGGTCACCTCAGGGCCTTTTGCCCGCAGAAGACACCGAAGAGGGCCCCTCTCCTTCCAATACCTCGTCCGCTGCTATCAAGAGCAGGACAGGCAACAAACGAAGAAGCCCCTTCCTCGGTGAGTAGGAGGCAAACGTCCGTAGCACCCGTACCAAGGCCACGGATAACTAAAGCAGCATCATCAGTAGCGGCAACACCAATAGCTACATTTGAAATAGCTACAGCAGCAACAACATGGCCGAAGAGGGCTCCACTACCACCACCAACAGCCGTGGAGCACATACCCCTCCCAGACGCCACAGAATCAAACATGGAGTTTGAGGCGGGAGTGACGTGGCAAACAGTCTGCCACAAAAAACAAAAAACAAACAAACCCTTAGATTCACCCTCCAAAAGCGAAGGCATACAAAGAGGGGTAAAGGCAGCAAGGAAACTTGCAGCAACACCACCACAAACACCAACAACGCAAATAAAACAAGACACACACACCAAACAGCAACAAGAAGTAAACGGCAACAAAATCACCCCTCCCCCCAAAAAGTACACAGCCATAAACATAGCAAAAAAAGAACTCATAAAATATATAGAGCAGCACACAGACATCACGGAAACAAATTACTACACCCCACCAACACCAAGAACTCTTCCGACAAACATAAGAATCATCGAAATCTCAATAGAACAATACAAACCTTTAAAACAAAAATTCCCCAACGCAGTTGGAGACTTCACAGGGTCGGTTACCAAGAGGATATACACTGACATCCTCTTAGAAACACCCATGACCAGCGAAAGGGACGGTTCTACTGTCCCTTCACCACACGTACAAGGTAAGTGACCCTTTCTCATTTGCCCCGTTTCTCATCCAAAATGGCTGTACTCAGAATAGGCAGTATAAATGCACGTGGCCTGGGGTCATCTTGGAAGCAGGGTCACCTGCTCAATGACCTCAGGTTACTAAACATAGATGTGGTGGCCATCAGTGAAACCAGAATCTCCGAGGCACCGGCCTTCGTACCGATCTTCGGCGGCTACGATTTATACGCATCTCCCAGCCGTCCACGATCGGGGGAGGGGTTGCCGTCCTTTTTCGGAGAGGCTTGGATCTCGCGATATGGGCCATCTTCCTGGACCCAGAAGGTAAGTCGATGGTGCTGGACGTGACCGGCAGCGAAGGCAATGCTTTCAGGCTAGTAGCCGTCTACGCCCCAAGTGGGGCAGGACGGCCAGTTTTCTTCAGACGTCTAGAGACCTTTCTTGTAACGTCCCGCTCTTTAGTGTTAGTGGGCGACTGGAACGGTATCTTGGATGCACGCTGGGATCGTGTGGGGATAGTGGATAGGGGAGGAGGGTGCAAGAGCCTCACCAACCTGCTCAGACATTTTGAACTGTCTGACAGGTATCGACTGGATCACCCGAATGTGCCAATGTGGACATGGACAAACCGCATCGGGTCATCCAGATCGTATCTAGATAAGGTATTCTGCAAGGAGCTAGATAAGTTGTCCACAATTTAAAATAGTCGACTACACAGACCACAAATGTGTGATCTGTGAGATCGACATAGACAGACTTCATAGACAAGGGCCTGGTTACTGGAAGCTGAACGCGTCTTTCCCGGCGCGCAAGGCCTACAGAGACCGGATTAGCGTATTAGTTAAGCGGGCGTTGACGGGAGCGGCCGTCACCAACAGGTGGTGGTTCGCCCTGAAAAGGGCAATTAAAGTAGAGTCGATTAGGTTTAGCAAAGGAGTAGTGATAGAGGAAAATAGAGTAGAGGGAGAGCTAGTCAGAAAGCTAGAAGAGGCGTTTAGGACAGGCATCGCAACCGACGTGCTTGCGGCGAGATTGGCACGCGACCAATTCTTCAACGCAAAATAGGAAGGCTGCGTTGTCAGAGCTAGAGCGCGTGCTCTGAAACACGAGGGGACACAAGCCGTCCAATGGGCCCGGGTGGCAGAGGCGCGACGTGGCAATAAACCACAATTCGGTCTTTGTCTGACCAAAACGGGTGCGTGATGCTCGAACCCGAGCGGATGTGTGAAGCTTTTCAGCAGCACTTTGCTGAACTGTTCGGGAGCGGCGGCGGCCCGGATCGGGACATGGACTTCAGTGCATACCTCGAGGGACTGTCTCGGCTCTCCACGACCGCAATACAGTGTTGCGAAAAGCCAATAACAGACGCTGAAATAGGGAAGCGATGGCCAACTGCACAAGAGGTAAATCGCCAGGTTTAGATGCAGATGTCTACTGCAACTGACAGCAGAACGGGAGCATTCCCAGTTTTGTGAGCCGGGGAGCAGTGGCGCTGCTGAGAAAAGACCCGAACAAGGGGGATGTTATTGATAATTTCAGGCTCATAACCCTGCTAACCGCAGAGTTCAAGAATTTGGCCAAGGTGTTAGCAACGAGGGGTACATCGCCAGGTTTGGATGATCTGCCTATACGAGCTTTATGCATTTATGCCAGACTTCTTCGGAGACTGGCAGCAGAACGGGAGCATTCCCACTTCTGTGACCTGGGCAGCGATGGCGCTGTTGAGAAAAGACTCGAACAAGGGGGATGTTATCGATAATTTCAAGCCCATAACAGTGATAAACACAGATATTGACCAAGGTGTTAGCAACGAGGTTGGCGCTTGTCGTCATGGGTCTGGTGGGAGAGGCGCAGACATGCGCCATCCCGGACAGATCCATACACGACAACCTCCACCTCATGCGATACATCATAGAGAGGGTGGTTAAGGAACCTGGCAAGGGTGGGGCCCTGATCAACTTGGATCAATCCAAAACATTCGATAGGGTCGACCATCGGTACATGGCGGCGGTCCTCGAGGCAGCCGGTTTCGGGCCCGTTTTCAGGCGTTGGATCGCAGCAATGTACAGCGACATCTGCTCAGTTGTGAGGGTGAACGGTCACCTGTCGCAGCCGTTCAGCATCATGCGCTCTGTCCGCCAGGGTTATCCCCCCTCGACCCTCTTGTACGTATTGGCTCTCGAGCCGTTACTGCACAAACTGGGGGCGATGAGGGGCGTCCCACGCGAACTAGGATGCGGGAAATCCGAGTCGGCTTACGCTGACAACGTCACCGTGGTGGGGTCGAGCACCAGACACGTCCAGATGCTCGGCACCGCTCTCAAGGAATACGAAACGGTGACAGGAGCAAAGATAAACCAGGAAAAGTCGGTGGGCTTGCAGCTAGGCACCTGGAGAGGCAAGTCCATGCCGTCCGACAGCGTCGTGGGGCGTTGGAAGGACGGAAAGGTTAAATTGCTAGGGGTCTGGTTCGGACCGGACCTCCAGATGGAGAAACACTGGAACGAGGTGACGAGCAGGGTGGCCTCCCTCACCCAGAATGGACTGAGAGGAAGCTGTCCCTAAAAGGCCGGGCGGAAGTGGCGAATGCGTCATCGCATCTGTCATCTGCTACCGCCTCACCGTCGTCCCTTACTCCAGTCCAACTCTCACCAAAATGGAGCGCCTCCTCTTCCGCTTCTTGTGGAAGGGACGCGCTCCCATGGTCAGACGATCCATCTGCTGTCAACACCCATGGCGTGGAGGACTGGGCATGCCATGGCTGATGATGCGCAAACATACGCTGAGGCTGCGACATCTCTGGTGCTTCCTTGATGGTGAACGGGTGTGGTCGCCGTTTGCCAGGCACATTTTCCCACAGCTCGTCTCCTTGACGGAGCTGCAGTCCTGGGTCAGAAAAAACCGAGGGATAGCGCTTGAAAACTGGAATGTCTCCAGGCGCTCACTGCCCTCTGCCAACTGGGCACCAGTATCGGTGGAACATCCACCTCGGCGTTCTATAGAGGACTAGTGGAGGGGAAGAGCGTCTACGTTCACGGAGAGATCCCGGGCGTCGAAGAAGATCAGCTGTTTGCTCTCTTCCGGAGAACTTTCAGCACGGGGCCTATGTGCAAACATCACCAACAACAACAAGTGAAAGAGTGGAGCTGGTACCCCTCCCCGACCTCACAGAATCAAACATGGTGTGTGAGGTGGGAGAGGGATGGCAAAAGGTCGTAAGAAGGCACAAACGCAGAATCAGCGCATCGTCGCCTTTGAAAAGGGAGGAAAGAAATGAGAAAAGGGTAAAGTCTACTGCAAAGAGACCCACAGCAGCAACACCACCAACACCATCACCATCCACACTAGCACCACCATCACCACCGGCGACAACCCCACCGCCAACAACACCTTCAACACCACCACCACAAGCACCAACATCGCAAACACAACAACAAAACACACACACCCAGCAACAACGACAAGAAAATAGC
Source organism: Eledone cirrhosa (assembly GCA_964016885.1). Taxonomy (NCBI): domain Eukaryota; kingdom Metazoa; phylum Mollusca; class Cephalopoda; order Octopoda; family Eledonidae; genus Eledone; species Eledone cirrhosa. The sequence continues at coordinate 230,743,335 of OZ024743.1, forward strand.
AGAACCACACCCCACCCCCAGAAAAACAAATGCACGGCAATAAATACACACAACAAGAAACTAATGACTTACATAATTGAACACACAGACATTTCACAACAGGACTACATAATACCAGCACCAATCAAAACGCCAACTAACATAAGACTGCTAAAAATAGCACAGAAACAATACACAAACATTAAAACGAAATTCCCCAACGCAGTTGGTGATTTCAGGGACCTAGGAGGAACCATCAATCGAAGAGTATATTCAGACATTCTCTTAGAAGAGCCGACGACCAGCCGAAGGGACGATTCAACGGTCCCTTCACCAGACGATCAAGTGAAAAGGGATGTAAAAACCATCCCTCCTCTACCAAAAGTACGGTAAGTGGTCTTTCCCATCTTTTCCACTCTATTTTAAACATGACCTCACTCAGAATAGGCAGCATAAATGCGCGTGGCTTGGGGTCGTCATGGAAGCAGGGTCACCTGCTCAACGACCTCAGGTCACTAAACATAGATGTAGTGGCCATCAGCGAGACCAGAATCTCCGAAGCACGGGCCTTCGCACCGATCTTCGGCGGCTAAGATGTGTACGCATCTCCCAGCCGTCCTGGATCGGGTGGAGGAGTTGCTGTGCTTTTTCGGAGAGGTTTGGATCTCGCCATACGGGCCATCTTCCTGGACCCAGAGGGTAAGCTGGTGGTGCTGGACGTGACCAGCGGAGACGGGCAAACTTTCAGGCTAGTGGCCGTCTATGCCCCGACAGGAGCAGGGCGGCCTGATTTCTTCCGGCGTCTGGAGACCTTTCTTGGAACGTCCCGCTCTTTAGTGTTAGTGGGCGACTGGAACGGGATCTTAGATGCACGCTGGGACTGGGACTGTGTGGGATTAGCGGATAGGGGTGGAGGGTGCAAGAGCCTCACCAACCTGCTCAGGCGTTTTGAACTGTCTGACAGGTACCGATTGGATTTCCCGAATGCGCCAATGTGGACTTGGACAAATCGAATAGGGTTATCCAGATCATATGTAGATAGAGTATTTTGTAGGGAAATAGATAGGTCTAGCATAGGCTGTCCACAATTCAAGATAGTCAGCTACACGGACCACAAATTCGTGATCTGTGTGCTTGACTTAGATAGGCTTCATAGACGAGGACCCGGCTACTGGAAGCTAAACGCGTCCTTACCAGCGCGCAAGCCCTACAGAGACGGATTAGCGAACTAGTTAAGCGGGCGTTGACGGGGGCCATCGTCAACAACAAGTGGTGGTTTGCTCTGAAAAGAGCGATTAGAATAGAATCCATTAGGTTTAGTAAGGCTTTAGCAATAGAGAAAAATAGAGCAGAGCGAGAACTAGTTAGAAAATTAGACGAGGCGCTTAGCAAAGGCATTGCGACCGACGTGCTTGCGGCGAAATTGGCCCTTGACCAATTCTTCAATGCAAAGCACGAAGGCTGCGTTGTCAGAGCAAGGGTGCGTGCTCTCAGACACGAGGGGACGAAAGCCGTTCAATGGGCCCGAGTGGCGGAGGCGCCTCGTGGCAACAAAGCCACGATCCGGTCTTTGGTGGAACACGACGGGCGCATGCTACTCGATCCCGGACAAATGTGTGAAGCTTTTCAGCGACACTTCGCTCAGCTGTTCGGGGGCAGCGGTGGGCCGGGTCGAGGGATGGACTTTAGTGTCCACCTCGACGGACTGCCGCGGCTCTCGGCCACTGAGGTGAAGTGTTGCGAAAAGCCGATAACAGCCGCTGAAGTAAGGGAGGCAATGACTGGCTGCAAAAGGGGTAAATCGCCTGGTTGGATGGTCTGCCCTATGAACTTTACCTACAGATGCCAGACTTGTTCGGAGGCCTCTTGGAGGACGTCTACTGCAACTGGCAACAGAACGGGAGAATTCCCAGTTCTGTGAGCCGAGGAGCGGTGGCACTGCTGAGAAAGGATCCGAACAAGGGGATAACATAGAAAATTTCCGGCCCATAACTCTGCTAAACACAGAGTTTAAGATTTTGGCCAAGGTGCTAGCAAAGAGGTTGGCGCTTGTCGTTGGTGGTCTGGTGGGAGAGGCGCAGACATGCGCCATTCCCGACAGATCCATCCACGACAACCTCCACCTCATGCGATACATCGTAGAGAGGGTAGCTAGGGAACCTGGCACGGGTGGGTCCTTGATCAATTTAGATCAGTCGAAAGCTTTCGATAGGGTCGACCATCGTTACCTAGCGGCAGTCCTGATGGTGGCTGGCTTTGGGCCCGTCTTCAGAGGCTGGATCGCTGCCATGCACAGCGACATCTGCTCTGTGGTGTAGTGAACGGTCCCCTGTCGGAACCGTTCAACATCATGCGCTCGGTCCGCAAAGGATGTCCCCTCTCGTCCCTCTTGTACGTATTGACTCTCGAGCCATTACTGCACAAACTGGAGACGTTGAGGGGCGTCCCGCGCGAACTAGGATGCGGAAGATCCGTATCAGCATATGCGGACGATGTCACCGTAGTGGTGTCGAACGCCAAACACATCGAGGCGATCGGCACTACACTAAGAGAATACGAAGCGGTGAGAGGAGCAATGATCAACCAGGAAAAGTCAGTGGGCCTGCAGCTCGGCACCTGGAGAGGCAGGTCCATGCCGTCCAACAGCGTCGTCGGACGCTGGACGGACGGACCGGTTAAATTGCTAGGGGTCTGGTTCGGTCCGGACCTCCAGACGGACAAAAACTGGGACGAGGTGACGAGCAGGGTGGCTTCTCTCACCCAGAAATGGGCGGAGAGGAAGCTATCCCTGAAAGGTCGAGCGGAGGTGGCTAACGCGTACATCGCGTCTGTCATCTGCTACCGCCTAACCGTCGTACCTTGTCCTAAGCCTCCTTGACTGCGCTGGAGCGTTTGCTCTTTCGCTTTTTGTGGAAGGGACGTGCTCCGATGGTCAGGCGGTCCATCTGTTGTCAACACCCGCTACGTGGAGGGCTGGGCATGCCGTGGCTGATGATGCGCAGGCACGCGCTCAGGCTACGACATCTCCACCTCTTCCTCGACGGTGATCAGGTGTGGTCGCCGTTTGCTAGACGCGTTTTTCCCCAGCTCGTTTCCTTGACGGAGCTGCAGTCCTGGGTCAAGCGAAGACCGAGAGGGAGCGCCTGGAGACTGGAATGTCTTCAGGCGCTCACAGCCCTCGACCAATCGGGCAATGTGATCGGTGGAAACTCCACCTCGGCGTTCTATAGAGGATTAGTGGAGGGGAAGAGCGACGACGTACTTGGGGAAACTCTAGGCGTCGACGAAAATCAACTAGCCAATTTCTTCGGAAGAACTTTCGGGCCAGGGCCTATGGACAACTTCCAGAAATCTCTGGCCTGGCAGTGCTACCGAGGAGCCTTGCCAGTTCGGGATAAACTCTACAGGCATGGAGGTGCCGTCAGCCGGGCATGTCCGAGATGCGCGCAGGGCGACGAAACCGTCCTGCACGCACTCGTCCAGTGTCCGAAAATTGCTGACTTGTGGGTTTATGTCGAACACCTGCTGTCGCGTTTAGGACGGATCCAGCTATCATCTGAGTCTATCGTGAGGATTGCCCCGCTTTCCTCCTTTAGCCGGGAAGGGCAGGCAGTTTTTATCTGTCTGGTGGCCATGGCGAAAGAGATAGTATGGTGGACACGTTTGAAAGGGCTGAAGACGAGCACTTACCTCTTCGGTGATGCTCTGATTGACTTTTTTAAATTTCATTTGAAAAGGAAAATCAGAGTAGAGAAGGAAGTGCTCTCTTCCCAGCATTTTGTTGAAAGATGGGTGAGAGAAGCAAGAATGGCCCGAGTGAATGGGCCGACTCTGAGTATATATCTGTAAACTAAAGGTGGAAAACTGGGAGAGGGCACTTGCCATGGTGGTCAGGGTCATTGTGGCTTTTTACTGGGCTTTCTCCACAAATGTCCCTCCGAAGTCCCCCCCCTATTGGGGAATTTTTCATTGTTATTTTCATTGTTATTTTTGTTACATCCTCTGTTTTTGTTTTTTTACACGCAGAAATGCCCATTTGTACCGTCCTGCATTGTCCTGCACTGTCCTTAATGTCTACTTCATGTAAACCCTTGTGGTTAATAAAGAAATCATTATTATTATTATTATTATTATTATTATGATTATTATGATTATTATTGTTGTAGTTGATCTTTGAGTCTCAGTCATTGATGTTATTTAACTGGAAAGTTTGTTGAGATGAATATCAAGCCGCTACCTGCAGCCTCAGATATTCAGACGTATTGGAGGAAGTCTTTTGAAGTGTTCCAAAAAGCGGGGGTGGACTAATCTTCTTTAACCATCCTTGGAAACTCTTTGAGATCGTACCTAGTGCTTCTATGACAATCAGGACGAAATTGATTTCATGGCAGTTCCAGATGCTTTTTAACACCCACTTTAAATCCTGGTATCGGTTAATTTTCTGCCTCTCCTTTTCTTGCACTCTCGTATGAAATGGTCAGACTACATCTACAATTAGGCCCGATCCTTTTTCCTTGTCCACACCGACCAGGTCAGGCCTGTTGTGTTCTAACTTCTTGTCCGTCTGTATCCCCAAATCCCATAGCACCTTTACCTGATCATTTTCTATCACCGACGCTGGCTTATGCCCATACCACCTCACAGAATGTGGTAAATTGTTTACTTTGCATAGATGTCAGTGGATCACCCTTCCTATCACGTAATGTCTCCAGCCTTTATAGTAAGTCTGGGCTAGGTGTTTACACTCGGATACAATGTGAGGCACATTCTCCTTTCTCTCTCTCTCTATTATTATTATTCGGTGGATTGGCAGTGTCGGTAGAGTGTCGGACGCTATGCTTTCCAGCATAGTTACATCCCTTTACGATCCGAGTTCAAATCCCGCCGAGGTTGACTTTGCCTTTCATCCTTACGGGGTCGATAAAATAAAGTACCAGTAATGCACTGGATAATTGCTGGCCTATTGCCAAAGGTAGAAACAATTATTATTACTTTTCTTCTGTACTTGCAGTACGGTTGTTTTGTCCTCGATTCCGACGAGGACAGACGCGGCCAGCCAAGAAGGGGCCATCCCGGGGGACTAGGATCAGTTTTACCCTCACACATTTTTGTCTGCAGTAGTAGGTCACCAACACCATTCCTCGCTCCTAAGGGTTACTAAGGATTGAACCTTTTCCTCCTAGGGTGTAGCAAAAAGCACGTCCACGGTGGCATATTTCTTGCCCCGGGTGATATGCGTTTTCCTCTGTCACACAGACCCTAAGGCTTTTTGTATTTGAGCTTATGTGGCTCTTTCAACCCTACGTGATTTTGTGCTTACTATACGGTACGTGACCGTACAGTGCTGTTGGGTTTCGAAAAATTCTTCGGCTGCCTTGCAGATCGCTCGCTGACCGGTTTTCGTCACCATGTTCCTTGCTTCCTGTAATTCCTCATTTGTTATAAGGATGGTTTCCAGGGGGTACCCAGAAACATTTGTGTCTGCAGTTCTGTTCGCATGCCAACATAAGGCAAGAATGAAGTGTTCTTTCTCCTGACATCCCTGGAATAATTTGAACCGTTAAGGTATAGTATCTTTGGTTATGTCAAATAATTATAAAACATTTTATATTTTATCTGGTGATAGCGTACCAAAATATTTGGTACCCTTGAAATATATATAATAGAATAAATATGGTTTTATAAATATAGTTTCCATTTATTTAATATCAATGTATATAAATAAATAATAAAAGATAATAAAGAACAAGATTCTTAACTAATTTATTGCATTACAATTGTTCGGCATTACAAGCGATTATTACGCAAATTTCAAGAAGATGGAATATATTTGCGTACAATACGAGTATAGAGGGAATCAATACCTCGTCAGAAGAAGTATAAGCAAAAAATAAAAAGATGAAAAACACAAAACTCGCTGATAGATCGAGCCATAGATAGTATATTTCAATATAACAGCCCAAATGGTCCAGATGTAATACTATGATAAAACCGTTATAGCTACATCATAGGAACGCTAGCTGATCAACTAAAAAGAATTACGAAAATACAGAATTACTCAAGTGTGTAACTCTCAATGGGAAATAACTGGTAGTAAACGGGGATTAGTGATCAAACAGACAAACACAATGGTACACACACACACCCACAGATTTGTATATAACGAAACACTTCTATTAAAACTAAACGCACCATGAAAGTTATGTATAAACCCTTTTGTACAAGGACCCACACAGTTTAACATACACCTATACAAATAGGCCCACATAAAAAAGTAAACTAATTGATGAATATGAATGTCAAAATACATAGATACACCTACAGATACACCCCCCCCCCCCATATATATATATATATATATATATATATGAGTTATTCTGAACATTTGATTAGGCATACACAGTATTTAAGTCTTTAGACATCCTAATGAATGGAACAATTGTTAATACTGTAAATAAAACCCTATTTGTACTGTTGACCATGTTGTTCTTCACTCTTTCACTATATATATATATATATATATATATTCTTCTTCTCATTCTTTCTTCTCATGATGGACTAGCGTCCGAAACCTTAAGACCATCTTCCTGGTATTTCTAGCGTTAAAAAGTTAATATATTCCTTCCATACACTGTACCCTTTGTGTTATTATTTCTCTTTATATTTTACGAACATACACTACACACACCCACACATATAGATAGATATGTTTCTTTATTAGCCACAGGGGCACAAAAGAAGGGGACAAATACAAAGAGGGAAGTTTACATACAATAAAAACGTGTAAAATACTATCACAAATGCAATTTTAAAATTAATTGATTTTCCCCAAAAAGGGAGACATCACATATGGGTAGATAGATAGATAGATAGATAGATAGAGAGAGAGGGAGAGGGAGAGAGAGAGAGGGAGTGAGTAAGTAAGTGAGTGAGTGAGTGAGAGAGAGACACAGAGAGAAAGAGAGAGTGAGAGAGAGAGATATTGGGAGGACATAGAAAATCTAGATTTTCTTCGGCCGCTCCTGGAAAATTCAATTTAGTGTAATATTGTATTGCATTTCCAGGATACGCCACGGCTTGAAAGCACAGCCGGTGGAATGATGCGTGTAGGACAAAATAACGACATAGAAAACAAGCTAACAAATGTTGTAGTTTCCTACGAATACGAAGAAAAACAACACATGAGCAATGAAATATTATCTTAACACTTGTGTATGTGTGAGTGTATGACATGAATTATTTAAATATTTACTGCATCTTAATCATAGATATTTATCGCACTGGTGGCAGCCGAGAATCGAACAAGCGCCGTTTCAACATCCTGTTGGAAATCAATGTTGGATGGTTAAATTCTGCTCATTCATCTAGCACTTTCTTCTCGACTACAGCTTTACAAATACAGTATTTTCAATAAAGGCAAATTGAAAATAACGATTTTAGCATGTATAGACTCCCGTTACAATTTTACTCTGTGTAAAAATTCGAGAATTAATGAGAAATCTTCGCGACAGAAAGAATTAAGCTATTTAATTGAGACAAATCTCTTCTCGTTAATGCAACAAACATATTTAAACGTTTCTATGAAAAAGCATCTAAAATGTTTCCTTGAATTCCTATCTATTTATTTGGTTTCCGTTATGTTTTTATTGGGGTTATATCTTACTGTTTATTGATATTTTCTGTGTAGTTTGTTTGTTTATGTTTGTTTCTATCCGTGAAGGTATTAATGAGAAACTCTTAAAATGCTTTTATAAACAGAATATTAAGATTGAGACATTAAAATAGTAGCAGTATTAGCAGCAGCAAAACGACTACTACTACTACTACTGCTACTACTACTACTAATAATAATAATAATTGTTTCTACTTTAGGCACAAGGCCAGCAAATACCCAGTACATTACTGGTACTTTATTTTTCATCGACCCCGTAAGGATGTAAGGCAAAGTTAACCTCGGCGGGATTTGAACTCAGACTGTAAAGGGACGTAACTATGCTAGAAAGAAAGACGTCCGACTGTCTACCGATACTGCCAATCCACCTTGGCAACAAGGGCCGACATATAGGGGACAATACAAAAAACTGGGACAGTGGGGTTTTACAGAAACATCGAGTAAACAATATGAATAAATATAACAAAGTAACAAGAAAAATTCGCCAATAGGGGGATGACCACCCAGGGTTCGCTCAGGTACCCCACCAATCCTGAACGACCCGACGCTTCGAGAGCACCCTGGAAGGGCACCCCTCTCCTCCTCCAATTTACCCACCTACAGCCGCATGACCAGAGTAGGCCCACTCACACGGGCCATTCTCGCCACTTTCACCCATCTTTCAGCAAATGTACTAGGGGGCAGCACTTCTCTCTCCACCCTCACATTCTTTTCCAAGTGAAACTTGATAAAGTTTATGAGGGATTGGCCGAAGAGAAAAGTGTATGTCTTCAGTCCTTTCAACCTTGTCCACCATATAACCTCTTTCGCTACTGCCACCAGACAGAGGAACATTTCCTGCCCTTCCTGGCCAAAAGAAGGCGGCGGGTCGATCTTCACTATGGATTCGGCCGATAGCCGGATCCGGTCTACACGCGACAACAGCTGTTCGACATAACTCCACAAGTCAGTAATGCACGGACACTGGACGAGTGCGTGCAAAACGGTTTCGTCACTCTGCGCGCATCTCGGGCAGGTCCGTCTGACAGCACTTCCGTGCCTGTAGAGTTTATCTCGAACCGGCAGTGCCCCCCGTAGCACTGCCAAGCGACGGATGTTTGGAAATTATCCATCGTCCCCGGCTCGAAAGTCTTCCGGAACAGACTGGTTAGTTCGACTTCGTCGACTCCCAGAGCCTCTCCGAGTGCGTCCTCGCACCTGCCCACCACTAGTCCTCTATAGAACTCGAGAGTGGAAGTTCCACTGACCGCATTGTCCGCCTAGTATAGGGCCGTGAGTGTCTGGCAATATTCCAGATGCCAGTCACCCAGTCTCGGTCTCTTCTTGACCCAGAACTGCAGCTCAGTCAAAGAAACGAGCTGCGGGAAGGCCCGTCTGACAAACGGCGAACACACCTGCTCACCGTTTATGTAGAATACCTAGAGACGACGCAGCCTCAGCGCGTGTCTGCTCAGGATTAGCCACGTCATGCCCAGCCCTCCACGTAGAGGGTGCTGGCAGCAGATGGACCGCCTCACCACTGGAACCTGACCCCTCCACAAGAATTTGAAGAGGAGCCGCTCCAAGATGATGAGGCGTGAACGGGGGCAAGGGACGACAGTCAGGAGGTAGTAGATGAGGGACGCGATGTTCGAGTTCCCCATCTCCGCTCGACCTTTCAGTGATAGCTTCCTCCCAGCCCATTTCTGGGTGAGACTGGCTACCCTGCCCGTCACCTCGTCCTTGAGGGACTGATCGGGTGACCTGAAACGGTTCCGAGAGGTGGCCATTAATTTTGACAACCGAGCAGGTGCCGCTGTGCATTGCAGCGATCCAGCTTCTGAAGACGGGGCCGAAGCCAGCCGCCTTAAAGACAGCCTCCAGATACCGATGGTCGAACCTATCGAATGCTTTAGATTGATCTAAATTGATCAGAGCCCACCGAAGGCAGGTTTACACCCTACCCTCTCTATGATGTATCGCATGAGGTGGAGATTGTCGTGTATGGACCTGGCTCGGATTGCGCAAGTTTGCGCCAAAGAAACCAAATTCCCGACGACAAGCGCCAATCCCTTTGCTAACACATTGGCCAAAATCTTAACTATGTTTCAAGCAGTGTTATGGGCCTGAAGTTTTCTAATGTATCCCTCTTGTTCTTGTCTTTCCTTATCAGCGTCACCACTCCCCTGTTCACAGTACTGGGAATACTCTTATTCTGCTGCCAGTTGCAGTAGAGTGCTTTGAGGAGATCGGAGAACAAGTCTGGCATATTTACATAAAGCTCGTAGGGCAAGCCATCCAAACCGGGTCACTTGCGCCTCATGCAGCTGTCAAGGGCCTCCTGAATTTCGGCTGAAGTAACTGGCCTTTCGCAGCGCTCAGTGTCGATCCTCGAGATGCCCGGCAAGCCGTCAAGGTAGGGACTGAAATCCGCTACTCTCTCTGACTCGCCACTCTCCCCGAACAACAGAGCAAAGTGCTGGCGAAAGGCCTCACACATCCGCTTGGAATCGCTTATCTCGTGTCCGTCTCGGTCCGCCAAAGACCGAATTGTGGTTTTATTACCACACTGTCCCTCCGCCACGCGGGCCCGTCGAACAGCTTTGGTTCCCTCTTTTCTCAGCGCACGCGCCTTAGCTCTGACAATGCAACCTTCGTGTTTCGCATGGAAGAAATGGTATAATGCCATTCTCGCCGCTAGCACGTCAGTTGCAATGCCACTACAAATAACCTCGTCTAACTTATCTACCAGCTCGCCCTCCTTACAATTTTTCTCTAACGCTAGTTCTTTGCTGAACTCTATCGAAGTTACTCTAATCTCTCTTTTGAGAGCCTCCTACCATCTGTTGTTGATGATCATCCTTGTCAACTTTTGCCTTACTAAATTGTTGACTCGGTCCCTGTAAGCCTTACGTGCCGGAAATTATATGTTCAGCTTCCAGTAACCCGGTCCTAACCTACGCGTTTTATCTAGGTAGACCGTACAGATCACAAATTTGTGATCTGAATAGGCGACCGTTTTAAAAGGTGGGCAGCCCACATTATTTCTATCTATTTTCCTAATGAAGATCCTGTCTATATACGATCTAGATGACCCCATTCGGTTGTTCCATGTTCCTACTGGCACATTGGGGAAATCTAGTCGATACTTCTCAGACAGTTGGAACAGGCTTTCGCCCCCCCCCCCCCGCTCCTATCGGCTACTCCCACACAATCCCAGCGTGCTTCTAAGATGACATTCCAGTCCCCCCGCTAACACTAAAGGACGAGACATACCCAGAGAGGTCACAGGCCCCTAAAGAAGTCCGGTCGTCCGGCCCCTGTAGGGGTGTAAACGGCCAGCAGTCTAAAGGCACTACCTTTGCTACTGCTCAAATCCAAGACCACCAGCTTACCGTCCGGATCCCGGAATATCGACCTTACCTCGAGATCCAGTCCTTTCCTAAACAGCACTGCCACCACACCCATATTCCCGGCATGCTAACAGATGCGAAGATCCAATAGTCGTCGAAAATGGGAGCTAGTGCGCGCGTGTCGGAAATTCTGGTCTCGCTGACGTCAATCACATCCATTTCCAGCAAAATGAGGTCGTTGAGCAGGCGACCATGCTTCCAGGGTGACCCCAGGCCGCGAACATTTAAACATCCTACTCTTAATATGGCCGTATCGGCAATCTAAAAGAGAGAGGGAAGGTTTACTTACCTCCCGGGGTCTTGTGAAGGTCGGGTGGTTCGACGTACACTGTTGGTGGGGTTTCTTTTGGGAACCCCTTTATAAGTCTCGATGTGGGTTTCATATTCGGGGTACCCAAGTCTTGGGGAAAGCTCTCTCGAATTTCTTTGAAGGAATCAAGTGACATTCGGATCAGAAGCAAATCTTCTGGCATGCAAAATGTGCTCATTTCAAAAATAATAATAATAATAATAATAATTGTTTCTACTGTATGCTCAAGGCCAGCAATTATCCAGTACATTACTGGTACTTTATTTTATCGACCACGTAAGGATGAAAGGCAAAGTTAACCTTGGCGGGATTTGAACTCAGACCGTAAAGGGACGTAACTATGCTAGAAAGCATGGCGTCCAACCCTCTACCGATACTGCCAATTCACCGCCTTAATAATAAAATATTGCTACTGCTGCTGCTACTACAACTAGTACTTCTTGTATCAACCCAACTACCGGGAGGGGATTGGCAGTATCGGTAGAGGATCGGAGGCCATGCTTTACGGCCCTTGCCATTCTCAGATCAAATCCCGTCGAGGTTAACTTTGCCTTTCATCCTTACGGGGCCGATAAAACAAAGTAGCAGTAATGCACTGGGTATTTGCTGGTCTTGTGCGAAAAGTAGAAACAAGTATTACTCTTCGGTGGATTGGCAGTATCGGTAGCAGGTCTGACGCCATGCTTTTCAACCCGGAGTTACGGCCCTTTACGGTCTGAGTTAAAATCCTGCCGAGGTTAACTTTGCCTTTCATCCTTACAGGGTCGACAAAACAAAGTACCAGTAATGCACTGAGGTAATTGCTGGCCTTGTTCCAAATGTAGAAACAATTATTACTGTTTTTGCTTTCAACGCCACCTTAACTGTCACCACCACTATCATATCTACTACCCCAAATGATGGCCACCACTTCCCCATCGAAAAACACCTCAGCCACTTATGAAAGAACCGATAACACCAGAGCAACTACCCTAACCCCCCCCCCCCCCCCCCATTAATATCACATACACCACCCACGTCACCATCCCAACCTTCTCTCAACTACGGCCAAAAACATCACAATCACTTATACCACTAGCACTAAGAGTACCACCAAATTTTTAACCAAAACTGGAAACATAACCACCAGCTCAATAACAACAACCGAAAACATCAACACATAACCCACCACCAATAACTAATATTAGCACCCTTTAAACCCCAATCACATGCATAACTACATGCAAATCAGCTACAGCTAACACCACAACTATCTCCTCCACCACAAACACTGCAAACTTCCATTAACACACCCACCACGTCTGCCACCTTTATAACTATCCACTTCAACACAACCTCCAACATGCCAACCAACAGTAATACCAACGTCTCTGCAGCCTCAACTACCAGCGAAACTTATCGCCTGTATTTGAATGAAGAGTACCCCACCATCACCACCATCAACCACCACCACCACAACAACAACAACAATAAACTATAGTAACAACTTCAATACCAATCTATTAATTCCATCCAACTTGTCATTCAAGAAGCATTTTCCTAACCGTTGGCTGTCAATTATTTCTGTTACATTACATCGTTTCTATATATATATATATATATATGTGTGTGTGTATATATATATATATATATACGTGTGTGTACATATATGTATGTATGTGTGTATGTGTGCATGTGTTTTCGTGTGCGTGTGTCCGTCAGTGCATGCATGTGTCTGCATGGGGGTATGTGTGTATAGTAATTAATTCTACAGTACATTACATCATTGCTGTGTTTATGTGTGTTTGTTTCTCTGCGTGTATATATGTGTATATATGTATATGTGTGACTGTATGTTGGCACATTAATTTTATATAAATTTACAATATTTTATATATATATAATTGTTTCTACTTTACGCACAAGGCCAGCAATAACCCAGTGCATTACTGGTACTTTATTTTATCGACCCCGTAATGATGAAAGGCAGAGTCAACCTCGGCTGGATTTGAACTCAGATCGTAAAGGGACGTAACTATGCTGGAAAGCATGGCGTCCGACCCTCTACCGATACTGCCAATATATAAAATTACCGAGACTGCTTCACAAACCCAATCTTTTCTCATATTTCTTCTCCGTTTTGCATTTTAGTTCAAACAGTTAGCTCCCTTTAATACCCCTAGACTATCACTATCTATATCTTACATCAACTACCAAATAATCTCCCTTATTTTTCCTTTAACACTCTATATCTAATACATCCCAACTATATGTTTCTGACTCTCTCTTTAAATCTTTGAACTTATTTCACATTTGTAATAAAAGGATTCATCCATTACAAAATTGAGTCAATGTAGATTGAAGAACTTAGTGCGTAGCAGTGAAAATCTGAAGAAACAGTGGGACAGACAGTTCCACATCAATGACTAATAATTATCTATATATCACAGGCCCTTTCCACAGACTGAGCGTTCGACGAACTTTTAATATTGTTTCTCAAAATAGACTGCACTTATATAAGTACTTCTCTCCTTATACTTAAGACGAATTCATCTCCCTATGAAGGAACTTAGATTCTTCCAATATTGGCTATTGCAATGCCTATGAAATGCGGATGCTGTATCTTTACATATATATATTTGTACGTATGTATATATATATATAATTTAAAAAAAATTTCGCTCTACATGGCTGAATAAAATAAATGTAATCTGAGTTTTTTTGAATATTAATAATAACATTCAATTCGTTTGCAATTATGCAAACAAGCCTCTTGTTTAAAGTCATATCAGTAGAATGAACCCTTCATTCTTGCCCTTATGTTGGCATGCGAACAGAACTGCAGACACTAATGTTTCTGGCTATCACCCTTCATCAGTAGAAGCTCACAGTTCACCTGCAAACTGTCAGAGCTAGTGAAAATATATGATATTTTATAAACTATACAGTGACTAATCGGCAATAGTGTCTGCAGTTCTGTTTACATGCCACCACAAGAGCAACAATGAAGGGTTTATTCTACTGACATGGTTTAAAAATGAGTATTGTTTGCATAATTGCAAACGAATCGAATGTTATTATTAATCTGAGTTCAAATCCCGCCGAGGTTAAGTTTGCCTTTCATCCTTTCGGGGTCGATAAAATAAAGTACCACTAATACACTGGTGTAATTGCTGGCCTTGTGCCAATGTAGAAACAATTATTAATATTCCAAGAAAATCAGATTACACACAAACACACGCACACACACACGCACACACACACACACACACACACACACACACACACACACACACACACACACACACACACACACACACACACACACACACACACACACACACACACATATATATATATGCATACATATGTGTGTATATATATATATATATATATATATATGCTTACTGGTTGGCGAAGGGAATAACACGTTAACCGGTAACATATCAATGGATATCTACATCTATATATGGATTTTAGTCTTGACATTTATTATTATTACTTAGATTGGCAGTTTCAGTAGAGGGTCCGACGCCATGCTTTGCAGCAAAGAGTTACGGTCAATTAAAGCAAACAATTTCTGCTTTCACCTTAAAATATCCCGCTTTAGAGTGGAAGCAGAAATTGTTTAACAAAACATTCAATCTCGGCTAATAATAATTTTTCTACGTATTTTATACATATTTATATATATTGAACCATTTTTGGTGTATTGTATTTATTACCACTGTGCATACACACATATATATATATATATATATATGTATAAGTTTACATATATATATACATATATATACATATACGTGTTTTGCAACGGGTCACTTTGTGGCTGAATGAAAAATTTATAAGTTAAGTAATCAGAGCTATATATCATAAAACATGTCGATAGAATCACAAGATAAAATATATACCATTTCCTCTCCCAATTAGCATAATTAACTATATAAAAAATCGAATAGACCAAGCTATAAGAATGAGGCTTCTATGAAGAAATCTTTAACAAATAACCGAAATTAGCCCTTCGCGTCAGCCGCAACGGAATAATTATCGAATATTTCGACAGCGTAATCGCCCAGATACAGTCAACTAAACAGAATTAGGTGTAAAATAAACTAGGAGAAAATAGAATACATTTAAATACCTCTACCATGGTTTCATCCGCATTTTGAGCTTTCCAATAATTATGTAATAATTATATAAACTCGAGCACCGGATTCATCAGGAGATTTGCTCTTATCTAGACACTAAATTTTCCAAAGTGATAGCGCCTAGAATTCATTCAAAATGGCTAAGAACCGTGATATAGTCGTGGTCAGGTTGGAAGGGGTGTGGTAGTTGCTTACGACTGGTGGCATTTTTGCTAGAAAGCACAGCAAAATACGACCAAATTTGTATCTCAACCTAATGGGAGATTATTACATATAAAAGTTTACATATATATATATACATATATATATATTTATTAAAATAAAAGATTAAAGTTTAAGCAAAGAATCGCTGCTTTCACCCTTAACGGGATCTTCTGAAATTAACAAAGTCAATCTGTAAACGCAGAAGTGGATATTTCAAAAAACGTTGCAACCGGAGGAAGACAGGAAGACGATACTTTGGTTCGTGGAAACATTCGCTGGCAAAGAACGGGAAAAAACGAATAATACGTCATTAATAGGAGTGGTGAAAAACAATTACGCGCAAAGACAGAACCACGTTTATGCTATAAAAGAGGTCGTAGACTAATGTTCTCTTAGGTGGTGCATAGAGACGTTCTCTGGCAATGAATGAAAAAACGAAGATAATACGTCAATGTGGAGCGTGGAGAACAATAGCACGCAAAGACAAAACCACGTAAATGGTATAGCAGAAGTCGTAGACTAAAATTCTAACTAGGAGACCAAATGAATCTCCTCTACAGAGTTAAGAACAAAGTATATAAATACAATATTGAAGTAATAGAAATAAATAAATACATACACGCAAACAAATACGTACATACACAAGCATACGCAAAACCTTACCATAGGTATACAAAACCACGCACATATAAATATGTGTGTGTGTGTATGCGTGTATACAAATAAATAATTATATAAACGTATATAAATAAATACATACGTATATAACAAGCGTACACACATACCTACATATAAATACACGAATGTTCGGAGACGTAAATCAACTAAAACAAGAAATACACATATACATACACCCACCATACGTACGAAGCTGCATACTCACACAGATCTAAAACTCCCGTATTCACAGAGCCAAACCCTAAGTACCAGAATATATAAAAAATTATACGCCATAACAATCAAATATACGTACGAGAAGGTATACGTACTTCACAAAACATACGGGTAATATATACTTACCTATGCAAATAAGTAAAGGAATAAACAAAACATATACTTAGCTCCCACATCAAGACGTAAAATATCCACGTATAGATCGTACTATCCGTTAGGGTATAACGTGGGGCTGTAATACAGGAAATGTTTGTGCAATTTATGTTTACAAGCCGAAATTGCCTCAGATTTTTTGTTTAAGATGTGGTCTGTGGCGTAGATTATTTCCAGGGCCTCAGCAGCGCAGAGGTCACATGGTCTTTTATTTCCGTTATACGATCTAGCCCTAGCTAGCATCTCCCGGTGTAAACTATATTGAGTGTGGTTGTCTTTTAGACTCCAGATATAAGCTGAAAGTGACGTCATATTCCTTCTTAGAGGGTAACGAAAATAATGGGTATGCATGTAAAGACGCTGCTTGAAACTATTGGCGGTTAACCCTATGTATGCCCTACGAGACGTGGGTGTTACAACCTTACATTTGTAGACAATGTTACTAGAGAGGCATTTCCCGGATAGGGGGCAATCAGCCCGATTCCTATAATTACAGTTAGTACTAACTACAGGGTTGCACGTGTTCCTACGGCTAGGTAGTTTAGCTAAATTTGAAGCTGTGATGTTATGTGCAAGGTTAGGAGTCGTAGAGTAAGAAATTTTAATAGTATTTCTATTAAAAATGTTACTATATTTATGTGTAGGGGGAAAAAGCTTCGTAATAAGGGAAAGAAATATCTTTAATAATAAATTAAATAATCAGAGCTATATATCATAAAACATGTCTATAGAATCACAAGATAAAATATATACCATTTCCTCTCCGTTGTGAGAGAAAATATATACGATTTCCTCTCCCTGGGGAGAGGAAATGGTATATATTTTATCTTGTGATTCTATAGACGTTTTATGATATATAGCTCTGATTAATTAATTTATTAATTTTTCATTGAGCCACAAAGTAACCCGTTGCAAAACACGTATATGTATATATATGTATATATATATATATGTAAACTTTTATATGTAATAATCTCCCATTAGGTTGAGATTCAAATTTGGCTGTATTGTGCTGTGCTTTCTAGCAAAAATGCCACCAGTAGTAAGCAATTACCACATCCCTTCCAACCTAACCGCGACTACGTCACGATTCTTAGCCATTTTGAATGAATTCTTGGCGCGATCACTTCGGAAAATTTAGTGTCTAGATAAGAGCAAATCTCCTGATGAATCCTGTGCTCGAGTTTATATAATTATTACATGATTATTTGAAAGCTCAAAATGCGGATGAAACCATGGTTGAGGTATTTAAATGTATTCTATTTTCTCCTAGTTTATTTTACACCTAATTCTGTTTAGTTGACTGTATCTGGGCGATTACGCTGTCGAAATATTCGATAAATATTCCGTTGCAGCTGACGCGAAGGGCTAGTTTCGGTTATTTGTTGAAGATTTCTTCATAGAAGCCTCATTCTTATAGCCTGGTCTATTCGATTTTTTATATAGTTAATTATGCTAATTGGGAGAGGAAATGGTATATATTTTATCTTGTGATTCTATAGACATGTTTTATGATATATATATATATATATATATTTCGTTTCTGAATTTGTTTAGCAAGATTCTTTATCTGAAATCGTGTGTTGAAACCGATATTGTTATACTTTGGGAGGGTCATGTTGCCAATAAGAAACACACGCACCAGTTGCTTTCACTTCAATTTAATTTATTAAATATTTAGAAATTTACAAATTTATAAATTTCTGGTTGGTTGGTTGGTTGGTTCCACAACCAGATAGTTGTTTATATATATATAGTCATAGTTCTTTCGTCACACACTCTGTGACCTCTTCAGTGACTGGGGATTTCTTTCTTCGTTTCTGTGCCTTTCCTTTCTTCTATCCTACGCCATTTTGTTTGTGTGTGGGTTGCGTGCTCAGTTTGCGCATGCGCCACATCCGGGTGTCTGTGTGTGTTTGTGTTCATTTTTCTATTTTTCTATTTATATTTTTCTATTTGTTTGTTTATTTATTTATTTATTGTTGGTTGGTTGTTTGTTCTATGTGTGTGTGTGTTTTCATTTTGTCTTGTGTGTGTTTTCATTTTGTGTGTGTTTTCAATTGTAAGTTGTTTGTTCTATGTGTGTGTGTGTTTTCATTTTGTCCTTAATTGTAAGTTGTGATGTTGCTGTTCCACTCATATTTTCTATTTAATTTTGGTTTTAATTCTTTTATGCTTACTGCCTCTGTAATTTGCCTAAACATTGCGTCTTTCTTGTGTGTGAGCATAGAAATAAAATTAGAGAGCATAGAAATAAAAATAGAATCCACACACAAGAAAGACGCAATGTTTAGGCAAATTACAGAGGCAGTAAGCATAAAAGAATTAAAACCAAAATTAAATAGAAAATATGAGTGGAACAGCAACATCACAACTTACAATTAAGGACAAAATGAAAACACACACACACATAGAACAAACAACTTACAATTAAAAACACACACAAAATGAAAACACACACAAGACAAAATGAAAACACACACACACATAGAACAAACAACCAACCAACAATAAATAAATAAATAAACAAACAAATAGAAAAATATAAATAGAAAAATAGAAAAATGAACACAAACACACACAGACACCCGGATGTGGCGCATGCGCAAACTGAGCACGCAACCCACACACAAACAAAATGGCGTAGGATAGAAGAAAGGAAAGGCACAGAAACGAAGAAAGAAATCCCCAGTCACTGAAGAGGTCACAGAGTGTGTGACGAAAGAACTATGACTATATATATATATAAACAACTATCTGGTTGTGGAACCAACCAACCAACCAGAAATTTATAAATTTGTAAATTTATAAATATTTAATAACTTAAATTGAAGTGAAAGCAACTGGTGCGTGTGTTTCTTATTGGCAACATGACCCTCCCAAAGTATAACAATATATATATATATATATATATATATATATATATATATATACATATAACATGCATCCACCACCCTAAATCACACCAACACATACCGCATACCCTTGAGGTACACAAAAACCACCACCACCATACACTTCACCACAATGGACTTCATCACCTCATTTTGTATCACTAATTTCACCACCGTTATTTAACATCACTTGTATTCCCTAGCACTCTTTCATCACCAATCTCATTTTTTTTCTACTACCATTTAACCCCACACGATATCATCTACATGCAATGCCAACGCACGTGTGTGCATACAGGTGTGTATGTATATGTATGTATATATGTATATGTACATATATATATGAATACGTGAGTGTGTATCTATATATGTACATATATGTTTGCCTGTTCCCCTGCACAACCATATAGTAGTATGGACCCCCGGACTATAAGCACGCATATCTCGTTAGCGTGTACATGTGGACATGTAGACATATGTACAATACGTGCATGGGTTGCTGTGTCCGAAAATACCTATAATTCGTATGATATGTACGTGAGCTTCTTGTGCCAGTGCGGGAGTGCATGATGACCAGTATGATCATTCCATATGCCCTTCCACGAGCAGACGCATCTAGAAATGTATACCTCTCTGGCTCCGTGTACCTTCCGCGTGTGCCTCTGTGGGGTGATGCATTACTGTTTAAATATTTACATTCATGCATGTCTGGATATGCTTGCATGTGCATATGTCCCAGGGTGCGTGTGTACACATGTATATTTATTTTCCTTTTTATATTCTTTTACACAATATTCATTGAACAGGTATC
Source organism: Eledone cirrhosa (assembly GCA_964016885.1). Lineage (NCBI taxonomy): Eukaryota > Metazoa > Mollusca > Cephalopoda > Octopoda > Eledonidae > Eledone > Eledone cirrhosa. The sequence continues at coordinate 230,763,771 of OZ024743.1, forward strand.
TTGCCCCTACCCACAGTGTTTTAGCAACCTCTCCAAAAATGTTTGTTTTTATAAAATGTATTTTATAATTTTTTCTGTGGTCTTTTCAAACACTAACCTCATCATAATTCTTCATTTATAATATATTTTTTAAACACTAACCCCGTCACCTCATTAATTCTGTATAGCGCAAATCCCCTTTAAATATGTCTAAACAATATAACCTATCTCCCTTATGTTCACCCAGTCTTCCGTGACTAACAGATGACCAGCAGAAAACACCTACCCCTAGTACAACACCGCATTATTTCATGTCCTATCACACACAGCCCTACCACATCCACACCACACACAGCACCTCCACCTCACCACATACACGCCGACATTTTTATGGCAAGCCAAAACACCACATCCCGCAACTCACATCAACCATCGCTCCCCACTACCACCTCGTAACTCTACCCCCCCACACCTATCACGCATGCCAAAACATTCCTCTTGGTCACTATATGAACGCGAAACGTTACAGACAACTCTATGCTTTATATGTACATTCTGTCATTATAACAGCAGAGATCCGACGAGCTTTCGTTTCCAGAATTGTGCCAGATTGAGACAGATCGAACCTCGAGCTGATCAACAGCGAAACGTACGTCACGAATAAATAAACGTAATGAAGACTTAACAAATCGTCCTTGTATTATCATATTAAACTCTGAGTCCCAGATGTTATTTAACTGGAAAGTTTGTTCAAACGAACCTCAAGCTGCTACCTGCAGCCTCACATATTCAGGACGTATCGGTGGGTTCTTGCTGTTTCCAGCTAGCATGCCTTTTGAAGTGTTACAAAAAACGGGGCTGGACTAATCTTCTTTAACCATACTTGAAATCACTTTGAGATAGTTACTAGTGCTCCTATGACAATCGGGACGGCCTTTATCTCATGACAGTCCCATATCCTTTTATTATTTTTATTATTCGGCCATCCCTAATCAACTTCTTCGAGTTTCACCTAGAAAGGAAGGTGAGGTTGGAGAGAGAATTGCTGCCAGTACATTTGCGAAAAGGTGGATGAATGTGGCGAGAATGGCCCGTGTGAGTGGGCGTACTCTGACCATGCTCCTATAGGCTGGCTAATGTGAGGACCAGATTCGTTCAAATTCGAAAATTCGGCTCCATCTCACACATAAATCAATTTATTTGGTTCAACTTTTATACTACGATAGAATATATCATTGCACATCTTATAGATGGTCAAATGCAAAACGATGGCCACTGACGTCGTCTGAGCTTTTAGTTGTGTATTTGAGAATTCATCGGTTTCCAATCAAGTAGCGTGAGGAAATTGGCTTAGTGTTAAAGGTCATTACCTCCCTCCCCCAGCATGTCCCTTCGTCAGTCACCCGCGTTTCTCAGTGATAGAGGTCATCACCACCCTCCCCCCGTATGGCCTGTGTGTGGTCATATATGAGTCATCGAGAGGCAGTCGCTAAGATCTACACCTTTTCATCAAAGCAGATATTATTTGACCTACCCAAGCAACGCTGGGTACTGCTGCTAGTATATATATATAGAGAGAGAAAGAGATTCGGATGATTTCAACGCCCTGTGTATGTGTGTGCGTATGTGTACGTGTGTGCGTATGTGCATATACATACATTACATGCAGGTAATACACACATCTAGGACAACATACAACACACAAGTAGGTAATACACACATCTAGGACCGCATACAACAAAAGGCAGGCGAAAGGGGTGGACAAACGAGTTACTACCAGGGCAAACAATAAAAATATCGCGGGGAGCAATGGAAAACTTCTCTAATAATTTCTGAGGCAAGCCAGCACACTCGCAGCGTTACCTCGGGTGAAGGTGAGGCTGAGGTACTGGAACAACCAAGCTTCACCAGCTACTTCTGTCAGGTGAGCCGCCAGTGAAGATAAGAATCTCGTAGTCAGTAGCCCGACTTCCCCAAACGAATCGAACGCCACAGGCTGGAAAATGTAGTTACCCAACAGATCACGGTATTTTAGAATGTTGTTCTGTTCAGCTGCGGAAGCTGTGGCTCTCGTCCTTACTGCTGCATACAGGATGTGGGAAGAAGCAAAGAGTCACTAACTGTGATGTCCCAGACTAGGCATCTGCCTCTTGACCAGGATCACAGGGTAAGACCATCAGGTCATTTCCCATCAATTCTGGACAACGCAGACGGTTTCAAAATTGAGGATATGTTTGCCCGGGCCAAAGCTCTTCAGTGGTAATAGAATAGTGTGTATGTGCGCGCGCGTGAGTGTGTCGTCATTCTATAAATAGACACGTGTTATATATATATATATATATATATATATATATATATATATATATATATATATATATATATGTGTGTGTGTGTGTGTGTGTGTTTGTGTGTCATTTATGTGTATGTGTCACCGTTTTTAAGTTAGAGACATATATGTGTGTATCCACTCCCTTCCTTTTAGACACACATAAATTCCCACAAACACACACACATATTTTTGACGGACGGATGGACAGAAATCGGTCAAATTTATATGCACGTGAATGTAGTTCCACCGAAGCAGCTTGCGAAGTTGAAGTATCATGAGTGATGGAAGGGAGGAGGCTGAATTAAGAGCAATAATTGCAAAAGCTGATGCAGTAATGCGCCAGCTTCATCATTCAGTTAACAGAAGGGAGGTAGGTGTAAAAGCCAAACTCACTGTCTTCCTGCTATTTCTGGCAACTCTTACTGAGGGTCGTGAATCTTGAGTAATGACCGAAAGTATACAATTGCAAATACTAACGGCAGAAATGGGGTTCCTCAGAAGGGTCTTTGGAGTAACGTTGCTCGATAAAGGGCGTAGCTTAGAGATCAGAGAGTCACTCCTGGTAGAGCCGCTACTTCTCCGGATTGAGAGATCACAGCTCCGATACCATGGGCATGTGGTTAAAATGTCTCAGGAAAGAATCACTGGACATATTATAGCGGCAAACCCAACTAGCAATACACCCAGACGTAGACCCCGAGCAAGATAGTTGGATAACATCCATGAGCTGGTTAGGCTTTGGGATCCAGCAGGATCAGTTAGAGATGTTTGCTTCTGACAGACTCGTTGGAAAGAGTGTTTGAGGAGGACTCTGCCCCCCACGACTTTCTCAGAAGTAAGTGGGTGAAGAAGAATATATTGTTAATTTACTTTTCAATATATATATCATAACTATAAGCATATATATTTGCATATAAAACCAATACACACACTACATCTGCTGGCAGAAAACCACCCTTCAGGCTAGTATATATAATGAAGAAATCAGTGTCTTTGAATCTTACATCCTTCATTGTTACTGTACATATATATAAATGTTGCTGATCTCCGAAACGCAACCAGGTCAGTATCTTCTGATGTACATGAGGTGCATCTGTAGCAATATCTAACCTCTCCGAGGCTGAGGTCAGAAGAGCAACTTAAGAAGTCGAATGTGGCAAAGCCTCTAGGAAGGATGAGATTCATCCAGAGATGTTATACAGAGATGTTATACAGAGAAGGTATTTTCTAGCTGACTATATATATATATATATATATATATATATATATATATATACGATATTAATAAATGGAAACTATATTTATAAAACCATATTTATTTCATTATATATATTTCAAGGATACCAAGTTACATTATGGTATGCCTTCATCAGACAAAATACAATATATAACAGTTTTATAAATAGACATTGACGTACCCCTTTAAAAAAAGTGACCGTTGTTTTTGGAGGCCATCAGGATAGTGATTTTTTTACTTTAGTAAGTCATAGTGTTAAGAGTAAGTAAAAAGAGAGAAACGTGGAGAAAAGAAAGGGAGAGATAGATAAAGAAAAAGAAGAAAGCAAAAAGAAAAGAGAACAGAGGAAAAATAACGGGGAGATGTCAAACCATCAGACAGAGAACAAAAATCCAGAGAGAGATATATATATAGAGATGGATTTTTTTTCTCTGTCTGATGGTTTGATATCTCCCCGTTATTTTTCCTCTGTTCTCTTTTCTTTTTGCTTTCTTCTTTTTCTTTATCTGTCTCTCCCTTTCTTTACTCCACTTTTCTCTCTCTCTCTCCATCTTTTTACTTACTCTTAACACTATGACTTACTAAAGTAAACAAATCACTATCCTGATGGCCTCCAAAAACAACGGTCACTTTTTTTAAAGGGGTACGTCAATGTCTATTTATAAAACTGTTATATATTGTATTTTGTCTGATGAAGGCATACCATAATGTAACTTGGTATCCTTGAAATATATATAATGAAATAAATATGGTTTTATAAATATAGTTTCCATTTATTAATATCGTATATCTACTCCAAATATTTGTCGAGTGCTTTATATCAGTTATAAAAAATATTTGCTTGTTGTATCCCAACAATTTAAATAAAACTTTTGCATATATATATATATGTATATATATATATATATATATATATATATATATACATATATATATATATAAGGAAAGGAAATCGAATATATTTATATATGAAGCATTGTGATGTCTCCCGGGATAACAGTTACAACGCAAAATAGTTAAAAATATGAAAACTACAATAGAGTAAAACCAGACAAAACAACTGTTTAAACTTTTACGTAATTAAGGCACCTTTTTGAAAAGAAAGATTGACTGTAGCATTGAAAACGAATGGTTTTGGGAATAGAAATTCCTGTCGAAGGATAACGCACCGGCGATATTTTCGCTCTCTTCCTTCACTTGCGGTGAATACATACGTGAAATGTTCTATACTTTCATTGTCTTGGCTCCCAAATTATTTTTCAAAATTTGGTGTGCCTACTATATCGCTGCTTCAATTTTATTTTTTTTTTTATTAATGTTTGCTATTTGATAAGGGGTGTTGTACTAGAGTGTCGAATAAGATTTCACTGTGGTACATCCTAGAGCCCTTTACTTGTGAATTCAAATCCCGATGAGGTTAATTTCGACTTTAATGACCCCAGGCTCGTTGAAATAACATATTCAAATACTGGAGTTCATTTATTCAACTTTGCCATTCTCCAAATGTACTAGTTTTGTGCGTAAATTAGATACCGATACTTACTATTATGTTAGCATGTGTCAGGATAAGAATGTGTGCATTCATAGATAAACAAAAAGCACAATCAAGTTATTTATGTCTGTAAACAGATACGAAATAATAAAACTGATAATATTAATTCCCCACTGATGACTGATACTCGTTAAACCAAACCGGGAGGAAATAGTCACGTTCAGTAACAATATATATTAGCTTTACTCACCATCTTGTGTTTTAACAGTGTATAATGTTAAAATACCATCAGTAGTATATTTACATAAGATTTATATTACTTTCTTTAACCTAACTATACAGCTTCAGGATTTTTTATGATTTATTTATTTTCATTTCATACGGCAGTTGGTGAAAAATATCATTTTTGATGACAAGTTTTCAACGAGCAAATTTCTAGTTTAATGCAGGATAAATATTTTAGTTACATCGAAGAAAGACATGTCCGACTGATTTCTGCTCAAATTTCGTCTACCAAATACCAATTCATAGGACATTCTTCACATTTATGTTAAGGAGAAAAGAATCACTGAAGATACCGACCAGTGGTATCAAATCCACAATCGATTGATTGCTAAGCTATCTTCTTAACCATCTATTCTTTGTGCTAGCATTTCTTATTAATTTAATGTTGGTCTCGCTTTAGCCGTTGATTTGATGATCATGTAGCAGGTAATGTCTTTTTGGGGGAGTAGGATGCTGTTGTTTCGCTGGGTTTTATTTTAAATATTGGTATATGAGATGTTTCTAGATCAATCCTGCTGCAGTAGTCTCACGAAAAGATGTATTGTGGCTGGCACTTCTACGTATTTTGCTTGTTGTCCACCCAGTATTTCCTTTTTCTTTTAACAAACGCCCACGTATGTTTTGTAGAAGAGTCAACATGCAGCTCAAAGAAAGAAAGGAACCGATCTTCAGATCGGGCCATACAAGCTATGTTTCCATTGGACTTTTCATTGTTTAAAGGATATGGGATCATAACTCAAAATGCACAGAGTTAGATCAGTATCCTTACGCTTTACCAATTACCCAAATCCAGTGACCCTGATCATGTGCATATTTATCGATGTCGAAAATATGAAAGGCAAAGGTAACCTCCGAGGACATTCGAGTATATGGTCAATATAATGTTTTCGTTCGGTTTTGAATGTATGTTGTTGTTGGTAGTGGGGTGTAACCACCTTCTTCATACTCAAACACTGCACGAGAAGACAAGATCAAACGTACTATTTTTCTCTCTGCGGGCTACCGAAGCGTCTATCGTCTACGCCGAATAATGACCTGAATTGAACTGTCTACAAGGTTATGTTTAGTTTTTTGTAGTTGAGGTCCACTTTACGGAGACCACTGAACATTTAGTTAGACAAAGTGCCAAAATGTAAAAGTCCAGGAAATCTACACACCAAAGTGTAAAGGACCAAGTAGGCAACCGTTAAAGTCTCGCCCGATCAAATACGTTCTAGCTGCAACCATCATCATTTTTGTTTCGGGTGTCATATATCAAACACTAATCTAGTTAATGTATCTTTCTTTGTCGAATAGGGCTGGGTCGCATTCCATGGGTTTTTACATCTGTTTCGAATAGTCCCCTTGGTGACGTTTTATAGAAACACAATATAGTAGTCTACGTTACACATTGGGTACGCAATCGTTCTTTTTTTGATGAACAGTGTAATTACATTTAAATGATATCACCTTGATCACATTGACCGACCAGTCTGTCGGGCGCCATTTGGCGCCACTGGTAACAGCACGTGCTGTTTTAGCCAAATGATGACGCCATCCCACTGGCTCATTTGGCCGGTGCTTATCCCGGCTTCATGGCGTGAAGCGACTGAGAGTACAAGATTCCCCCTGGACAGGACGCCAGTCCATCGCAGGATTAAACCTCCGCTATTGCTGGTACTCATTTTCAGCTGAGTAAACTGGAGCAACGTGAAATAAAGTGTCTTGCTCAAGGAAACAACACAAAACAACCTTTCGATTGCAAGCCTACAGCTCTAACCACTAAACCATGCGCCTTCACTAAATGATATATATATATATATACATACACACAGACGCACACGCACACACACACACACACATACACACATACACACATATATATATATGCACAAACATGTCCGTATTATTAAGTAGTTCGCTCCGTAACCATATATTTACCAGCACAGTCCAACTGGATAGCATTTGGGCAGGTAAATTCTACTATTGCCTCAATTTGACGTTTGGTTGACTGAACCTGAAGAAGGCCTCATGTGTGATTGCATGTGTATCAGTGGGAGATGGTGTCTCTGTCACCGCGATAGTAAGTCACATATGTACACTAAAATTATCCATAATTTGTTTTAATATATTTTCAATAACAGGGTTTAAAAAATATTCATAAAATTCTGATTTATTTAAAGCTGCAACACAAGTCACGCATAATCTTTTATACAAAATCACTCAATTATTGATAATAAATTCATTTTCCTCCGGCAAGGACGGAAAACAGTCTGGACATGATTTGACCTTATTTTGACCTCATCCGTGATGCAAATACAGGCATCCACATACACAGACATCTTATGTGTGAAGATGTGTGTGCGCACATTTATACGCACGCACACAAACATACACAAACACATATCTATGTATGTGCATATTTTTCCCTGTTTGTGTGTTTTTTGTGGCTGTCTCTGTTGATGCATTATTCATAATATGATTTTAATAACGAAATTGTATATTATGTATGTAAACATGTATGCATATATATATATGCGTAATATTTAGTTACTGCATTTGAGCATTCAATGCTAATATGTGGGTCCGGCTATCGATGTGGCATTCAACATTTTGTATTTCATGATTGTGGATCGCCAGTATCGGTAGGTGTCGGACGCCATGCTTTGACGCATAGATTTATGGCCCTTGCTATTCTGAGTTCAAATCCCACTGAGGTTAACTTTGCCTTTCAACCTTACGAGGTCGATAAAAGAAAGTACCAGTAATGTACTGGATAATTGCTGGCCTTGTGCCAAAAGTAGAAACAATTATTATAGCTATTCTTAAGAAGCAGAATGTTAATAATATATTTATTGCGGCTACAACTCCAATCTATACCTAATATTATATATATATATATATATATATATATATATATATATATATATATATATATATATATATATATATATATATATATATATATATATATAATGAAATGACAGGAGGCTGGATTTGTGAAAATCCTTGAAAGGTTTATTATACTATGATCATATCAATGACCGGGTTCCGTATGAATCCTGTGATATCATCAGGTATTCGAAATATAATACGTGAATGTAATAGATAAAATCCATGGGGCTGAAAATCTAGGACCCGAGGGCGACCGCTATTCTGTTCCTTCAACCTCAGCCGGTCGCCCTAGAGTGACGTGGCTAAAGTTTATAGTATGCTACTACCGGTCAGATAAACGAAAACAGAAAGGGATGGGAACATAAGTTAACGTCGATCTCATGACACAAGGTAAAAGAAAGGAAGGAGAGAGAAGAAGGGGGAAGAAAGAAGAAGGGAAGCCAGGGTTAATGTCAGCTAAAAGAAGAAAGGCAACTACTACCGGTCAGATATAGGCAAGCAAGAGGGGGAAGGAAGATAAGTCTGCGGGAGGAAGACAGGAAGAGGGGAGAAGAGAAGGAAGAGAAGAGAGAAGAGAGAAGTAGAAAAGTAAGGGTTGATGGCTACAAGAAGGAAGATATATATATATATATATATATATATATATATATATATATATATATACATTATGAAGAGAGAAGAAACATTTAGATATAATTAGTAATAAAATGTATCATACCTAAACTGCTCCTAAATTCCTCGACTACGTAGTTACGTGGCATAAACACCGCCTCCGTGGTATTTTCTTCGTGGTTATAAGAGGCTTAGCTCTGTTTCTCGACCGTTATATCGCGTGACTATCTCCCCCTCCGCCTTTTGGGATTCTTTCTCACGTCGTGTAGACGCGTTCTTGAGACTAGTAAAATGAGGTATCCTCTTGATAAGTTGGCAGACCTCGCAAGGACTCTATATCTTTGATATATTGTTTTTGTTTATGCCACGAAACTACGTAGTTGAGGAATTTAGGAGCAGTTTAGGTATGATACATTTTATTACTAATTATATCTAAATGTTTCTTCTCTCTTCATAATGTATTTTTAACTCTGATACTGGTTCAGTCTGGTTCAAACTGAATTGGTCTGTCCCAGTCATTCATTGAGCAACATCGGTGAAGTTGGCACCCTTAACTCACAGTTGGGTGCGGATGCATTCATGTATATATGTGTGTGTCCGCATGTATCTGTGTGTTTCTAAATATATTAACTCCCTCTGGTCGAGCAATCTTTGAAGTGTGGGGACAACTGGAAAGCTTCCATTACTCATACTTCTCGCCTTCTTCACTACCTCTTCTACGGCCTCGATATGAATACCCCCTCCGCCTCCGTGGTATTTTCTTCGTGGTTATAAGAGGCTTAGCTCTGTTTCTCGACCGTTATATCGCGTGACTATCTCCCCCTCCGCCTTTTGGGATTCTTTCTCACGTCGTGTAGACGCGTTCTTGAGACTATTAAAATGAGGTATCCTCTTGATAAGTTGGCAGACCTCGCAAGGACTCTATATCTTTGATATATTGTTTTTGTTTATGCCACGAAACTACGTAGTCGAGGAATTTAGGAGCAGTTTAGGTATGATACATTTTATTACTAATTATATCTAAATGTTTCTTCTCTCTTCATAATGTATTTTTAACTCTGATACTGGTTCAGTCTGGTTCAAACTGAATTGGTCTGTCCCAGTCATTCATTGAGCAACATCGGTGAAGTTGGCACCCTTAACTCACAGTTGGGTGCGGATGCATTCATGTATATATGTGTGTGTCCGCATGTATCTGTGTGTTTCTAAATATATATATATATATATATATATATATATATATATATTCAAAAGTATATATATATATATATACTTTTGAATTGATCCGCATTCCATGGACCTATGATACTGCCGAATAGATTTACATATTTTAATTAACCCCTTTACTCAGCAAGTGCCACAGCAGCTGAAATAACGATGTCAACGGCAATATTAATAACGTTAATTAAAGGAACTGCTTTTCCTCTATTCTGCGCCAATGCATTAAACCTTCGTTTCCTGCATTACACTGGTTTCCTGCATCTGGCTTTAGCGTGGACGCAGTACAGTCGAATGTTTAGGATTTTTGCTTTGGAATAATTTGGTCTCTAGTGAAATCTCTATTTGTTTAATCTAATTCTCACGGTCTTTACTCACTGTTTCCAAGATTCCATCTATTATTGGTATTACCACCACCTTTTCCCGTTACCTCAACTGCTTAACCTCCCAGGATAACCTGTTTTTTTTCCTCTTTATCGCATACCTTGTTATCAGCTGAACAGGCTATATCTATTATCCAACACTGTTTGCTTTATTTCTTCTATGCACCTATGTTCAATCTCGTGATCTCACTGTATCACAAAGTCCCACAGGTTCTTCACATCATCAATCTCGATAATGCCATCAGGTGTATGTTCGTACTAATTTTCTGCTGTTTCAAGTGCATATTTGCCACAAAGGCCCCAATGGACTACCCTTACTATATTGTCGTTACGTATCTTATATTCTTTCTGAGCTAGTGGTGTACATTGACTTGTAGTATACCGTACAGCTTTTCCGTTCATACCACACATTCTACACCTGTCACTTTCTGCTGCGTGGTCTACTCTATGCTAGATGTAGTTAGTTCTTAGTGCTCGTTCTTCAGCGGCACAGATTAATAATTATGTTCCGATTTTAGATTACTTTGTTTCTCTGTCTGTTCTATCTTCAACATCCCTATATAATTGTCCATACTTTCCTTTTTCTGTTCACCTACTTTCAATTTCACCCATATTCAAATGCTTGTATTGTTATTCTTCTTTACAATCTTAATTTTTTGTACAACCCTGACCTTCTTACTTTCAGCAACTTCTGTTCAAAGGCTTTCTTCGCACCCCACAAGTCCTCTCTCTCTCTCCTCTTTTTCGTGGTATATATAATCTTCCTGTGTTTCTCTTTTGGTGAAATACCCCATACCAAGTCAATATCTTTCTTGTTGTTCGGTCTCAACTGTTTAGCTCATACACTTTCCGCGTGATCATCCCGCTTCATATCGAAGGAGTGATGCCACCCAGGTATTGATAGCTTCCATCTTGTCCGTCCATTCAGTTTCGACTTGAAAATAAGTCTGAGTCTGCGCATGTATTTTTTCTTTCATTTCATCTTGCCTTATCTTATCAACTAACAATATCCCTAATTACTTATCACCTTCCTCTTCTCTTTCCTTTATAACCTTTCCTGATGGCAGCACCAACACCCCAATGCTTTTAATTTTGCCGCTGTTCAAGATTAACACAGCACACGTTTTTAATCCGAACTTTATTCTTATGTCAGCTCTAAATCTATACACCGTATAAACGAGAGAGCCAAGTGTATTCCTTGGTCTCACAGATTTGATCTTCTGTTATATTATATTTTTTAGTATTTTAATTTTCTTTCCTATTTCATTTAAGATTGAGAAGACGTTTCTTTTATTTTTTATCTTCTTTCGCATATTTGATTTCGATGTTTGTGTGTGTTTTGCTTTTCTTGCTTGTGTACATCTAATACTTACTCAATGTTTTTAGTAACATTAGCGACTGTTGCATATATTATATTATTTAGCCGTGGTTTTTATTCGTGTTTATTAAGTCTGTGATGTATAGAATAGCGTTTTTTTTTGTTTTTGTAATTATTTTTTTATTACAAATTTTCATCTTTTCGATGTGTATTATTTGGTTCATAGAGGGATTTTCTATTGTTTGGGAAATATTGGATTATTTCCAATTTTATCGTATTGTAATCTTGAGTTTCTTTGCCCTACATTTTTTCCTTATATTTCGTTTCGTTCGTATTTTTTGTTGTGATGTGCTGAATAGGGTTTTGAGGGCAGTGGTTTGTTGTGTTTTGTTCTTTACTATATCTCTTTTAGATATGTTGATTGTGTTTCATGTTTTATATTTTACATATGTATATGATCGTTATTTGTTATTTTAGATGATGTATTTCATGTTCAATATATATATTTTTTGTCTTTAATATGCATCTACTTAAATATGAAGTTTGTTTGGGTCGAGGATTGAATCAAATTTAATGAGTGTGTGTTTTTTTTCAATATTAGTGCGTATGGTTTTGCCGTAAAATATGCTAAGAGAATCAAAGCATATTCCTCATGTGTCCATTTCTGTCATTATGATTGTATTATTTTTATTCGGTGGATTAGCAGTATCGGTAGAGGGTCGGACGCCATGCTTTGCAGCATTGAGTTATGTCCCTTTATGGTCTGAGTTCAAATCCCGCCAAGGTTAACTTTGCCTTTCATCCTTACGGAGTCGATAAGATAAAGAACCACTGTGGTTTATTTAATCGACTTTCCCCTCCAGTACTGGGGCCGATTTAATCAACTTTCCCCTCCCACCGAATTACTGGCCTTGTGCCTATACTATAAATAATTGTTATTATTAGGTAGCACCTGTAGCTTCGCAGCATAGATTTATATCTCTTTACGTTCTCAGTTCAAATCCCATCGAGGTTAGCTTTGCCTTTCATCCTTACGGGGTCGATAAAATAAAGTACCAGTAATGTACTGGAGTCAATTTAATCAATCCCCCCATCACCCCCACACACAAATTACACGCATTGTGTCTCAGTCAAAAACCATTCTTTCTTTGAGAATAGTATTTTAGATTGGAAGGAGTGTTATAGTGTCTGGCAAAATGCTTTAGTTACGAAGTTCAAACCTCAAAGCCATAACATTTTCATTTCAACTTTCCGTGGAGGATAAAATATAGTAGCAGACACGTGTTGGGGGTCAATAACATCAGCTTTCCTCCTCCCAACAAATTCTTGCGACTTGCTTGTGCTTAAAGTTGATATTATTTTTCGATAGTTTCATGCGTGATTCTACTACACCACCTGGTAAGCATTCGTATTTCTGAGATGAATGTAACATTGTATATTTATATTTTTACTGAGAAAGATTTATACACATATAAATGTATCTATATATTCATCTACACACATGTACACATGCACACATACATACACGCACAGAAACTAACATGCAAGCTCATTATATGTGTTCTTAGGGCGATGGATTGGCAGTATGTGTAGAGGGTCGGACGCCATGCTTTGCTGCATGGAGTTACGGCCCTTTATGATCTGAGTTCAAATACTACCGCCGAGGTTAACTTTGCCTTTCATCCTTACGGGGTCGATGAAATAAAGTACCAGTCACGCATTGGAGTCAATTTCAGCGACTTTTCCCTCCACGAAAAATGGCTGGCTTGTGCCTATATAAGAAACCATTATATGTGTCTTCTTGTTCGTCTGTTCGTGTGTGTGTATGTTTGTCTGTGTGTAGGCATTATCATTGAATGATGCACTTTATATTAAATTACTTGCTGAATTCTGAAATCATTCTCCGTTTCACTCCTATCAACTCTATATCGCAAATCATCCATTGATTGAGGAAAATAAAATAAAAGCCTTAGTTTTAATATGGGGAACACATTTAATCATATATTTGATCAATCAGGCTGATATTGGTTTATATATTTATAAAAACAAAATGGTGTGAATTTTAGGAAATAGTTATGAACTCAAATGGCGGTGAATTGGCAGTATCGGTAGAGGGTCGGACGCCATGCTTTGACGCATAGAGTTACGACCCTTGCCATTCTGAGTTCAAATCCCGCCGAGGTTAACTTTGCCTTTCATCCTTACGGGGTCGATAAAATAAAGTACCAGTAATGTACCGGGTAATTGCTGGCCTTGTGCCAATAGTAGAAACAATTATATGAACTCACGTTGAGGGAAATCAGTAAATATGTGTGCTTTGTTGCATATTCAAATGAGTTCCTGTTCTAAAAATATTTAGCACTTCTCTTTTGCAGAATTATAATCAGTGTTTAAAGCATTATTTAACAAAAAGTAGTAAAATCCCCAACATAAAGTATAATGGGCTGGAGAAAAATGAAAAATAGTTATATAAAAAACATATGCTTACTGAAATCGTAATTTTCAATATTTAAAACATAATTTAGCAAAAATTTAAAAAAAAAAGGTTTTAAAAAGAATGAAACAGTTCCTTTTAGATTTTTCATTTATTTTGTTTGTTTGTTTGTTTCGAGCATTGTGGGAGCAATGTTCCTTGTAGTGTAATTAGTATCCATCAGTTATTTATTTGGTTATATATCTCCACTGAAGCAGGTGGAAACGTTCAAGTACATCGTGGCCGTGTTCAGGAGTGATGGAAGACAGGAGGCTGAATTAAGTGCAAGATTTGTAGGAGCTGGTATAGTAATGCGCCAGAAGTAGGGAGGTAGGTGTGAAATTAATGAAAATATGGATAAGAAGAAGAAGAAGAATGAAGTGGAAGAGGAGAAATGTCACCACTTGATATTTAAATATTGAATGTTTAGTTAGACCTTTATCCATTTAATATAGTTTTCTTGAGCTACTTGCTTTTTATGATATTCTTTTTTTATTTCTTCACATTTATTTTTAATTTATGTATTTTTGGCTACTTTTTTGTTATCCTACTATCTAATTTATATTTCAATCTTGCTGTTCATTTTTAAAAAATAATATTCCAGTTGCAGGAAATCTTCTTATATCCTCATCATTAATCCCAGGATACTTAATTTTGCCGAAAATACTTTTAGTTGTTGATATCTTTCCTTCAAATGTATCATTAGATCTTGAACATTTGCATCTACTAATAAGAAATATAAGACTTCCACCTGCTGGGTTATAAATGTTTTAAAGTCCTATGTTATGCTTGTGTTTTCGTTTTGCTTAACTGATTTGTACATTTTTTTACTCTTATTTACAGGTTATAGTCAATGCATGCATCTGACCCCGGAAAATGTCGAGTTTAAGCTGAATTCATCCATAGTTATTTGATATATTTGGAGGAGGGGAATAAAAGTGATCTCGTTATTCGATATCTCTAAGGCTAAAGAACATACTATTGTTCTTGACGATTTATGCTGATGCATGATGTTTCCTATAATTAGATTATGTTAGTTTGCAAATTCTTACTCCATGTTATAGGTATTTTTTCAATCCATATTTACCGACTGTTTCCTTCTAAATTATCATACGCATCTGATCTAATTTTTGGATGTCAATTTGGTTTTGTGAACTAATAGTTGTGTTGTTTTTTCTTGATTATTATAGAAATTGTCTAGTTCTTCATCATTAAAATCGATAGCTGATGCATAAATGCGTGTCATTAAGATGTTGCGTGCTTCAGCTCTAAGCAATTTATTACTGACATTACCGCAGAAATAAATCTAGTCTTCTGCTCCTTGAAACCTGCACTATATGTATATTTTTCTTCCTGCTTAAGCATATGTTCTGGCTATTATTTGTCATGAATTCTTCACAATTTGTCTGTTTTGTTTCATCAATCATTGTCAGATTCCATGACGAAATTACTATGTTATAACATGTACATTTTTTACCAATTGATAAAGCGTCTGTATACTTCAAGTTTCAATCATATAGGAATTTTTACACCGTGTCAAGATTTTGCTTGTTTCTATAGCATGTTTATAAATACCAGGGATAGAAATGACAATAAAGGACGCAATCTGTTTGATGCTGGGTTCTGAGAAATCTACTATGGTGTTTCATCATGACTGTATCCCTCATGATATCATATTGTAATAGTCACATTTGAATTTTCTTTGATGAGATTTTACCTTCTGACAGTGTTTTGTTTTGTTTTTATTATACATCCCTAGTTACACACCATCTTCAAAAGGTAAAATGAATGGGAATAGTCCGTAAACATGAGGTCATGAAACAACTTATAGCTTCAGTATCGAGTAGAAGTGCCTACCAGAAATAATACCTGGGAACAACAATAATTCTAAGAAAGGTGTTGGAAAGTTGAAGTTGAAGGAATGACCCAAAATACCTTTGGACTTTGGCTATGACTCACTCTTTAGTGTCGGTATATCATCTGCCAGAACAAAAGCATTACGAATAATAATAATTGTTTCTACTTTTGGCACAAGGCCAGCAATTACCTAGTGCATTACATGTACTTTATTTTATCGACCCCGTAAAGATGAAAGGCAAGGTTAACCTTGGCGGGATTTGAAATCGGAATGACAGGGCCGTAATTCTATGCGTCAAATCATGGCATCCGAAATAATAATAATTGTTTCTAATTTAGACACAAGGCCAGCAATTTGAAGAGGAGGGGAATGTTGATTAAATCGACCCCTTTTCATTACTGGTGCTTTAATCTATCGACACCGTGAGGATGAAAGGCAAATCTAACATCGGCGTTATTTGAAGTCCGAAAATATATTTACCTTGTTTAGTCGAGCCCCTTCTATTCGGAAGGAAGCAGGCAATTCATCAGTCATTGTGAGCCTACACAGCTGGGATGGACATATAAATGTCTCATTCGTCTAATAGGAATTTACAACCTCAGGTATTTTGATTACGACGGGGAATAATCCAATTGTTTGAAAAAACCCCAGCTAAACCACGAAAGGAGAATGAACGTGACTAAGCATTCCACAGATATGAGCAACCTTAACGTACTTCTAAATTTTTTTAGTGTCATGGTCTCTTAAAATTACAGATTCAGCGTACTTTTGAAAGCTGAAAGAACAAGACTAACGTAAAATCAATAGCACAAACGCAGCGGGACATCTAACTCTCGAACATACAATTGTGAGCGGAATGTCCCAACCACGGAGACACGAGCCGTCAAACAGCCACAAGCAGTAGAACGAGTAAATCTTCGTTAATATGTTCCATCCACACAAACCATCGCAGCATATATTATTCAAAGCAAAGTTGACTAGGATTCCAAGTGATAAGTCGAATATCGGACATCATTTCGGGTGAAAGTACAATTTATTACTCAACTATCCTTTGTCTCAATCGAAATACTATGTAGGAAGACATGAATTGAAATTTCCGGTGAAACTTTGAAACCGTGTGAAATGATTCAGAAAGAAGCGATACAAACTTGAGAAAATATGGTAAACTACAGATCCCCTTAACTTTTAGCTTTGTCGTTGAAATCTTTTAGTGTTCTATATACATATACATACATACACACAAACACACACACACACATATATATATATATATATATATATATATATATATATATATATATGTAAAGTTAAATAAAAAGTCAAATGTTTAAAATTTAGCTTCGTTTATTACTGCTATATATATTTCAGTGACAGCCATCTTTGGCTGTGACCTCTTCAGGCAGTCCGAATTAATGTAATATAGACAAGTACATATGTTGTTGAGGTGTATAATTTTGTCAATACTCTGATATGCCCAGGTCCTGGTTGGGTTGTTATTTCACTGATTCCAGTTACTTGTCTATACCACACTAATTCGGACTGCCTGAAGAGGTCACAGCCAAAGATGGCTGTCACTGAAATATATATAGCAGTAATAAACGAAGCTAAATTTTAAATATTTGACTTTTTATTTAACTTTATTTTACATTACGCCGGAGTAACCAAACCAACCTGCGCACTTCGTCGAGTGCTCCAGCTTGCATACTGAGGTGTTGGTATACAACCAACATATACTCAAAATCTCTCTCTCTCTCTATATATATATATATATATATATATATATATATATATATATATATATATATATAGGAAAATGTTTGACCCCGACGGCAGAGCTCAAGACATTTTGATGGCAATTTCTGGAAATAGCCATCGAAACGGCTTGAGCTCTGCCGTCGGGGTCCTGAACCTTTTCCTATATATATATATATATATATATATATATATATATATATATATATACAGATATATGTGTGTGTGTGTATGTGTGTGGTCTGTATAAATATGTATGTATATATAAATATTTGTATATATGCACTTATAACTCCTTTCAGTCAATTGACTACGGCCACCCATACACAAATACATACATATATGCTTACATATATATATATATATTTATATATATATATATATATATATATATATATATTTATATATTTAAAATATATAAAATGACCCTTTGATTACTTTTTATATGGGAGGAGGGCGATACAAATGAATGGAAAACAAAATAAAAGAATAGGTAGTGTAAAAATATACAAGTAAAATAATGAAATAAAACATATCAACAGCGTGTTAATTTAGAAAATCACTTTATAAAAGGAATTTCTTTTGACAATTCTGAAATGGTTTGTATTTAATTAGGATATACTTTGTTGGAATACGGCAAGACACAATGCACAAACATGAAATTGAATTACGAAGTAGTACGTTATTGAGAGAACATTTCACACACTAACACCAATACTACAACAATTTCTTGCTATATCCCTCTCATCTTTACTATCATCATCACCATACTCCTGCTCCAACCCCCTCCCCCTACACATCATCATCAACATCATCAACATCATCCTCATCTTCAACATCATCCTTCTCCTCCTCATCATCATCATTGTCATCGTCATCACCACCTAACACTGATATCAACAATAACATTATTAGGAGTCTACCACGAACTGAAACCAATACAACAGGAAAGAAAGAAAAATTCGATAATTAATAAACAAATAATAAATAAGTAAATAAACAATAAATAAATAAGCAATTCTTTAAAGACAATTATGTTGCTGCAAACAAAGTAAGGGAGAAAAAGATATAGGAAGACAATTCACAGATTTTCTTTCGGATAATAGAACAGAGCGAAATGGTGGGCGTGAGAGGAAGAGAGCGTTGGAGGAAAGATAGATCGGCGAGAAAGAAGAGTGAGAAAAACATTTCTTTAAATCTCAAATTTTTGGTTGTTCATTTGTTTTGATTTTTTTTTTTGTTGTTATTTTGTGATAATGTCCGTTTTTTTAGATATATATTTTTTCTCTTGTTACTTTCATATTTCTTTTCTTTTGTAATTTAAAAGCTAATTTGTAAAACCATTTTCACCTGGGGATTTATTAATTTACGATAGAATTTACTAATAGATAGAAAGAGATAAACATAACGTATGTGAGTTTGAATAGAGACAGTTAAAGGCAGGCGAGAGGGAGCGGGATATGAAAAAAAGATGGAGGTTATGTAAGACGCAGAAGAAGGAATGTGAAAGATGTTTAGAATGGTAGAGAGAGGGAGGAAGAGAGAGAAAGAGAGGAGCAGGGAAGCAAAAAGATAAAGAAATACATAAAGAAAGAAAGAAAGAAAGAAAGGAAGGAATGAAAGAGGACAAATGTAAAATAGAGAGAGAGAAAGAGTAATAATGAGGTACAAATAAGGAAAAAGAAACTGAAAAATAAAATACAAAAAGTTAGCTTAAATTGGAAATTTCTCATTTAATTTTAAATTGCCTCGTAACTGTAATTTTTCTCAACTTTGTCAATTCGAACTTCTAAACACTATACATCTACTCCGACCTCATCATTCACCTCATACTACTGCTTTATTTAGCACTATAGATTTCAGATAAAATTTCAACCTACAGAAATTAATGTGTGTAAGCACAACACGCACACGTTTGCACACACACACATAGTCATACAGACACACATACACACACAGATACTCACACAGACACAAACACACACAGAGACAAACAGATACTCACACACACAAACACACACAGACACAGACACAGACATACATACCCACACACACCCACATACACATGCACACATATATATATGTATATATTTATATATGTATATATATATGTATTATATATTCATATATATATATATATATATATATATATATATATATATATATGAATATACAATTATACTAAGATCGCACCAAGTCTCATTAACAGAAAATGGCTATATATATTGCAAAAGAGGAAAAATATAGTTGTATGTATATATATATATATATATATACGTTGTTCCGGGTTGAATCGGAGGTAACCACAGTAAGTAAAGTACTCAATACATTGCAGAGTATAACAGTTTTAATATAGATGAGATTCTACAGGACTAGAACTGTTTCATTCTTTAGAAATCATCAGGAATCTGGGTATCAAAAAATGTTTGATACCCAGATTCCTGATGATTTCTAAAGAATGAAACAGTTCTAGTCCTGTAGAATCTCATCTATATTAAAACTATATATATATATATATATATATATACATTGGCAATGTATTTGCACTTAGGCAGCACTAGTCGAAAAAAGAAACAACAGCAGAAGAGGTCCCTATACACGCGAATGCGAAAAAACAATCATTTGCATCAGGGTGTACTCAATTACAACATTAGAGGTGAATAATAATTAAAAAAATCTGACCTTATGTATAATAATTACTAAAGATAACAACAGCAACAACACCGAATACTAAAGTAAGGAAAGTGTGTATCTTATATAAATCATAAACGTTTCTGATACTCCATTATCTGTAAAGTTATACGTATCGATTGTGTACGCGCAAACTGTAAGTGTACCTAATAATGTATTCCATAAGTTATTTGATCTGGCAGCATCGTCTTCAGTTGGTACTCATTCCAACTTCCAGCAAGCAACCCAGTAACCGGCATACCATAGTAGTTCTACAGTCGGCCTACAGTATCACATAACTTTGTAAAGATCGGTCAGTTAGCACAGTTGAAGCAGGAATTCTTGGTGTCAATTAAACAAAAAATTTATCTGAGACTTCAAATGTAGCTCTTAACAAGGCTAAAAGCATAATAATTATAGCAGTGCATTGGAGTTGTATTTGCAGTAAGACAGCAAATGCCGAAAAAGTTTGAGGCTTACCTTATACACATGATGATGTAAGGAATGAGTTTTGGGCCTCAGAGTGGACTCAATTATCATATTAGAGGGGGAGAGATTATATAAAATTCTGACCACACGTATGCCAATTACAAAAGATAAATAAGGAATATGAAAGGGAAGATAATTTGTATTTTCCCCGCATCGTAACAGTTCCAATGCACCTGTTGTGTAAGCAGATGTTACGATTGTGCTTCCGCAATACTGTATATATATAGCTGATATGCTCCAAGTTACAAGTAAGACTGTTATTCAATTTAGAGGCCTATACTTAAGAAAAGAAGGGTGTATTTGTTATATGTTTATATACATACATATATATATACAAAATGTGTGTGTGTTTGTGTGTGTGTGTGTGTGTGAGGTGTGTATGTGTATATACATACATATATATATACATATATGTGTGTGTGTGAGGTGTGTGTGTGTGTAAATGTAATCTGAGTTTTTCGAATACTAATAATAATATTCGATACGTTTGCAATTAAGCAAACAGACTATTTTATAAGCCATGCCAGTAGAATGAGCCCCTCATGATATATATATATACATATATATATATAAAATACAATATGTTGAGAAGGTAACACACCAGAGAGAGATATATAGTGCGTTATCAATAATACAGGGAAAAACCACCAGTGTATGGAATCTATAACCTATGAAAGGCATAATTTATCGTGATATATATGTGTGTGTGTGTGTGTGTGTGTGTGTGTGTGTGTGTGTGTGTGTGTGTGTGTGTGTGTGTGTGTGTGTGTGTGTGTGTGCGAATGTAGGCTGAACATTTCATAGGCTGACCTATATAATCTCACGTAATGTGACCAAAGAAGATTTATTTTTCTAAATGGTCCACTTTGCAGTTCACACACTTCTTCCACCCGTGCTGCAGTGTTTGAATCCCATTGGTGAAGAATCTTCCATACTGTTAGTCAAATAAGTTATCAACAGCTGATAAGACGTCATAATATTGCGATACTTGTTGCCAGCTATGTGGTTTTTTTCGTAATTTGGAACAGATGATAGGCAGATGGGCTCTAATCAGGAGACTACAAAGAATCATCAACCAGTTCAAAGTCACAGTCACGCACTACAACCATTTCGATTAAGGTCTTGTTTGCTGGGGCATGGTTCTGAGGAAACAAGACAACTTTTGTCAATTTTCCTAGGCGTTTGGTCTTGATAGTCTTTCTTAATTGCCTCATTGAGATGGCAGAATACTTTCAATTGATGGTGTAGCCCTTTTGCTATTAATCAATACACACAATGCTTTGTGTAACCCCCCCCCCCCCCCCCGCGCCATCCATCCACCATCACCGCTGATTAAATGACCTTGGCTTACTTTGGACCAAGTGAGGAGAGGTGCTTCCGCTCCATAGATTGTCAGCTGTCTTGGATTCAAAGTGATGAACACAATACTCAACTAAGGTTTGGAAACGTTCAAGGAAATCAGCTGCATCTTGCTGAAATAGTATCACATTTTTCCGTGATGTCATCAAGTGATCAACCTGATCAACTTAGTTCGGAGCTAGCTGTCGAAACGGCTGGAGATCAGCCACCGGGGTCCTGACTAGTTCGTATATATATATATACATATATATATATATATATATATATATATATATATATATTTTTTTTTTTGTTATATATACATGTATATATACATATATATATACATATATATATACACATATATATACATATATATATATATATATATATATGTGTGTGTGTGTGAATGAAGTAATTCCGTCGGAAAAGTCCAGGAAAAAAGAGTGCTCTATGTAAGCAACAGAGCTTAATTATTATTATGTAATAAACAACATAAGGCAATTATTCCATTTACCAGTGGTTTCTTAAAAGCAAAAGGTTTTGCTTTCAATCCTCAGAATGAAAAAATCCTTTTATACAGCTCCAACCGGGATTGACTGTAGCATATTCAATATTACATATATGATTGGCACTTTCCAGCCCGATTAGTTGAGCACTCTACAGTTTTCAGGAATTTAACCAGCATACACCATGGACCTTTATGATTTGGATTATTCAATCAAAAATATACCCACTCCTTCCAACACAACTTACACCAAAATCCTCATAGACAAAATCGAACATGTCGTTAAAAGAATGAGATGGAAGGCAATAGATTACGACGGACTATTCAGGGCTGATACTAAAGATTGTTTTGACATCAAATCTCGTAAATATCCACCTAGAATTAAAGACATGGCCAGCTTCGAATTAGACCTCGTTAATCTAATTAATGATATCAAGTTTCGTAAGTACAATAATAACTTTCAAACCAAACTTTTTAACGATATTTCTGATTTTAGAAATTCTACAAACACTTTCGTTCTTTCTAATAAAACTAAAAACCTCTTTGAAGTTAATGGTACTTTGTATAACCAACTTTTAACTAATAGTATTACCAATAAATATCAATTAACTAATAATAATACCTACAATACTATCAATAAAGAAGCTAAAGAACTAGCTAGTTCTTTACAAATA
>OZ024743.1:230792259-230797259 GCA_964016885.1 Eledone cirrhosa
GATGACTTCATTCGTCTCAGTCGCCGGCAATCACATTGGACGCCGAGTTCTGACCAGTTCAGCACCCTCGACTCCTTTGTAGATACTTACCGGCGTACGGTGAATCGGTTCCGTTCCCACCAGCATTCTCCTCGCGCTAACATCACGCGGACTGAAATCTCCGCTCTTCGCAAACTTCAGCCTCGTGATCACAGTGTCATTAAACCCGTTGACAAAGGTGGCGCTGTGGTGGTTTGGAGTGCTGACCTCTATAGGGCTGAGGCTCTCTGCCAGCTTCACAGTGCCTTTATATACCGCCCTTTATCCTCCGACCTCACTCCTGGCTACCAACATCTCGTGACCTCCACCATTCACGAGCTCTTCTCCTCCTCTCTCCTTCCCCCACAGCCACCAACCTTATTGTACGCACCCCCTCGCACACTCACCAACTACTTCACCCCAAAATACACAAACAAAATAATCCTGGCCCTCCTATCGTTTCTGCGTGCAAATACCCCACCGAGATAATTTCTGACTATTTAGACACCATCCTCGCCCCGTTAGTCTGCAATCTCCCCTCGAACATCCACGATACAAATCATGCCCTTAGACTCTTCAACTCGTTCTGCTTCCCTCTTGGTTCCTCCCACTTTCTCTTTACCCTGGACATCACCGCTCACTATACCCTCATCCTTCATGATGACGGCCTCCTCGCTCTCCAACATTTTTTAGATTTACGCCCTACCCCTTAACCCAGCACTACCACTCGTCTCCGTCTGGCTGAGCTTGTTCTCACCCTCAATGGATTTTCTTTTTCGGGTGAATTTTATCAACGGGTCTCTGGGGTAGCGATGGGAACCAGAATGGGTACAAACTATGTAAACTTGTTTATTGGCTACGTCGAAGCCCATATCTTCTCCCAGTACGCTGGAACGACTCCTGAGCTATACGGTCGTTATATTGACGACTGTATCGGCACCACCTCTCTATCACGAGAACAGCTCGACTGTTTTTTTTCTTATGTTCAATCTTTCCATCCTGCTCTTAATTTAACCGCCTCCCACTCCGATTCTTCTGTCGCTTTTCTAGATATCTCTCTATCTATTAACCACTCTCACTGCACCCTCTCTACTTCCAACTTCATTAAACTAACATACTCCCAATCTTCTCTCGACTTCACCTCCTCCTCTCCAACAAACACAAATACTCCATACCCTATTCACAATTCCTCCGTCTTTGTCGACTCTGTAGCCAGGACGACGATTTCGAAACCCATTCCCTTCGCATGGCTTCCTCCTTCATCCAGCATGGATATCCCCCAACCTGATACAAGCTGCTCTCACCCGCGCCCGTGAAACAGACCGCACCACAGCCCTCTCACCTCACCCCTCCCTGCCAACACCCGTGTTCCTTTCCCTCTCACCTACCACCCCACTCTACGATTCCGGTGACATATCCTGCGTTCCTTCCATATCCTCTCTTCTGACCCCGTTATTTCTCGCTTTTTTCAAACCCACCCATTACTGCTTTTAAACGCGCCCAGAACCTCCACGACTTCCTGGTTCGCAGTTCCTTTTCATCCTCTCCCACGACTCCACCCGTCTCTCATCCTTTTTTCCCGTTCCCGCTGCAACACTTGTCCCTTTATTTCCACCCTCACCACTCTTACAGGCCCTAACGGGTATTTCCATATCCACCATTCCTTGTCTATGCCCTCCGGTGTTCGCTTTGCGGGTCTTTATATATCGCACAAAAGAGGCGCCGTATGGCGGACTGTTTTGCCGAACATTTGAGGGACATACAACTCGATTTGGATACTCCTGGAGCCCTTCATTTCTGTTCTCCTGGTTATTCTTCCATACATGTTTCAGTCAAGGGTGTCATGGATCACAGACCTGGTGCACCAGGACTGAACAAAGTCTGATTCACTGCCTTGGGTCCTATTCCCTCTTGGACTCAACTCACCTCCCCAATTTCTCTAATACCCCGTCCATTATCACACCACTAGATTCCTATCGCTTTCTCTTGATCATTACAATTAATACATGCCGACTATATATGCTCACTCCACTTTTCCCTTCACTGCTCTGTAGACACATATACACAACAACATATTAACATACTTTTGCTCATGGCTTCGTACTTACATGCACACACACACACACACACACTCTTTTACTCACATATACACATACGTTTAGCTTCGTACCGACGTATAATAACGCACACACACACACACACACACACACACATACACCCACACATACACACACATACACACACACATACACACACACACACACACACACAAACGCATGTGCACATGTATATTTCTTTTTACAAAACGTATTTTTTCATTTCAGGTAGACGCGCTCCATCATCCACTTTTCTAAAAATTAAATCATACACAAAAAGTCAGCACCAACAGGTTTGCAAGTGATGTCAACATGAATGGACCAGTTATTTTTATCTAAAGATATTTATTCCAATTCCATCCCGCCTGTCCCCTCAATCTATTTTATTTCTCATCCTTTCTTCTGATGAAGGACTTGCGTCGGAAACGTTAAGACCCTCTTCCTGCTATATCAAGCGTTAACCTAATAAATCCCTTCCATAGACTGTACCGATTGTGTTGTTATTTCTGTTTACCTTTTACACATATATATATATATAATTGTTTCTACTTTTCGCACAAGGCCAGCAATTATCCCAGTGTATTACTGGTACTTTATTTTATCGACCCCGTAAGGATGAGTGGCAAAGTTAACCTCGGCGGGATATATATAATAATAATAATATGTGGAGAAGGAGCACACGAGTTGGTATATATATATATATATATATATATATACATACATATATATATATATATATATATATATATATATATATATATATATATATATATATATATATATATATATATATATATATATATATACGCGTATATATATATATATATATATGCGATTCTCGATAATTTATATTTGTATTAATCTCCAGATTCTAGCTATTGACCAGTTAATTTTCTTGATTTTTTAGTTGATTCTATTGACTGATGAATAGCTTATGTTAATTTTAACCCCTCTGTTGAGAACTTTATTCGATTTGTGATGTTTTGCATTCTTGCAATAATATACACACCTGAATTCATTCGCCTGATATAGGGGTTGCCTCCCTTGCCGATCCCCACGTGGGGTCAGCAATAGTCAGTCCTTGTATTAGCATTGAACTAAAACCTGTTGAGAAAGCGGCTTCCTTGTTCAATCATCTTACCAGAAGCCTAACATTAGTTATGTAAGCGGACAGTACTTGATTTAGGAATCGCAGAAACCCAAATGCTGGATTTTACCATCCTTCCAGGGGTCCGGGTAAATTTTCAATCACATATATTTTAAATTTGTTTGACCCGACTTACTTGATCGTTTTTTGGCTGTGCGGATGATTGTTTAACCATCATCTCAGTGTGTTTGGCTTTTAACGTTTGTTATAGCTCTGGTTCATCTGAATCATTGAGCACTTGCCACACATCTCGGAGGTTGTTTTTCGTTATTTCGTGTGCCGATATGCGTTTCTCGATAATTTATATTTGCATATATTTATGAAAATATGGAGAAAAGACGATTTTTAGGAAGAAAAATTCTTTTTTTTTCCCTCTTATTTATTTCTCTTTTTTCTGGGTTCGAAATTGTGTGAAGTGTTAAGGTATTATTTAATTTATTTATTAATTAACAATGGCATTTATTTATTTATATATTTAATATTTGTCTATTACCGGTTTCAGCATTTTATGCATAATCAAAAGAGGGAATTTTTATTGGTGCAAGATGTTGGTGATGTTGAACATGTTAAGGAAATGCTGAAGAAAGAATAATGTTATTTACAAACAAGGTTTTTGAAGTGCAAAGAATACACAAAAAAAGAGGGTAGTGTGGAACATGATAAGTTAATGGGAAAGAAAACATTATATTATTTACAGGCATAGTTCTTGAAGATAAGCAGTTCAAAATCTGTTATTATGGCAAGAGTGCCTAGTTGATCCATGATGAAGACAAATGGTAGTCTGGGGTTTGATATGATTTCCCTTTTTTCGAGAGTTAATATGCAGGGGAACGTAATGCAGGGTGGTCAGGTAGGGGAAAGAAAAATGAGAAGGGGTAATTCATTTATATAAGAAAAAGGATTTGGTAGGGTGTTAGGGATGTAACTCTTTAGAGAACATATGAATTTTGTTTTGGTTCATTGTTCGTTCCAGTTTTAGTTTAGTCCGAAATTTAGTCCATTACCCCTTTTTTCTTTTTTCTTTTCACTTCAAAACCCTTCTTTATAAATAATATTATTCTTTCTTCACCATTTCTTTAACATGTTCAACATCACCAATATTTTACACCAATACAAATTCCCCCTTTTGATAATGCATACAATGCTGAAACTGGTAGTCGACAATTATTTAATATAAAATATTAAATAAATGCCATTGTTAATAAATAAATAAACTAACTAATAAATTAACACTTCACACAAAGTAAAATATTTTGTTTTAAACATTTTCTAACCCAGAAAAAAGAGAAAAAAAAATAAAAGAGAAAAAATATATATTTTCTTCCTAATAATCGTCTTTTTCTCCCTATTTTCACACACACACACACACACACACACACACACACATATATATATATAGTTTAATAAATGAACAGGGAACAAAAAACAGAGAGACAGTACAAATGATATTGTTTTTAGTTTCACGCCTGAGAGTGTGGGGTGGGGGGGGGGGGGGGGGGGCCGGCGGCGACGTTTCGGGCATATGCCCTTCATCAGGAGAACAGTGGGTAGGAAGAGAATTCCGAGTGTGTGTGGGGGTGTGGTGGAAAGACATTTAAAAAAAGAGGGGGAGAGAAAAGGGATGAAAAACAATATTTTTAGAGAGTAATATATATATATATATTTTTTTTTAATCTTTGATATGATCAACCTGATGTGCTTTTGATCAGGTTTCAGAGGAAATTAGAGGAAAAGCAGTG
>OZ024743.1:230802259-230807259 GCA_964016885.1 Eledone cirrhosa
AGCAAATCAAGCTAAACCGGTCAAAACAAAATAAATGAAAAAAAAACACACATCTGGAGTCATTGGAATTGATGTTAAAATCCAAATGCAGGGTTTCTATGACACATAAATCAAAATACTGTCTGCTTAAAATTATAACATTTAGGTATAATGATCGAACAAGGAATATCACGTTATCAGCAGGTATTTTGCTCTGTACCAACATTGTGATTGACACAGAGCCACGTAGACGCACATGTGGAATTCACAAGGGGAAAACCCCCAGATTTCGGCAAATTAATTCAGTATGTGTATACGATGCCAAAAATTGCATAAATAGCACGAATCGAATACGCACTCAACCGGGTAGTTTATTAAATAAACGTATGTAATTAACCTGTTAATAACATTATTAACAAGTTAATAATAAGACTCGGGAGATTAATAGAAATATAAATTCAGCGAGAATCGCATTTCGGCGGGTAGAAAAAGCGAAACGAAGCGCAAAATTAAGAAATAATGCTGGTAAGCGCTCCATAGTTATAAAAAAAAAACAGAGCTAAACAGTATGTTAAAACGCCATACAAAACTGAAAAAGTGCTCAAGAAAGCATCAACCACCTAAGTCAAAAAGCAAATCAAGCTAAACAGGTCAAAACAAAATAAATGATAATATATATATATATATTGTTATACTTTGGGAGGGTCATGTTGGCAATAAAAAACACACGCACCAGTCACGTTCACTTCAATTTATTATAAATTAAATTTATAAATTTAGGAATTTATTAATTTCCGGTTGGTTGGTTGGTTCCAAGCAATTGTTCATATATTGTCAAAGTTCTTTCGTCAAACATTATGTGACCTCTTCAGTGACTGGGGATTATTTTCTTTGTTTTTGTGCCTCTCCTTTGTTCTGTCCTACGCCATCTTGTTTGTGTGTGTTGTGTGCTTAGTTTGCGCATGTGTTACATCCGGGTGTCTGTGTGTGTGTTTATATCTGTTTATTTATTTGTTTATTTACATGTTACTGGCTGGTTGTTTCTTCTATGTGTGTGTATGTTTTCATTTTGTCATTAATTGTAAGGTGTGATGTTGCTATTCCATTCATGCTTTTATTTAATTTTGGTTGTAATTCATTTATATTTATTGTATAGATAAGAAATATATAATCTGTAAATTAAGCCCCCCATATTAACTATAAAACTAGAAATGTAGTATATAGCATAATTTGTACTGAAGGACAATGTAGAGATAAGAATATATTGTACATAGGTGAGACAGCTCGTAGTATAGGAGAACAGATAAATGAACACTGGCGAGAGCTTCAAGATAGTAAAGAATCATCTGTACTCTACTAACATGCTAAAATAGGACATAAGGGTAAATTAGAGAACATAGGAATAAAAATAGAATCTACACACAGAAAAGACGCAATGTTTAGACAAATCACAGAGGCAATAAACATAAATGAACTCCAACCAAAATTAAATAGAAAGCATGAATGGAATAGCAACATCGCAACTTACAATTAAGGACAAAATGAAAACACACACACACATAGAACAAACAACCAAGCAGTAACATGTAAATAAACAAATAAATAAACAAATATAAACACACACAGACACCCGGATGTAACACATGCGCAAACTAAGCACATAACACACACACAAACAAGATGCCGTAGGACAGAACAAAGGAGAGGCACAAAAACAAAGAAAAGAATCCCCAGTCACTGAAGAGGTCACATAATGTCTGATGAAAGAACTTTGACAATATATAAACAATCGTCTGGTTGTGGAACAAACCAACCTAAGGGAAATTTAGAAATTCCTAAATTTATAAATTTAATTTATAATTAATTGAAGTGAAACTCGTTGTGCGTGTGTTTCTTATTGGCAAAATGACCCTCCCAAAGTATAACAATATCGGTTTCAACACACGTTTTCAGATAAATAATCTTGCTAAATATATATATATATGAATATATATATATATATATATATATATATATATATATATATATATATATATATTTATATATATTTATATATATATATATATATATATATATACATATATATATATATATACATATATATACAATATATACAAAAATCTCTCTCTCTCTCCCTCTATATATATATATATATATATATATATATATACATATTCAATGATATTAAGTAAATGGAAACTATATTTATCAAACCATATTTATTCTATTATATATATTTCAAGGGTACCAACATTTGGTACGCTCTCATCAGATAATATACAAGGTTTGATTTATAAAAATTGACATAACCAAGAAAAAATACCTTAACGGTTCAAGTTTTTCCTGGATAGTCATATATATATATATATATATCACTCAGAAGGTGTATGGGTGCTACACGAAAATGCTGAGGATGGCTCCGTACATTAATCAGTATACACTGAGGATGAAAATCTCAGAGATGTATGGGGGCCTTTCAAACGTCAGCTCAAAAGTGATACAGAGGAGATTGAGGTTAGTTGGACATGCTCACCGAAATCCAGAGTTGACTTCACACTCAGTGCTCCTGTATGGACACACTGGAAGCGGAAGACCAAGGTTAATGTATGTTGATGCCCTAAGGACAGACTCTGTTCTGTTGGAGACGCAGGACATGGCAGTGATAATGAGGGACAGAGACCGCTGGAGAGATCTCATCCATGGAACTCGGGAATTTCACCCGCCCTAGATAGATATATATATAAGACAACCTTCGATCGCGGATGACCATGAGACTTTGCACCTAGAATGTTTTCCTTCGAGCTAGTTTATGTATTGAAGACGACTAGTCACGCTTCCATACCAATGTCCCTCAACGCCTCCGATTTGGTCCAAGGGAAAGGTAATGGCTGATATAGCTTAGCACCACCGACGCCACATCTCACTTCTACAACTTGACCTGGAATAACGTGAAATAAAATGCCTTGCTCAAGGATATAACGCATCACCCGGTAAAATATCAAGTGCAACGCCCTAACATCTAAGCCATGCACATTCATGTATATATATATATATATATATATATATATATATATATATATATATATATATATATATATTTCGTTTCTGAATTTGTTTAGCAATATTCTTTATCTGAAATCGTGTGTTGAAACCGATATTGTTATACTTTGGGAGGGTCATGTTGCCAATAAGAAACACACGCACCAGTTGCTTTCACTTCAATTTAATTTATTATATATTTATAAATTTGTAAATTTATAAATATATAATAAATTAAATTGAAGTGAAAGCAACTGGTGCGTGTGTTTCTTATTGGCAACATGACCCTTCCAAAGTATAACAATATATATATATATATATATATATATATATATAACAATATATATATATATATATATATATATATATATATATATATATCATAAAACATGTCTATAGAATCACCAGATAAAAATATATACCGTTTCCTCTCCCAATTAGCATAATTAACCATATAAAAAATCAATTATACCAAGCTATAAGAATAAAGGCTCCTATGAAGAAATCTCCGACAAATAACCGAAAGCAGCACCTTCGCGGCGGTTACGACGGAGTATTTATCAAACATTTCGACAGCATGTATAAATCGACCAGATATACAGTCAACTAAACAGAATTAGGTGTAAAATAAACTAGAAGAAATGTGTACATATTTAATTACCTCTACCATGTCTATAGACATATTTTATGATATATAGCACTGATTATTTAATTTATTAATTCTTCATTGAGTCACAACGTGACCCGTTGCAAAACACATATATATCTATGACTTTATATATATATATATGTAAACCTTTATATATATATATATATATATATATATATATATATATATATATATATATATATATCATCATCAAACATGTCTTTAGAATCACAAGATAAAATATATACTATTTCCTCTCGCAATTAGCATAATTAACTATATAAAAAATCGAATAGACCAGGCTATAAGAATGAGGCTTCTATGAAGTAATCTCCGACAAATAACCGAAACTAGCGCTTAGCGTCGGCCGTACCGGATTATTTATCGAATATTTCGACAGCGTAATCGCCTAGATATAGTCAACAAAACAGAATTAGCCACAAAGTGAGCGGTCGCAAAACACGTATATGTATATGTATGTATATATATATGTAAACTTTTATATGTAATAATCTCCCACTAGGTTGAGATACAAATTTGGCTGTATTGTGCTGTGCTTTCTAGCAAAAATGCCACCAGTTGTAAGCAAGTACCACACCCCTTCCAACTTGAACGCGACTACGTCACGATTATTAGCCATTTTGAAATGAATTCTTGGCGCGATCGCTTTGGAAAATTTAGTGTCTATATATTGAAGCCAGCTTCCTGAAGAATCCGGCGCTCGAGTTTACATAATTATTACATAATTATTGGAAAACTCAAAACACGGACGAAACCATGGTAGAGGTATTTAAATGTATTCTATTTTCTCCTAGTTTATTTTAAACCTAATTCTGTTTAGTTGTCTATATCTAGGCGATTACGCTGTCGAAATATTCGATAAATATTCCACTACGGCCGACGCGAAGCGCTAGTTTCGGTTATTTGTCGGAGATTCCTTCATAGAAGCCTCATTATTATAGCCTGGTCTATTCGAATTTTATATAGTTAATATGCTAATTGGGAGAGGAAATAGTATATATTTTATCTTGTGATTCTATAGACATGTTTTATGATATATAGCTCGGATTGTTTAATTTATTAATTTTTCATTGAGCCACAAAGTCACCGGTTGCAAAACACGTATATGTATAGTATGTATATATATATATGTCAACTTTTATATATATATATATATATATATATATATATATATATATATATAAACGGAAAAAATGAAACGAAATTTCATTTCTCACTCTTAGTACGGCTGTTACTTAAATATAAGTATGTATACGTACATACATATATGTATACAGACGTACAGTAGTATGTATATATATACATGCATGCA
>OZ024743.1:230812259-230852259 GCA_964016885.1 Eledone cirrhosa
CTGCCAGAGGTTCGATATCGGATGTAAACACCATGCTCGCAATTCCTGAATGCAATATAGAAAACCATTGCAATGTTTATGGCAAACAGAGTCGGTGCTGGAATATCCACCTGTTTCACTCCATATTTTACTGAGATAGGCTCCGACATATTACCTCCGACATTAACCCAAGCCTTCATGTCGTCAAGGAAAGACCTAACCAAAGCAAGGAACTTATCAGGGCAACCAAGTTTCTGGAGCACCTTCCATATTGCATTTCTGTTAACAGTATCGAAAGCTTTTGTCAGATCGACAAAAACCTGATATAGATCCAAATATTTTTCCATGCACTTCTCCTGGAGCTGTCTAGCTGAGAAGATCATATCAGTAGTGCCGCATCCAGCACGAAAACTAGATTGAATTTCAGGAAGAACACAATCTGCAATGCGTGTCAGCAGACGGTCCAGAAGCACCCTACATAAAACCTTCCCTACGACAGAAAGCAATGATATACCTCTGTAGTTGTCACAATCATTCCTGTTACCCTTTCCATTGTACAAGACCACCATTACTGCATCTCTCCAGAAACAAAGAGTGAAGATGTTGCAGAAGTCTCTCACCACGATATTGTAGGAGCTCTGCATGTATGCCATCCATACCAGGAGACCTTCCACTGTTCAGCTCCGAGATAGCTACTGCAACCTCCACATGCGTCGGAGTTTCTGCGAGAGCCACTTTCACAGGACTTTCTGGAATAAGATTGAGGACATCTTCATTGACGACAGACGGCTGATTCAAAAGTTCATAAAAGTGCTCTCGCCACCTTCCTAGAATTCCTTGTGAGTCACGAAGAAGTTCTTTGCCATCCTTGCTGCGAACCGGTGTCACCAGAAAAGAAGACGGTCCATAAACCCCACTGAAGAGTCTGTACAACAGCTTTGTGTTATTGTAATCTGACGCAGTTTGTATCTCATCAGCTTCCTCACTCCACCACTGATTCTTCATCTCAGAAAGTCTCCACCTAACACAATATTTCACATCCTTGAGTTCCCTTTGCAACATATTCTTCTGTCGTTTTAGCGTCAAGTAGCGTGACAGAGCACGCCTCTTATCAGCCAACAAGTCTTCTATATGGTCATCATTTTCCTTAAACCAGTCTTGATGTTTTCTCTGCACCAATCCCAGAACACGCCTGCCTACATCATAAACCGACTTTTTAATGGCAGGCCAATCCTCACTAGGATTTGCAACCTGCATATCTTCTCGCAATGTCCTCTTCACATTTTTATCCCTAAGACGAGCAGCATTCAATCTTCTGTGCAGGGTAACACCAGGAGCCCTGATTTTACTTTTAGTAATTAGTTTCCCTTTTGTGCGCACCAGGCGGGGTCCGTCCAGCACTCAACTCCACGAAGAGCACGAACACACTGCACATCCCGTCTGTCACGCATCCTGACAAGGACTTAGTCTAAAATATGCCATTCCTTAGATGCAGGATGCATCCATGTAGACTTAAATTTGTTCTTTTGTTGGAACATGGTGTTGGTAACACACAGATCCAGCTCTTCACACATCTGCAACATGAGCATACCATTGTTGTTAACTTCCCCACTCATGCCTTCCGATTACATTCCATGTGTTCAAATCGCTACCCACTCTAGCATTAAAGTCACGAAGCACGATGACTTTGTCTGCCTAAGGGATATTTCTTAAAACACCTTTCAAGGCATGGTAAAAGGACACTTTTTCTTCATCGACGTAATTCATAGTTGGAGCATGCACACTCACCAGGGCCGCATATCTTCCTTTGTCCAGCGGAATTATCATGGACATAAGACGCTCACTAATCCCTACTGGGAATTCTTCTAATTTATCCACAAGAACAGTCTTAACAGCAAATGCTACCCCAACCTCTCTTCTTTTCCAGAAAAATGTACATTCTCCTCAAAATCCGTAAGATGACCATCTCCAGCTAAACTCGTCTCAGATAAAGCTACAATGTCAAGATCGCAACGTCGAAGCTCCTTTGCAACAAGAGCGTTCCTTTGTTCAGGGCGTTCCAAGGAACGTCCGTATGTCCCAGCAGCCAAGACTAAATGTCTTGTTTGGCTCTATTACAGTGGCACGATGACGAGCGGGATCAGGCTGTTATAACCTGGGGACCCTGCCCCTATTGCCAATTATCTCTGTTTTGGAAGATCATTTAATTGGAAAAAGAAACATAAAAGTAATAATAATAGTAACAATAATTGTTTCTACTTTAGGCACAAGGCCAGCAATTACCCAGTGCATTACTGGTACTTTATTTTATCGACCTCGTAAGGATGTAAGGCAAAGTCCACCTCGGCGGGATTTGAACTCAGATCGTAAAGGGACGTAACTATGCTGGAAAGCATGGCGTCCGACCCTCTACCGATACTGCCAATCCACCGCCTTTAATAATAATAGTAACAATAATAATAATAATAATACACTATTAATAATTATTAATTAATGTTTTCTTTATTAACCACAAGGTTTGACACATAGTATAACATTAAGGATAACACATAACAATACAAATGAGCATTTCTGCGTGTAAAAAAAGAACAAACACCGGGTGACAAAACGAAACAATGAAAAATTCTCAAAAGGGGGAGACCTCCGACGGTTGCTCGTGGAGAAAGCCCACAAGAAAAGCCGCGGTTACCCTGACCGCTAGGGCAAATGCCATATTCCCGTTTTCCTCCTAAAATGTTACAGGCACACGCTCAGGGTAGACCCATTCACATGGGCCATACTTGCCTCTCTCATCCACCTTTCAACAAACTGGCTGGAGGTCAGCACTTACCTCTCCACCCTGATTTTCCTCTTCATGTGAAACCTGAAAAAGTTAATGAGGGCGTCAACAAAGAGTAAAGTACCGGTCTTCAACCCTTTCAGACCTGTCCACCATACAATCCATTTTACCATGGCCACCAGGCAGATCAAAACTGGCTGCCCTTCTCGGCTAAAGGAAGGCGGCGGGGCAATCTTCACGATGAACACAGCTGATAGCCGGATCCGTTCTACACGTGACAGCAGGTGTTCTGCATATACCCACAAATCAGCAATGCTCGGACACTGGACGAGTGCGTGCAGGACGGTTTCATCGCCCTGTGCGCACCTCGGGCAGGCTCGGCTGACGGCACTTCCATGCCTGTAGAGTCTATCCCGAACTGGCAAGGCTCCTCGGTATCACTGCCAGGCCAGGGATTTCTGGAAGTTGTCCATGGCCCCCAGCCCGAAAGTTCTCCAGAAGAGATTGGCTAGTTGGTTGTTCGCGCCGCCTAGAGTCGCCCCAATGACGTCGTTGCTCTTTCTTTCCAC
Source organism: Eledone cirrhosa (assembly GCA_964016885.1). Classification (NCBI taxonomy): domain Eukaryota; kingdom Metazoa; phylum Mollusca; class Cephalopoda; order Octopoda; family Eledonidae; genus Eledone; species Eledone cirrhosa. Next base: position 230,815,587 of record OZ024743.1, read on the forward strand.
TAATCCTCTATAGAAAGCCAAGGTGGAGTTTCCAGTGATTGTATTGGTCGACTGGTCGAGGGCTGTAACGCCTGAAGTCATTCTACTCTCCAAGCGCTTCCTTCCGGTCTTCGCTTGGCCCAAGACTGCAGCTCCGCCAAGGAGACACGCTGGGGAAACATATGTCTAACAAAGGACGACCACACCTGATCACCTTGGAAATGAATATTAATTAATGGAATCGTGCAATGCCTGTACGTGAAGAATATTTTTTAGTGAGGAAAGACTCTGCACTGAGCCAATCCCAGTCTCTGAGCGACAGTAGCTATAACCCGAAAAGAAGAAAAGATCAACATCATCGGTAACTACCGAGCCGCAGGTTTTATGTCGGAGTTAACCTAGTTTCCTGAGTTGCCTTATCCAAGAAGAATGCCCTGACAAAGGCTAGGGGTCCTTCACTCCCAGTGCTTTAAGTGCGCGATCGGGTGTCAAGCCCGACTATTTCTATGTCCCCGCGCATAAAAAAGAAAACAAAAACTCACTTATTGACACTCATACGTACGGCATACAAACACACAAACACATACATACATACGCGCGCACACACCAACACTCATGCATACAAACGAACACACACACGCTACTCACTTATACACACACACATGCGCGCGCGCGCGCACACACACATACACACACACACACGCACACACACACACACACACACACACACACATATATATATATATATATATATTACCGTCATTACTGATCAAAGATTATGTCAACTGTTGACTTTCGAAAGAGTTCGTATAATTGAATCCGTTCGTGTTACTGTTCAGTATTATTATAATTGCTTCACAACATAGAGCTATGGCTCTCCACGCTCCGAGCTCAAATCCCGCCGAGATCAACCTTGCCTTTCATTCCCACGGAGTCAACAAAAGAGACCACCAGTAATGCGCTGGGACAATCGCTGGCTACGTGCCAAAAGCAGAAAAATTATTATTATTAAAGTTGTTGTTTTCTTAAGGCCCGATCGCTGGTGATGGTCATGGTGAGGGTGGCGCTGAATGGTAGTGGTGATGGTGGTGGCAGTTGATGTTGTTGCGTTGTGTGTGTGCGTTACTTTTTTTGTTTTTTTTAATCGTCAGCTGTTGTTGTTGTAAATGTTGTTCATATCATTTCATTCTGAAGCTGTTGTTGCTGTGAAAATTAGTGCCGGTGTTGTTGTTGTAGGTGTTGGGGTTGAACTCTGGTCTTTGACTGAGTGATGTATATATACACACACACACACACACACTCCTTCTGACTAGCCTCTGTGTCACGTGATTGATTCTTTAGAATCGGCCATTTGACTAGAAGCAGTGAGGATTTCAGTGCATGGAATTCAGTCCTCGCTACCTGTTCCATCTACCGAATTATTATTATTTTTATATGAGCCGCCAGTGTCCGCGCATTGCCTGGAAACTTAGCTGATAATAGACTCCCTGATGACGCAATGAATTCTCGACAGTTAGATTAAGTAACTGTCTTTATCCCATTGCAGAAACTAATTAGTTGGAGTGAAAATTTAAGTAAGTAAGTAAAAAAATATTTAAAAAACATTTTTTTTTTGAAAAAGATTTTCTTATTTTACGTCTTTTATATTATTGTTCTGCATCCTCCTGCATTGAACCACCTAGGTACTATGACATAACCTGTGTATTTGCTGGCATAGGCGTGCATCTGTGCGCTTATGTTAGTTGATATATTAAATTATCTATATTTATCTCCAAATCACTGATTTGTCGAGCAAACCTGCCAAAACCACTTCTAAAAAAATTTTTTGGGGGGTGTTAGTAGGCGTCAGTCATCTTACCATCCCATTCCTTCTGACTAGCCTCTGTGTCACGTGATTGATTCTTTAGAATCGGCCATTTGACTAGAAGCAGTGAGGATTTCAGTGCATGGAATTCAGTCCTCGCTAGCTGTTCCATCTACCGAATTATTATTATTTTTATATGAGCCGCCAGTGTCCGCGCATTGCCTGGAGACTTAGCTGAGAATAGACTCCCTGATGACGCAATGAATTCTCGACAGTTAGATTACGTAACTGTCTTTATCCCATTGCAGAAACTAATTAGTTGGAGTGAAAATTTAAGTAAGTAAGTAAAAAAATTAAAAAAAAATTTTTTTTTGAAAAAGATTTTCTTATTTTACGTCTTTTATATATATATATATATATATGTGTAGATAAATCTACCAAAATGTACGGTAGTGTCCAATCCGTATGAAGAATTCAATGTAATCCGAATATCATGAAAAGAGAAGATGTATTAAAACATTTTTTTCCGATGAAAAATACAGGAAAACAGAGTCAAGATAAATTAATAAAAATAATGAATAAAAACAAAGAAACAGTTCCTTATATTTCTGAAGACAGCATATATATGTGTAGGTATGTATATTCCCTCTGATAGCTTGTAAAAATGTTACGTAGATCTATATGATATACATACCAACACAAACATATATATCCTAGAAACGATCGTAAAATAATGAATTTGTTAATATAAGGAACTGTTTCTTTGTTTTTATTCATTATTTTTATTAATTTATATATATATATATATATATATATATATATATATATATATATGTATATATAAACACACACACATTCAACGCGGAGTAGAGATTTGGCAACAGGTCTGTGACTGTAGTCTACAACGGTAATGACATGTGTAAATGTAAATGTGATGGTAAGGAAAGAGTGTAGACGTTATTGTGGTGGCGGGTGAGGCTGAAATGTATGTAATTCATTTGTCCGTTTTCTTCTCTTTGCAAAATTTGAATTTTAGCCATGTTATATTGAGATGTAAGTAGATGTAAAATGTAAAATATAAATAAGGATTGCTCTGGCAAAATATCCGAAAATACATACATACATAGATACATACATACATACATACATACATACATACATACATACATACATACATACATACATACATAGCAGACCAGATATTTTGATATGGGACAGGGAGAAGAAAGCATGCACAGTAGTGGAAATTAGGTGCCCAGCAGATGCCAATATAATATCAAAGATTAGCGAAAAGGAGAATATTTATGCAGAACTGATGAGGAATCTGCAGATACTTCCCCCTGATTACACTTACAGATTTATGCTTGTGATTGATGGGGAACTGGGGTATGTTAGTATCTGACTCAATGCAAACCATGAGAAGCTCGGCTTCATAGGTACAGAAAGAACACCACTAGCTAGGAAGTTACAAGTACAATGGAACAGTAAATATATCTGAAACATTCCAAAAATATTGCATTTAATAACTGCATATTTACACATGTACAGATACAAAGCATATACGCATGCACACATACAACTCAAAACATACACATCCACACATAAAATAACATCCATATCTACACATGCATGCATGCGGACATACATATCTACCTAGTTGATGTATACATTCCAATGAGAGAATCTTGTGTCTATGTTAGAAACCGACACTCTCTCTATTGGGAAAAAATTTGGAAATTATAAAACCAGAAGAACATACATATATACATATATACATATATACATATATGCATATATACATATATACATATATACATATATATGGTGGCTGCCAACTCGTTTTCGAGTACGGCCACTACTTTATATCCATGTAGGAGAACCCCTACCGATGCGCTGAACGAGTGTGACTTTTTAGTCCAGCCAGCGTATTGAAAACTCTGGTACAAACACTACACTTGTAACAATTATTGACACATAGTGCTGGGCCCATGGTACCATGTGACGACAAGTGCAGAGAGATCTCCAGATATAAAGCAATGCCTGTACCGTGAAGCTTTTATAGTGAGCAAAAGCACTGCACAAAGCCAATCCCACACTCTTAACAAAGATGATATTTACGAAAAAGAAGAACAAGTCAACATCATAGGATACCATCATGGTTGCAGGTGTTATATCAGAGTTTTCCTTCTCCTAGAATTCTGCCTTGACAATGGTTAAGGGGTCATCTCTCCCGGTAATTTTGGATGGCCATTGACTCTTAAGAGCTCCTTTGCCCTTTGACAGGTTTTGTTTTTAGTCCTGCAGGATGTCCAAAGTCACCCTCCTCACCAAGAAACCTTGGTGGGGTTGCCAGTTTAGTCGCCAACGACCCGACCATGAGACAGGTTGTACTGGGATACATGTTACCAGTAGCACCAACTGGTGACCTGACATACATTTATATATATACATATATACATACATATATACATATATATATATATATATATATATATATATATATATATATAATATATATATATATATATATATATGAAAAAGTATGACCCCTACGGCAGAGATCAAGCCGTTTCGGCAGCTATTTGTGGACTAGAGATAGCCGTCGAAACGGCTTGAGCTCTGCCGTCGGGGTCATACTTTTTCCTATTTCCCACTCTACTACCCTAAGTATTGAGTACTCTGGTGCGTTATGGTCCATCTGGTTCCTTACCACAATTCCTTTGTTATACATATATATATATATATATATATACTATAAGATTAAAGGAACAAAGATTCAGTGTTGCATCATGACATATTTAATAACATATTATATATGTTTTACTATTGATCAGCTCGAGGAACTACCTATTATTGACCAAACCTGACTCTATAATCGAAGACCATCATACATGGTTTCGTATGTGAGCTCGTCTCCTATTCTGTAATATATATATATATATATACAAATATACATATATGTTTATAATATATATATGTATATATATATTATATATATATATATATATATATATATATATAAGAGAGTATTGAAGTCTGCTTGAAGCATTGTGGAATAATAAGGTAAATTTCTTTAAGGCGTTTGGAAGCCTTGACAATGCAGATGGGTAAATCTCCGGGTAACAGGATCCGGTGGTAGAGAGAGAGAGATGTAAGTGGGTGTACGTTGAGATGGTAATCTCTACTCCAAGGTCACGGGAATCACTCTCGCGCAGATAGAAGAGCACATCAACGCCGCCTGGACCAACATCTGCGACCGGCGGAAGCACCCGAAGAAGCTGAGATACAACCTCCTCACGAGGAACAGCAGACTACCCGCCTTCTACCACCTCGTGAAAACACACAAACAGGGACCCGACCTGAAGATCAGGCCCATTTTATCGAGCGTGGAAGGACCACTCTACAAAATGTCATGGTTCCTAGCCAGAATACTCAAACCTATCTTAGACTCCTTGCCGGACACGTTAACAGCTCCAAGGAGGTGTTGAAGCGCCTGCGTCAAATGGATCCCGACACCAGAAAGAATAACAGATATGACTTCAGCCTTGATGTAGTCGCTCCCTACACTTCGTTCCCGGCACTCCCGGCCGTCAATATACTGATGGAACGCGACCAAATCCACCGACCTACACTGCTTCGAGCTCACCACCACTGACATCCATCAACTACTATCCATCGTCGTCGACAACACCTATTTCGGATTCCTTGACCAGACATGCCAACAAACCTCGGGACTGCCCATGGAATCAAGCCTGTCGGGTGTGTTAGCGATCACTTACATGGACAACCTCAAGCGCAAGGCACTCAACGCCTGCCACCCCAACGCCGTCGCCTTTTTCTCAAGGTACGTGGACAATATCCTCATCCTCACATCTTCCCAAGACATGGCGAACAGAATCTAAGAGACGTTCAACAACACGGACGAGAACATTGACTTCAGTGTTGAACACCCCAACGAAGACGAGTCACTTGCCCTCCTCGACTTCCGAATCAACATCACGGAACAGGGAGGGATCCACTGCAACTTCTACCGAAAGGCAGCCTGCAGCGACATGTTCGTCCACTACAAGTCCGCTCTCACTAACAGTGCCAACAGAGGATACATCACAAACGAGATCGCGCGAATCAAAAACAGATGCAGCGATCCCGAGAGTGGTGTCACTCATACCAAGCGATTCCTCGAGGTGCTGGAGACGAACGGGTACCCTACCTCGCTCACGGAGAGAGTAGGACACACCAGACACACGAGACAGAGAGGCACCCAAGGCAAGTGTTTCCTTAAAATGTCACACTTGGGCGGGAATACCACCAACGCTATCTGCAAGGCTATACGGAGGGAGGGCCTTGTCATCCACCTGGCCCAAACGGGCCCCTCCCTGCGAAGATGCCTCTCCAGGAAACCCGGGAAATCAACTGACGCGTGCTCCCTCAGAGACTGCCCAATGCGCCATGCGAACTGTTGCCTACGCACATACGTCGTGTATAAGATAGAATGTAACAAGTGCAACCAATACTATATAGGTGGCACAATCCGGCCGTTGCACATCCGGATCAGGGAACACACTAAAACCAGGGCCTCGTCTTTCCGGAAACACATAGCCAAATGCGGAAACAAAGACGGAAGGCCCATTGTCACAATTCTAGCGACAGAAATAAACGTCGGCACGTTACGTACCAAGGAAACACTTTGGATCAAACGCCTAGGGCCACAATTAAACAACCGATCCAAGAGAAGCGAAATGAGGTGGTTGGTTTAAGTTAACAAACGATGCAGCAACACACGCACACACAAACACAAACGAGACATCAACACACGCACACACACACACACACACACACACACGCACACACAGTAGCATTCCACCATTCGAACATACTACACTGCCAATACAGAGGAACAAGGCAACAACACACGCACACACACACACACACTCAAGTGACACAACAACACACGCACACACACACACACACAGTAACATTCAACACACAGGCAGAGAATGGACTAACAGCTAGCGCCACCCCTTTCCCACAATTGAAAGAACTACTTCGGCCGCTGACCTCTGCCTGACCGACCACATTACACAGCGCACGCGCGCTCTGCTGAATACCTCAGATATTCAAAACAACGAACAGTGGGACACGTTTCGCACCTTTCCGACAGACAACCTTTCTCCCACTCCGGAAAATACTCCCAGTTGAAGGATTTGAAACCGAAATATATAGGGACAATTAAATCTCTCGCAAGGTTGTTATTTTTATTTTTATCCTTTACGCTCTATCCTTCATTCCTCTACACGTCTTATACACGCCATTCATCTCAACGTACACCCACTTACATCTCTCTCTCTACCACCGGATCCTGTTACCCGGAGATTTACCCATCGGCATTGTCGAGGCTTCCAAACGACTTAAAGAAATTTACCATATATATATATATATATATATATACGATATTAACAAATGGAAACTATATTTATAAAACCATATCTATTTTATTATACATATTTCAAGGATATCATGCTAAATTATGGTATGCTTTCATCAGACAAAATACAATATATACCAGTTTTATAAATAAATATTGACATACCCTTCCAAAATGCAACCGTTACTTGTGGAAGACATCAGGGATTGTCGAGGCTTCCAAACGACTTAAAGAAATTTCCCATGTATATATATATATATATATATATATATATATATATATATATATATATATATATATGGTAAATTTCTTTAAGTCGTTTGGGTAAATCTCCGGGTAACAGGATCCGGTGGTAGAGAGAGATGTAACTGGGTGTACGTTGAGATGCGTGGCGTGTATAAGACGTGTAGAGGAATGAAGGATAGAGCGTAAAGGATAACTAAAAGCATGGACAAGAAAAATAAAATGAACCAAGTCAGTCAGTCACATCTCGTCAGCCTACCGCTAGAGGTACGTTATTTCAGTGCTTTAGGATCGATTTCAACTGGCCTTAGTACTCAAGGGATAGTAACAAATGAACAAAGGACACGAATGGAAATTGTGTCATATTTATATTAATTCGTAAATTTTTAACCACGAGAACTATTTTTTCATATATGTATATATAATCGTGTGTGTGTGTGTGTATGTGTGTGTGTGTGTGTGTGTGTATGTGTGTGTGTGTGTGTGTTTCCGCGCGCGTGCGCGCGTGTGTGTTTCTATATATTTATAAATACTCTATAAATGTATTGTATGTCACATTTTTAATAATTGCAAGTAGATTATGGGTGTATCTGAGAGAATTACGCAATCATTAAAGACAGATGTCTGTCTAAAATATCAAAACAGCGAGAACAATCTGGAGATAGATATTTTAGTACTGCAATACTATTAAGTATTGATCACTCTTCATCATTCGTATCCTGCCATCCCGTACAGTACATCCATCATTCGTATCATGCAATCCGGTACAGCATATTCAATAACGTTCTGGTCGGGTACCAGCAAACCTCTTAGGGTACCTTGGTGATGAGAGTTGCAAATGGCCTGGAGTCATTGATCACATAAAAGTGGAAAGACTATTGGAGACATAGTTTCCTTGGTCTGATTTGGCGAGAGGCAGCTTTCATTTGTTTTGTTTTTTTCTGTTTACTTGTAATGCAGTTAACTCAATTAATGTTGGTGGTTTGGCTGTTACTCTCGCTTTATGAAATTCTGTTGATAATAATATAGGACATGATAGGGGTGTTATCCCTACAGTAAAACCATCGAAGAAGCTTCATGCATATGTATTATAACGATACAATTGCAACGGATGTCGGTTAACCATGTAAGGGTTGAGATTGTGATTCATGAACTGGTGTCATCAAAAGTATTGCCGAAGGAGCGTGAACTTATTTACAAAATTCAAGTACGTTGTAAAACATGCACTAAAGGTTATCCAATTTTTTCTGAGTTAAACAGTTTTCATGTTCTATTGCTACACTCGCTGCATGGTAATGTGAAAAGGAAGCTATTCTTTGGGGCTCTGTTGAAAACATGATTTAAGCACAAGATGCAGTGACACTTTTGGGAATCACTGGTTTGTGTGAAAACAGTTAAGAGCTGGAGTTGTATTATTTATGAAAGGCAGGATAAAGTTTAAATCAACTATGAAATGGTTAAACTTAGAACGATGTTAAAAGAAATTACTATTATTATATTCTTAGAAGAAATAAGGTTCTCATACTGTTCAACAATCAGCTCTATCTTCCATTTCTAATTTAAGAAGTTATGTACTTGACGGAGAGACAAATTAATGTCATTTAGTGCAGTATGACATGTTTTCGTATAAGTGTTGGAAACTGAGTCAGAAAGAAGACGATGGTATGTTTTCTTGTCGATATCATATCGATTTTTCGTTTCATCAAAGTTTACCAAGAGATTAAATTACTTCATGATGCTAAGATTATTTCTGGTTTTCTTTGAATATATTAGTTCTATTTTTAAATTTAATATTTTTATTATTATCTATATTAAGAAAAGAACACATCTTCGAATGTTTGCGATAAGGGTTCAAATAGTTGTTAGGAAAATGAATGTGTTTTTTACCCAGGTATTATTTATTTAGTGAATTTATTTATTTATTTATGTAGCTATTTATTTTCCTGTCATATGTAGCATGGTTTCATAGCATTGAAATGCATTTATTTCAGAATTAATGAGGTTATAATTGCATCTTAACAAGTCCATTCAATGTTGTACACACACATTCATATGTATTTATAAATTCATACATATATACGTGCAAACACACACACAGACACACACACACACAGAGACCAAATACATATCTGCATATATGCATATATATATATATATATATATATATCTCTCTCTCTCTCTCTCTCTATATATATATATATATATATATATATATATATATTTAGAAACACACAGATACATGCGGACACACACATATATACATGAATGCATCCGCACCCAACTGTGAGTTAAGGGTGCCAACTTCACCGATGTTGCTCAATGAATGACTGGGACAGACCAATTCAGTTTGAACTAGACTGAACCAGTATCAGAGTTAAAAATACATTATGAAGAGAGAAGAAACATTTAGATGTAATTAGTAATAAAATGTATCATACCTAAACTGTTCCTAAATTCCTCGACTACGTAGTTTCGTGGCATAAACAAAAACAATATATCAAAGATATAGAGTCCTTGCGAGGTCTGCCGACTTATCAAGAGGATACCTCATTTTACTAGTCTCAAGAACGCGTCTACACGACGTGAGAAAGAATCCCAAAAGGCGGAGGGGGAGATAGTCACGCGATATAACGGTCGAGAAACAGAGCTAAGCCTCTTATAACCACGAAGAAAATACCACGGAGGCAGAGGGGGTATTCATATCGAGGCCGTAGAAGAGGTAGTGAAGAAGGCGAGAAGTATGAGTAATGGAAGCTTTCCAGTTGTCCCCACACTTCAAAGATTGCTCGACCAGAGGGAGTTATTAATATATTTAGAAACACACAGATACATGCGGACACACACATATATACATGAATGCATCCGCACCCAACTGTGAGTTAAGGGTGCCAACTTCACCGATGTTGCTCAATGAATGACTGGGACAGACCAATTCAGTTTGAACTAGACTGAACCAGTATCAGAGTTAAAAATACATTATGAAGAGAGAAGAAACATTTAGATATAATTAGTAATAAAATGTATCATACCTAAACTGTTCCTAAATTACTCGACTACGTAGTTTCGTGGCATAAACAAAAACAATATATCAAAGATATAGAGTCCTTGCGAGGTCTGCCGACTTATCAAGAGGATACCTCATTTTACTAGTCTCAAGAACGCGTCTACACGACGTGAGAAAGAATCCCAAAAGGCGGAGGGGGAGATAGTCACGCGATATAACGGTCGAGAAACAGAGCTAAGCCTCTTATAACCACGAAGAAAATACCACGGAGGCGGAGGGGTATTCATATCGAGGTATCCTCTTGATAAGTCGGCAGACCTCGCAAGGACTCTATATCTTTGATATATTGTTTTTGTTTATGCCACGAAACTACGTAGTCGAGGAATTTAGGAACAGTTTAGGTATGATACATTTTATTACTAATTATATCTAAATGTTTCTTCTCTCTTCATAATGTATATATATATATATATATATATATAAAAGACGTAAAATAAAAAAATTATAGTAATTAATTCATTTACTTAAATTTCACTCCAACTAATTAGTTTCTGAAAGGGGATATTCATAGTCTCCAAATGGAGACCATAGAGAATCCTTTCTTCATCAGAGAGTCATTCTCGGCTAAGATTCCTGACGATTCGTGGACACTGGGATCAAATACAAAAATAATTTAGTGGACGGAAAAAAGCTAGCGTGGACTAAATCCCTAACCATTGAAAAGTTCACTGTCTTCCTGGTCAGTGGCAAATTCAAAAGAATCAATCACGTGACATCGAGGTTAATCAGTGAGGTGTGGAATGTTAAAAAGACAGTAGCCAAGTTTAATACTATGAAACATAGTAGTAATTTAGGCAAATTTTTGCTCAACAAAATAATTTGGAGATAATTATAAAGAATTACTATATCTACCAACATATTTATACAGATGTATACTTACGCTAGCAAATATATAGGGTTTGTCTTAGTAACTTTGTGGTTCATTACAAAGAGATGCAGAACAATTATATAAAAGACGTAAAATAAGAAAATTATAGTAATTAACTCATATATATATATATATATATTTATATAAAAGAAGTATCGTATAAGGTAATCCAAGTATCCAAGTCGAGGTTATGAGTAATCTGTACAGTGGATTTTGATAATTTGGCTCGTGATAACAGTACTTAAAATCAAATGTCAAAGCAAGCACCGCATATAGCAATTGTTAGACACACCGAGCCAATTAAACATTTGTTAATACTTGGAATAAACACTTATGTATAGCTTATCCGTGTTATTGTTCACTCCTTCATTATATATCTAAATCTCTCTCTCTATATATATATATATATGTGTGTGTGGGTGTAAGTGTAAGTCTGTGTGTGTGTGTATGTGTGTGTGTGTGAGTGTGAGTGAGTGTGTGTGTGTTTGTATGTGCATACACAGAGAAAGAAAGTGAAAGTGAGAGAGAGGTGGTGAGATCGAGAGGGAGAGTGTGAAATACACAATCCTGGATGATGTTAATAGCCAATTATTATTTAAAACACTACGCCCAATGTGATTATAATAAGCGAATACCACTCTTTTAGTTTTATATAGAACCATTGGTTGCGCAGACACAAAACGGAATAAAAGCCTTGAAATACACAAATAGGTACATAAGCATACAAATGTTTATCTATCTATATATCTATTTACCCACCTAGTAGTCAGATGTTCGAAAACACAGGCACACCGACACACACACACACACACACACACACACACACACACACACACACACACACACACACACACACACACACACATACATATATATATATATATATATATATATATATATATATATATATATATATATATATACACATATATATATATACATATACATATATATACATATATATATATATGTATATATATATATATATATATATATACATATACATATACATATATACATATATATATATACATATACATATATATACATATATATACATATATATAAATATATTTCTTCTCCCCTTATTTTTCATATATTTACCTAAACGGCGTTTCTATGTTTCTCTCTTTCTCTTTTACTGCTCCCTCGTTCTCTCTGTTTCTCTTACTTTCTTTCGTCCCCTCTGTCATGTCAGTTAACACTTTCTCTCTACTGATCTCTTCCTCGCACTTCCACTCACTCACTCTCTGTTTCTCCCCTTCTTACTTCCACCCGTCCGCTACGAACCCGATTTTCCTTCTTTCTAACATCGGATTCACTAGCGTAAGTTTTTCGCTCGCTCATTTATTCACCCAGCTTATACTGACATAATAACCATATTGCTTGTGTTTCTTTCCATCTTCGGTTAGCTTTCCCCCGTGTTGTTTACTTGTCTCACTCGCTTTCCGCGTTTCAATTGTCCTAATAACTTATTTTAGTTATTGTCGCACCAAGGTATATGATTTTTAATGCGATGAAATACCAATGATCGTTGGCAAATCACTGATGAGGGACTCATTTTATAACATGCAATCCATGTGCAACCATGCAGTATTCTTCTCCCCATATTTTTCATATATATACATATATATATACATATACAAATATATATATATATATATATGTGTAGGTGTGCGTACACATATATGTATATAATTATATATATATATATATATATATATTATATATATATATATATATATATATATATATATATATATATATATATATATATATATATATAAATGAAAGGTATAGAAAGTATTGTAGCAAGAAGCCAACAGTATTCCATAATATATAAGTGACTATAGCGTCAAAATGGGAAAATAGTTAACGTAAGATGTGGGAAAATAATTCAAACTCCTTTTCCTATATATATATATATAGGAAAAAGCATGACGCCGACGGCAGAGCTCAAGCCGTTTCCACTATTTACCACTCTATTATCCTACGTATTGATTATTCTGGTGCGTATTGGTCCATCTGGTTCCTTACCACAAATCATTTGTTATATATATATATATATATATATATATATATATTTATAAATGGTATGTATACGTACATACATATAGGTATACAGATATACAGTAGTATATATATATATATATATATATATATATATACAAACATGCATGCACATATATATATATATATATATATATATATATATATATATATATATGTACATATGGGTTTATCGAACCTTTATTATAATGCTCGATTTGTTTGTAAACAAACAGCCCGAATTATTAACCGTACAGTGTTCGGGAACCATCGTTGCCCTTATGTTCAACACTGAGAAAGGAACAAGAACTAGTTTCTTGGTTATTAGCTGTTATCAGCACCCTATGTCTTCCTGTCAGTTGATTGAACGTTTGAAAGTATATATTTTCCTTATGCATATTAACAGCTGAGCAGCCTAATTTGCATATCGAGTGAGTTTGTCGGCCGGGTGTACAGAAAACGATAAATGGAAAAAATGAAATTTCATTTCTCACTCTTAGTACGGCTGATACTTAAATATAAGTATATATACGTACATACATATATGGATACAGACGTACAGTAGTATGTATATACATATATACATGCACACATATATATATATGTACGTATGGGTTTACCGAACATTTATTATAATGCTCGGTTTGTTTACAAACAAAGAGCCCAAATTATTGGCCGTACAGTGTTTGGCAACCATAAGGAAAGTATATACTTTCAAACGTTCAATCATCAGACAGGAAGGTATACGGTGCTGATGACAGCTAATAAGCTATAAACTAGTTCATCGTTCCTCTGTCAGTGTTGAACAAAATGGCAACGATGGTTGCCGAACACTATACGGCTAATAATTCGGGCTGTTTGTTTACAAACAAACCGAGCATTATAATAAATGTTCGGTAAACCCATACGTACGTATATATATATATATATATATATATATATATATATATATATATATATATATATATATATGTGTGTGTGTGTGTGTGTGTGCATGTATATACATACTACTGTACGTCTGTATACCTATATGTATGTACATATACATACTTATATTTAAGTATCAGCCGTACTAAGAGTGAGAAATGAAATTTATTTTTTTCCATTTATATAAATGCAAGTTTAGTAAAATCGAAGCTTCGGCTGTAGCCAAGCCAACGACATACAACGAGGAATGTACTATCAAACACTCAATGAGGAGACTCAGATTAATAACATTCCTTATACGCCATGACAAATTTAAAACTGTGGCAGGCAAGCCTAGCCAGCACACCGAAGCAACGAAAAAACCAATAATTTAATAAACAAACCTGGACCATCTCTGGACCAAAATCAACAATCCAGCTTCCGAAAGTATACAAGTTTTTGATGTTTTGAAGATCGAACTGGGGATTCATGTTATCAAGAGGTTTCCGTTCTGCGCCTTGACCTGGTGTGGTATGAAGTGATAGGCCATTGTTGTTGGCAGTGGCTAATGCCTCAATTATCACCTGCTTTCTCTCAACAAGTGAAATAACCCCGGGTTTTTTTTATGAGCAAATTCAAAATGTGTACAAGAGAATTGTCATACCTGCACAAACTGAATACGAAGCACTCGACCAGGCGTTATTAAACAATCATAAATAATTAATCAATCAATTGAATTATCTAATTAAATTAATTAATTAATTATTAGGCTAAGGAGATAATACAAATGGAAGTTTAGTAAAATCGAAGCTTCGTCTGTAGCCAAGCCAAAGATATATATATATGAAAAGAACATGGAGAGTGTATTTAACAGCATTGGGGATAGAACCCCTAACTACACTGTCGGGGAGCAGTCTGGTCGCTAAGACTCTGCTGGCTTAGAGTCACAGGGAGGACCAGTGGATGATGGATCAGTTGTCTCTGAGACAGATATACGGAATGCAGCGTTGTCCTGCAGAGGAGCCATCAATATGGGCACTCTGAGTGTGGGGCTATCGGACGCTGGGGGGAGAGAGGAGTTGGGTCGTCTGTTCGAGGGGAGTGGTGTGCAGATACTTGCGATCCCGGAGCGCAGGATCCTGCACGGTGGGCCCAGGGGGAGTGTGAGGATTGGGAAGAGGAGCCAGCTCATCATCACATCACCAGTGAGGAACATGACCAATGCTGCAGTAGGAGTAGGTTTTGTTTTCAGCACAAAAACCAATATATTGGGGAGGGAAATAATACCTGTCTCCCCGCGAGTGTTGAGGGTGGGTGACCTTCGGTGGAGGCTCAAGACTAACGGTCATCTCGGCCTGTGGTCCAACTGAGGGAGACAGTGATGTGAGTGCGGAGGATTTCTATGAGGAGGTGTGTGGAGCTGTCGGCGCCGCACCGGCTCACAGAATCCTCCTTGTTCTGGGGGACATCAGTGCACATCTAATTTGGGAGAGCAGTGAGGATCATTGGTGGTGCTTCCATAACAACACCAACCGAAATGGAAGACTACTGAGAGACACCCTGCTGGAGGCGAACTTGATAGCAACCAACCTAAGGTTTAGGAAGAATCCGGGGAAGATGTGTGCCTACGTCTCAGATGTACGCCTGTCCGAGTTCCAGATTGATTTCATTCTGGTGAGGAGGAGGTGGCGGAGTGGTGTTCTGAGTACAGGGCCATGCAACTATTTCAGCTTGTTGTGAGTGAGGTCCAAGTGGGCTTGGGGGAGAGCAGTGCTCGGCCTCAGAGAGCTATCTGTGACTGGGGAGCTTTCAAGGAAGATGATACGCTACAAGAGAGGTTCACAGTAGAAGTGAGGAACATTTCAGTGTTCTGTGTGAAGAGACAGAGGAGAGAGAGATTGGAGGGACTGGGGAGAGTGTGACGGGGAGGTATGTGTATTTCACCAGTGCAGTGGCGGAAGCAAGTGAGACCCCGGTGCCGAGGAGAAAGAGCAAAAGGAAGCACGTCAGCTCTGCAGACCCAAAGGTATGTGCAGCCAGAGAACACCTGACAGCTGCCAAAGACCAATTCTGTGCTGATCTTGCGGAGGAGTGGAGATGATGAGGGAAGATCTCTCTACCGCTTACACTGAATCCAGAGAGCAGGCACTGATAGAGAGGATCAGAAGTGTGGAAAGAGCCGTTGGCAGGTCTGGATGTAAGGAGAGCTGGATGATCATCAGCGAGATCACAGGGAGAAAGACAAGGTGTTCGAGTCAAATCCAGGGAACATGGCCCGAGGATAGGAAGGGGAAATGGTTGGACCATTTTAGGACCATACTAGGATAGCCGCCCTCCATAGCCTAGAACACTGGGGAGATCAGGCGGCTGGTTGAGGAACTCGATATTGAGACAGGACCTTTCACCAGAGAGGAGCTTCAGATGGCCAAGAAAAAGATCAAAGAGGGCAAGGCTCATGCAGAAGTTGGAGTGGCATCAAAGGTGTTGAAGAGGTGTGATTTTGATGATATCATCCTGGGGTTCTGTAACCAGGCACTGGATAAAGAGTTGCCCCGAATCAGTGGAGGATCAGTAATATCGTCCCAGTGGGAAAGAAGGGAGATCTCTCTAACACCAACAACTACAGAGGGATCTCACTGACGTCACTTGTGGCAAAGACCCTCAACAGGATGATTCTTAGCGGGATCCAGCCCGAGATGGAGAGGATACTCAAGGACAACCAGAACGGCTTCAGAGAGGGAAGATCAACCGCCGGTCACATCCTGATGCTGAGGAGGATATTAGAGGGAGCTAGAGCAAATCCCTTCATGCGGTCATGGTTTTCATTGACTTTGGAAAGGCCTTTTATTCTGTGGACCGTCAATGCCTGCTGAAGATCCTACAGGTTAATGGAATCACCAAGAAGCTACTGGACCTGATATCACTGCTCTACACCAACACCAATGTCCAAGTCATTACACCTGATAGGATGACGGAGTTCTTTGAGATACTGGCTGGAGTGTTCCAGGGAGATACATTGGCTCCCTACCTTTTTATCATCGTAGTGGACTATTGTATGCGCCTTGCGCTGGAGAAACACCAGGATTCTGGCTTTTATGTGGCACCGGCTCAGAGCAGGAGAGTTAAGGCAAAACAGATATCGGATGTTGAATTTGTCGACAACATAGTTTTGGTGACAGGCACAGTGAGGGAGGCAGAGGATTTGATGCAGGAGATGGAGACTGTGTCGATGGGTGTGGGGCTGAGAATGAATGAGATTAAGATAACATATCTGGTAGGAAAGGTTAAGAAACCAGGGAAGATTGCTAATGTAGGCGGGGAGCCGCTGGAATTGGTTGAGGACTTCCTGTGTTTTGGGGCAAAGATTGGGAATACGGAAGATGATGTGGTCGGGTGGAAGAACAGGGACTGGGCGGCGTACCGCATCTTGAGGTCGGTGTGGAGGTCGGACCTTCGTAAATACCTGAAGATCTGCTTCTTCGTTGCTGTAGTGGGATCTGTGCTGCTGTACGGGTTTGAGACTTGGACACTGACCAAGAAACTCGCCCAGATGGTGGATGGGTGCTGCATGGGGGTGCTGAGGATGGCTTTGAACATTGGTCAGTATGCACTGAGGATGAGGGGCTCGGAGCTGTGCGGGAGCCTCCCAAAGGTCAGCTCAAGAGTGACACAGAGGAGACTGAGGTTAGCTGGACATGCTCACCGACATCCAAAGTTGACACTGCACCCGGTACTCCTGTGATAACCCCTTCATGGACACACTGGGGGAGGAGGACCGAAGTGAACATATGTTGATGCCCTAATGACAAACACTGTTCTGTTGGAGACGCATGACATGGCAGCGATAATGAGGGACAGAGACCGCTGGAGAGAACTCGTCCATGGATCTCGGGAATTTTACCCGCCCCATATATATATATATATATATATATATATATATATATATATATATATATATATATATATATATATATATATATATATATATATATGTATATATATATACATTGCTCTCTGTTTGCCTAATAGTTTAACTTATAAGAAATCGTTACACCTAATCGTATAATTCAGAGTTCAGTGTCGTCAAACGTATCCTAGGTAACTACAGCTGAGTGCAAGCTATTAACCCTTGAGACTATCAATGATACTACGATGCAGAATATAGATATTATATGGCACCTTTCTATTTCTTTCAAATCCTTTAAACTCTCCAATAAGACTCCATGCCATCATTGAAACTTAGCGTAAATCAATAAACCCCAGTGTCAAGGCTATTAACACACCATACAATAGGTGTGTGCGTGTCTATATGTATGTAGATATGAATGCATTTTTAACTCTCTCTCCTCTTTCTTATTTTCTTTCTTACTCTTTCTCTTTTTGTCTCTCGTTCTCTCTCGCTCTCTATTTTTTTCTCTTCTCTCAGTCTCTCTTTCACTATCTCCTTCTCTCTATCTATCTTTCTTTCTCTTTTTCTGTCTCCCCCTACATACATACATCATTACCTACATACATATATACAGTATATGCATTAATAGTATATTGAAAAACTGAATTAATTACAACTCAATACAAAATATCTTTCAAAGTTAGGCATATATTTTTGTCGAGACAAGTCGGTGATATGATCACTTAGAGACTCCCTCTTTTATTCGTACCTTAATATATTTAATTATACTCTTTTATTATACTGTACTCAACTGTATTCTACTGAATAAACGATCATATTTAGAAACACTTGCTATCATTACTGTATAAAATTATAGATACACGACGTTACAAGACCTGTTGATATGTTGACGTTATCAGTGTCAGATTGTTAATATTTTTGTGGATTTTCTTTATATTTTTCACGCGTCGTTCTGCCAATAAGTGCAATAGTGTCGCATTCTGAACCATTCATTCACATTAAATTATTGTATCATTATATCAATATTCTAAAAGATCAATGTGTGCGATACTGTTTCTGCAACAAATTATTTGTCCATGTGATTTCGAAATTCTTTCTTTATTTTTTTGTGGGGAGGTTGGAGTTATTAATTCTTTTATTTTTTTTATCTTTTAACGAATTTTTTCCTTTTTTTTTATTTTTTTTATTTATTTATTTATTTATTTATTTATTTATGAAATATCGTTTGTCAAAAAATGAAAATATAATAATGAATTTGATAGCCTTGGTTCCACATATGTGTCAGCATAATGAAGAACTGAATGACTGAAAATTATTATTTACTGTTTCAATAGGTGCATGAAAATTTTGATGACTTTATGACAGAACACTTGTTCGCACAAATCGATCGACGCTCATCCTAGAAACGCTCTTCCTGAGGACGTCTACAAATGTTTGTGCATGAACGAAGATTCTCACACGATTGGATAAAGCCTACTGATGCCCTGGGAGGGCATGAATCCTATCTAATATCAAACGAGAATATACACCAGAGAATTGTGGACATATTCAGGACAGCTTAGTTAAAATAGTTTCTGAAATTATATACAAAAATATATACAAATATGCTTATAGCTCGATTAAGAATTAAGGATTGATGAATCAGTCAATTATATATATTTATGAAGTAAGGTCTTGAAAATACACGAAAGAACTCTTATTCTGTGACGATACGCAGAACGAAAAGGAAGAGTTCAGTCTGTAATATACTTCGATCACCAACTGCTACGTGGGGTTTGATTGGATTTTTTTGTTCGCAGGCAACACTGTTTCAATAAGTTTCAAACAAATTCATTACTCTTATAAAGGAAATAAATTTACTATATGTTTTGTCTATTGTCTGCACTCTGCATCAGCTAGTTTCAACATAAAAATAACATTGTCAAAGAAACTAGAAGAAGGGTGCGAAAAACTAACATTATTCGGGAGCTTGCATTGAACCATAATCTATTAGAAGCAATTGCAAAGACACAACATAGTGTTTTAAAGACCTTCTATACAGAAGTATGCTGTTTATGTCATAGTCGTGCTATTGCACGTTTAGTTGAGGTTCACTTCACTTATCACTTGAAGGTCCAGGATTTACATTGTTACGAAGTTTACCGGCCATTCCTTGATCTTATCCGCAATTTCTTCTTCTTTGTATTCTTGTAATCTCTCAATTCGGAGAGATTGTGGCTATAACTAGAGCGATTCTCTGATCTCCGAGGTACGCACTTGAGCGAGTAAAGTTACTCCAGAGAAGCTTCGGAGAAATCCCATTTCAGCCGCTTGTATTCGCGATCTTATTCCTTCGGTTCATGGCCATATGTAAGGGTAGGCACGTATACCAAATTTAAGATAGCGAGTTTGGCTTTTACACTTACCTGACTTCTTCTGATTACCGAAGTCTGATGGTGGCGCATTACTGTACCAGACCACGAAACCAGGCACATAATTTAGTCTGGATAGAGATAACCGATGCTGCGTAAATGATTAAACATTAAGTACGTTGACATGCAAGCCGGACAAATAATCGTATTTCTTTGTAAATCGGTAAAATACATTTAACCAGTTTCAGACCTGGTGGAGCTTTTATCTAAAGGTGTGTACGCTATACATAAATATATATGTATGAGTGAGCGTATATTTATACTGTTTGCTTCGACACAAATTTATATACTCGCCTCCAATCACCAGATACTTGTGCATTGGTGTGTCTATGGTGGAATTTACTATCTAAAGGAATGTTGCACTGCAATTAAACATGTGTCTATATGTTTATAATCGAAGATTTAACCACAACCATGAAGGTGCAGGTTGGTTAACTTAATATTTTTTAGTATTTTAATTTCTTTTCTGTTTTGGCAAGCTTTTAATGCTAAACAAGTTGTAACTGTCGTATTACATTTTTAATAATGCATTAATATGGGTAAATATAATGAATTACACACACATTCACACATACACAAGCACACGCCACAAACTTACACACAAGCACACTCGCAAACACATAATAACCCATGCATACAGATACTCGTATTAGAGTGGAATTGTATCCATGATTGCTTTTTACATGAAGAATATAGAGGATTATAAAATGATTTAACTTAATAAGCCAGAAATTAATTCACATACCCATAATTAAAAAAATGTCCGTAGCAGTGAAATATTTTTTTTTTAAATTGGCAAAGGTGACAAATCTTATGTTTCAGTTGATAAATAAATAATTAAAAATATGTAAGATTCTGCTATTTTATTTTTGGTATCTATGGCAAAAACGTCTGAGATGTTGCTGGCTTCTTAACTCTCCCCCATGAAACATGCATGTAGTAAGGCATGCATGGCACTTAACAACTAATGGAATCCTAAAAGCTTCGCATTGACATACGGCGTGATTTGGATTAAGACCGAGGGATATGTATGTATTTCTATATTTCTGTATGTGAAACTAATATAACATTTGTACTGCCTCTTCGCTTCCACGTTTTTTTGTTTACTGTTTACTGTCTCCACTTTGAAAAAAAAAAAAAAAAATATATATATATATATGTGTGTGTGTGTGTGTGTGTGTGTGTGTGTGTGTGTGTATGTGTGTATGTGTGTGTGTGTGTGTGTGTGTGTGTGTGTGTGTGTGTGTATGTAAATACATATGCATATATGTCCCCAACATCATTTAGAGGCGAAAATGCCGGAGGAGAGAGAGAGAGGCATATATATACATGAGTGTGTATGTATGTAGTATGCATGTATGTATGTATGTAGTATGCATGTATGTATGTATGTATGTATGTATGTATGTATGCATGTATGTATGTATGTATATAAATGCACAGACGCCATTTAGTTCACAGTTCATACCATAATATTTCTACATCATTAGGCTAGGTGCGGGTGAGCTCGTATATGGGCCTCTATATGGCTGCGTGTGTCTTTTATATAATCTTTCCCTCTCAAACTCAAACATTGCTATTTTCCATAAATGCTATGCATAAATGAATTTGCATGCAAATCAACATGCTGTATGCACGTGCATGTCAAATGGAATCACTAAGTCGAGCGTTCATTGGCTTGGATTGTGTACTTGATATGGCGGCGACAAGCATTTGTATATATGCAAATGGTGCAGGAATCGGACAAAGCCAATGTATATATTTGTTTGTGTTGGTTTCATTTTTTTCCATCCGGTTTATGAATACGTCCCTCTTTGCGTATCTGTATATGTATTTGGCTCCATGTATGTATGTGTGTTTCTTTGTATGTGTGGCTGTTTATATATGTTGTTTGTGTATGTGTGTGTGTGTGTATGTGTATGCGGGACTGTGTGTTTGTTTATCTTGTATATGTCTGTCTGTCTTTTTCCTCGAACATACACTGACTCTACGTCTGTGTATATGTGTAATTATTTTCCTTGTATGATTATATAAATCTGACCAACCATAGGTGTGTATCTTAGTGTATGTGTGTGTATGAATTTGGGTAGTTGTTTACTTATGCTTGTGTTTCTTCCTATGAGTGTGTATGTCACACTGAAAAAGTAATCAAGTGAGTGTATCGTATTTAAGTTTGCCTTCGAATCTTTAAGTAAGTGTGTTTATAGTTTTCTATGATCCCTGTCTGTATGTGAGTCTGTAAATATATAAGGTGTAATAGTTATTTTTTATTGTTTTAGCATGCACGAGTATGTTTACATATTTGTGTCTGTATGCGGTAGTGTTTCTTTTGTTCATCTGTTGTATGTGAAAAAATAGTAATAAACGTGAGAAGATATGGAATATGAAGAAAAGGAAAAGAATGGCAAGGGCAAAGATTGGGAGCTAGGGACGTTTGTGGTGGGGGTTTACAGAAAGTAATGATGTTTTAAGGCAATAATTCGAGCAGATGGTCCGGCATTCTTGATTTAATCGAAGACAGATAGCCACAGAGACATCTATATGTGGATGCATATCCCATAATATATGAAGTGTGTATGCAAATATGTATGTATGTGTATATATATATATATATATATATATATATATATATATATATATATATATATATATATATATATATATATATATATATATAGTAATAATAATAAATTTGAAGACTGAAATCCAAAGAGGGCTCGATAAGGATGAATATATATCAGATATATAAGAACCGTAGCGCAAATATTTATTAAAATAACAGATTAAAGTTTAAGCAAAGAAACGCTACTTTCACCCTTAACGGCATCTTCTGAAACTAACAAAGTCAATCTGTGAATGGTTCGTGGAAACGTTCCCTGGTAAAGAACGAAAAAAAAAACGGAAAAAGACGCGAAGATAATACGTCATTAATTGGATGCGGTAAAAACAATTACACGCAATGACAAAACCACGTTTATGGTATAAATGCAATCGTAGACTAATATTCTATTAGGTGGTTCATGGAGACGTTCTCTGGCAATGAACGGAAAAAAACGAAGATAATAAGTCATTATGTGGAACAGTGAGAACAATTACACGCAAATCAAAACCACGTAAATAGTACAACTGAAGGCGTAGACTAAAATTCTATTTAGGAAACCGAATGATTCTCGGCTTCAGAGTTAAAAATAAAGTAAATAAAATACTGAGGTAATTGAAATTAGAGATAACATACACGCATCAATTAGGTATATGCACAAGCATACGCGAAAACACTCGCCATAGGTATGCAAATACAAGCACGTACACAACAAAAAGCAAAAAAAAGCACGCACGCACATACAGAACCCAACAAAAACACAAAGTACACATATACACACATCATACATACGTACGAACCCGCATACTCACACAGGCGCAAAACTCACGTATACACATAACCAAATGCACATGTACCAGTATATATAATATATACGCCAATAACATAAACAAGCAAATATACGTACGAGAAAGTATACGTATCTTCACAAAACATACAGGTAATATATACTTACCTATCCGAATAAGTAATGGTATTAACATAACATATACTTAGCTACCACATCAAGACAACACATCTGCGTATAGTTCGTACTATCCGTTAGGGTATAATGTGGGACTGTAATACAGGAAAGCTTTGTGCAATTTATGTTTACAAGTCGAAATTGCCTCAGATTTTTTGTTTAAGATGTGGTCTTTGGCGTCTAATATTTCCAGGGCCTCACCGGCGCAGAGGTCACATGGTCTTTTATTTCCGTTATACGATCGAGCCTTAGTTAGGATCTCCCAGTGTAACTTATATTGGGCGTGGTTGTATTTTAGAGTCCAGATATAAGCTGAAAGTGACGTCATTTTCCTTTTTAAAGGGTTAAGAAAAGGATGGTATGCATGTAAAGACGCTGCTTGAATTTATTGCCGGTTAACTCTATGTAGGCCCTAGGGGACGTGGGTGGTTCAACCTTACATTTGTAGACAATGTTACTAAAGAGGCATTTCCCGTATAGGGGGCAGTCAACCCGATTCCTACAATTACAGTTAGTACTGGCTACGGGGTTGCACGTGTTCCTATGGCTAGGAAATTTAGCTCTGGTGAAGCTGTGATGTTATGTGCTGTAATGAAGCTGTGATGTTATGTGCAAGGTTTGGAGTCGTAGATTAAGAAATTTTAATGGTATTTCTATTAAAAAATGTTACTATATTTATGTGATGGGGAGAAATGCTTCATAATAAGGGAGAGAAAGATTTTGCTAATAGAAATATTAGTCTACGACTTCATTTATACCATAAACGTGGTTGTGTCTTTGCGTGTAATTGTTTTCATCGAACCAAACAATGACGTATTATCTTCGTTTTTTTTCCAGTTCTTAAACCAGGGAGGGAACGTTTCCACGAACCAAAGTATCGTCTTCCTGTCTTTCTTCGGTTGCAACGTTTTTTGAAATATTTACTTCTGCGTTCACAGATTGACTTTTTCAGTTTCAGAAAGATCTCGTTAAGGGGGAAAGCAGCGATTATTTGCTTAAATTTTAATCTGTTATGTTAATAAATAAATAAATATATGTATATATATATATATATATATATATATATATATATATATATATATATATGTATATGTATATGTATATATATATATATATATATATATATATGTATATATATATGTATATATATATATAATATTAAGGATACTATTTATAGTTATGTATATTTTAAACCATAAACAGGGAAGGTCAGTAATGTATTATTACCTTATTACCAGTAAGATAAATAACTCAATGTAATAACGTCAGTTGTTCTACAGAGCAGTTATATAGAGTTCAAAAGAATCAAAGCTATGTTAAAAGCATTCGTATATAAATGAGACACACTTGCATGCTCCATCTGTAACTAACGCATACACCACCTACTAGATCTGACTATCAAACTATCCTCTTGCATTATCTGTGTTATCTGCCGAATGTATTTTAATTTTAATTTTGATTTTGATTTTAAATTTGAATTGCTGTACAAATATAGTATAGTATTATATGTCACTCCACTGAACAGCAATATATATATATGTATCTATATATCTCTTGTTGGATAGGAGGTCAATTATATGTACAAAACATTGAAAAATGCTCCGAAGTCCCAAGCCTAGGTTTGCATGAAACAATTGTAAGTGAATAAATGCTTTGAACATAGCTTTGATTCTTGTGAACTATATATATATATATATATATATATATATATATATAAGACGTAAAATAAGAAAATTTCTTAAAAAAATTTTTTTATTTAAATTAACTTACTTAAATTTTCACTCCAACTACTTAGTTTCTGCAATGGGATAAAGACAGTTACGTAATGAACTGTTGAGAATTTCATTGCGTCATCAGGGAGGTCATTCTCAGCCGAGTCTCCAGGCGATGCGCGGACACTGGGGACTCATATAAAAATAATAATAATTCGGCAACTGGAACAGCTATCGAGGACTGGATTCCAGCCACTGAAAATTCTCACTGCCACTGATCATATGGCCGATTCTAAAGAATCAATCACGTGACAGAGAGGCTAGTCAGTAGGAATGGGATGGTAAGATGACAGACGCCTACTAACACCCCCCCCCCCCCCCCAAAAAAAAAATTTAGAAGTGGTTTTGGCAGGTTTGCTCGACAAATCAGTGATTTGGAGATACATATAGATAATTTAATATATCTACTAACATAAGTGGAGTGAAAATTTAAGTAAGTTAATTTTTTTTTTTTTTTTTTTAAGAAATTTTCTAATTTTACGTCTTATATATTATTGTTCTGCATTCTCCTGCATTGAACCACCTAGGTACTATGACATAACCTGTGTATTTGCTGGCATTAGCGTACATCTGTACGCTTATGTTAGTAGATATATTAAATTATCTATATTTATCTCCAAATCACTGATTTGTCGAGCAAACCTGCCAAAACCACTTCTAATTTGTTTTGGGGGGGGGGGGGGTGTTAGTAGGCGTCTATCATCTTACCATCCCATTCCTACTGACTAGCCTCTGTGTCACGTGATTGATTCTTTAGAATCGGCCATATGATCAGTGGCAGTGAGAATTTTCAGTGGCTGGAATCCAGTCCTCGATAGCTGTTCCAGTTGCCGAATTATTATTATTTTTATATGAGTCCCCAGTGTCCGCGCATCGCCTGGAGACTCGGCTGAGAATGACCTCCCTGATGACGCAATGAAATTCTCAACAGTTCATTACGTAACTGTCTTTATCCCATTGCAGAAACTAATTAGTTGGAGAGAAAATTTAAGTAAGTTAATTTTAAAAAAAAAATGTTTTAATGAAATTTTCTTATTTTACGTCTTATATATTATTGTTCTGCATTCTCCTGCATTGAACTACCTAGGTACTATGACATAACCTGTGTATTTGCTGGCATTAGCGTACATCTGTACGCTTATGTTAGTAGATATATTAAATTATCTATATTTATCTCCAAATCACTGATTTGTCGAGCAAACCTGCCAAAACCACTTCTAAATTTTTTTTGGGGGGTGTTAGTAGGCGTCTGTCATCTAACCATCCCATTTCTACTGACTAGCCACTGTGTCACGTGATTGATTCTTTAGAATCGGCCATATGATCAGTGGTAGTGAGAATTTTCAGTGGCTGGAATCCAGTCCTCGATAGCTGTTCCAGTTGCCGAATTATTATTATTTTTATATGAGTCCCCAGTGTCCGCGCATCGCCTGGAGACTCGGCTGAGAATGACCTCCCTGATGACGCAATGAAATTCTCAACAGTTCATTACGTAACTGTCTTTATCCCATTGCAGAAACTAATTAGTTGGAGTGAAAATTTAAGTAAGTTAATTTTAAAAAAAAATTTTTTCTAAGAAATTTTCTTATTTTACGTCTTATATATTATTGTTCTGCATTCTCCTGCATTGAACCACCTAGGTACTATGACATAACCTGTGTATTTGCTGGCATTTGCGTACATCTGTACATGTTAGTAGATATATTAAATTATCTAGATATATATATATATATGTAGATAAATCTACCAAAAGTTTACGGTAGTGTCCAATCCGTATGAAGAACTCAATGTAATCCGGATATCATGAAAAGAGAAGATGCATTCAAAAACTACTTTCGGTGAAAAATAAACGGAAAACAGAGTCAAGATAAATTAATAAAATAATGAATAAACAAAGAAACAGTTCCTTATATTAAAAAATTCATCATTTTACGATCGTTTCTAGGATATATATGTGTTAGAGTTGGTATGCATATTCTATAGATCTATGTACAATATTTATACAAAATAACAGAGGGAATATACATACCTACACATATATATGCTGTCTATATATATATATATATATATATATATATATATATATATATATATATATATATCTTTGTATATATATATATATATATATGTATATCTATATATATGTATATATATATATATAAGTATGCATACGTACATACATATATGTATACAGACGTACAGTAGTATGTATATACATATACATACACGCACACATATATATGTACGTATGGATTCACCGTTAATATGAGTGGGAAATGAAATTTCGTTTCATTTTTTCCGTTTATATATATATATATATATATAGGAACAAGTAAGACCCCGACGGCTGAGCTCAAGCCGTTTCGACGGCTAATTCCGTACAGAATTAGCCGTCGAAACGGCTTGAGCTCAGCCGTCGGGGTCTTACTTGTTCCTATTACCCAATCTACTACCCTAAGTATTGAGTACTTTGGTGCGTTATGGTCCACCTGGTTCCTTACCACATTTCCTTCGCTATATATATATATATATATATACGGATTAGCAAATAATAGTTAAATGCAGTCCACTTAGGTGAAGTCCAGTTATGGTATTCCAGGTAGTGGATGATATTAACGCTTGGCTTGGTTTGTCTGAACAAGGCGTTTTTATAGTGATGCTGCGGGTATGCTGTAATTCCTATGTTGTAAACACTTGGAGTAATAATAAATCAGGAAAGAAGGTTTACATGGTTTGCTATACAAAAAGTTTTTAATCACATAGCTTACATTTGTTTCACTGAACTGGTATGTCTAGAGATCGCTATCCGCTTAATTTTGCGTTACTCGATCGCCAATACAGAATTATAACCAGTCAGATCTTCGGAGCATGCGAGAATGAAGAAAATACACAGGCAAGAAAAGAAAAGAAAATACAGGCTACTATATGGAGTAGTGATGGCATTCAATTAGAACAATATCAACAATTACAACAATGCTATCAATAAACTATTTAAGGAGACCCTGACATTACTTAGGTGGGGGTATATAATGTATCTAATGTTACGGCGTGAAAACCAGCTGTCATAAGGCAAAAAGTATCGTAGTGTGTATCAATTTTAAATTATAAAGATAAGCTAGTTTTTACAGTCTTTCTCTTCATCTTCAACAGTATACATGAGTGTGACCACTGTCAAAGCTCAATAGTTGTAGAGTTAATACAGAGGTTAACGAATTAATATACACATATATCTACGCACACACACACACACACATACACATACACACACCCACACATATACATATATATAAATATATATACACATATATACACATGCATGTGTACATAGACACATACATACACATCAATATACACTCGTACAAAAAATATACATACATGCAAAGAGAAAAGCGTGCTAATTGTAATTATGGCAAAAAGAAGGTAAAGTAACATTGTAGTAGTGAAATGAGAAAAACTCGGATCTAGGATCAAATGATTGCAGCAGTTAAGAAGGAGTAAGATTGTTGGTAGATGAGCTACTTACAGACAATTGTGTGGTATAGACTTGTGAAGGATATAGTATACTTAATGAATATAGACTTAATGAATATAGACTTGTGAAGGATATAGTATACTCAATGAAAAACCGTGCACTTATGGGTTCCACCACCCTCGCCAGAAAAATATGGGAATTGAAGGACAGCAACACTAACTACACTATCAACTGGTCGAAGTTGTCGGCTGCTAAAACCTATAGTACAGGTATGTTCTATTGCGGGCTGTGTGATCTTGAGCTATTGTATATCCTTAGAAATGTTAAAAGGCTACTTAATAATAAGTTAGAAAGATCTATCTTCTGCAGACATAGAATAGCCACTAAATTCATAAGATTCAAACCTCCGTGAATCGAACCAACATAAGATAGCTTTAAATTAGGATACCTACTACCCACAGAAATATATTCATTAAGTATACTATATCCTTCACAAGTCTATACCACACAATTGTCTGTAAGTACCTCATCTACCAACAATCTTACTCCTTCTCAGCTGCTGCAATCATTTGATCCTAGATCCGAGTTTTTCTCATTTCACTACTACAATGTTACTTTACCTTCTTTTTGCCATAATTACAATTAGCACGCTTTTCTCTTTGCATGTATGTATATTTTTGTACGAGTGTATATTGATGTGTATGTATGTGTCTATGTACACATGCATGTGTATATATGTGTATATATATTTATATATATGTATATGTGTGTATGTGTGTATGTGTGTATGTGTATGTGTGTGTGTGTGTGCGTAGATATATGCGTATATTAATTCGTTAACCTCTGTATTAACTCTACAACTATTGAGCTTTGACAGTGGTCCCACTCATGTATACTGTTGAAGATGAAGAGAAAGACTGTAAACACTAACTTATCTTTATAATTTAAAATTGATACACACTACGATACTTTTTGCCTTATGACAGCTGGTTTTCACGCCGTAACATTATATACATTATATACCCCCACCTAAGTAATGTCAGGGTCTCCTTAAATAGTTTATTGATAGCATTGTTGTAATTGTTGTTATTGTTCTAATTGAATGCCATCACTACTCCATATAGTAGCCTGTATTTTCTTTTCTTTTCTTGCCTGTGTATTTTCTTCATTCTCGCATGCACCGAAGATCTGACTGGTTATAATTCTGTATTGGCGATCGAGTAACGCAAAATTAAGCGGATAGCGATCTCTAGACATACCAGTTCAGTGAAACAAATGTAAGCTATGTGATTAAAAACTTTTTTGTATAGCAAACCATGTAAACCTTCTTTCCTGATATATATATATATATATATATATATATATATATATATATATATATATATATATATATATATATATATCCATATATATATATATATAC
The DNA here is from genome assembly GCA_964016885.1 of Eledone cirrhosa. Classification (NCBI taxonomy): domain Eukaryota; kingdom Metazoa; phylum Mollusca; class Cephalopoda; order Octopoda; family Eledonidae; genus Eledone; species Eledone cirrhosa. The sequence continues at coordinate 230,846,476 of OZ024743.1, forward strand.
ATATATACATATATGTATATATATATATATATATATATAGTTGTATATATATATATATATATATATATATATATATATATATATATATATATATATATTATATATATATATATACATATATATACGAGGTGTGTCAGAAAAGTTCCAAGATTGATGTCACAAAAGATGTATTTCAAACCCAAACTTCACACTAAGAGTTTTTTTCCTTCAAAGTAATTCCCTGGAGTATGTAATGTAATCTTAGCTCTCGGCAGCGATCAAACTTTTTTCTTCATAATTTTTTATACATGTCCTCTTTTTCAGGTCGTCAAACAATGAGCACAGAGCAACGAACAAACTTGAAGTTTCTGGTACGGTTGGGGAAATCTCCGTCAACAGCACTGGGATTGCTGCAGCAAGTGTATGGAGAGGAGACGATATCATGCTCACGTATTTTTGAGTGGTGCAATATAACCCCAGGAGCGGAAGACCCTCAACAACCAGGTCTGAGGTCAACGTTCAGCGCGTCAGGCTGATGGTGCGGAGCGATCGTCGGCTGACTGTTCGACTGATGGCAAATGAGCTGGGCATGAATCGGGACAGCGTCAGGAAGATTCTCACTGAATATTTGGACACGCGGGAAGTCTGCTCGAAGATGGTACCAAAACTGCTGAACAATGGCCAGAAGGGTCGACGCATGCAAGTGTGACAGGACATCCTCGAGCGTCTTCAAACCGAACCAGACTTATTAGGTACAGTCATCACCGGTGATGAGTCATAGATCTTTGAGTACGACCCAGACAAGACCCGTTTTGAAGACGTGGACGACATCAAAATGGCCGTGACGACGGAACTGCGGAGGATCCCGGAAGAATCCTTCCAGGAGTTCATGCAAGCGTGGCAGAAAAGGATGGAAAAGTGTATTAGACTCCAAAGGATTACTTTTTTGAAGGAGAAGACTCTTAGTGTGAAGTTTGAGTTTGAAATAAATCTTTTGCGACATCAGTTCTGGAACTTTTCTGACACACCTCGTATATATATATATATATATATATATATATATATATATATATATATATATATATATCATAAAACATGTCTATAGAATCACCAGATAAAATATATACCATTTCCTCTCCCAATTAGCATAATTAACCATATAAAGAATCGAATAAGGCTTCTATGAATAAGAATAAGAATCGAATAAGGCTTCTATGAAGAAATCTCCAACAAATAACCGAAATCACCACTTCCCGCCGGCTGCGACGGAATATTTATCGAATATTTTGACAGCGTAATCGCCCAGATATACAGTTAATTAAACAGAATTAAGTGTATAATAAACTAGGAGAAAAGTTAACACATTTATTTATCTCGACCATGGTTTCGTCCGCATTTTAAGATATCCGATAGCTTCGCAACCTTGAGCACCGGACTCTTCAGGAAGTTAGCTCAAATTTAGACAATACATTTTCCAAAGTGATCGCACCAAGAATACATTCAAAAAGGGCTAAGAATCGTGACGTAGCAGCGCTCAGGTTAGAAGGAATGTAGTTGGTTGCTTACGTTTGGGGGCTTTTTGCTAGAAAGCGCAGCACAATACAGCCAAATTTGTATCTAAACCAAACGGGATATTATTACATATAAAGGTTTGCACACACACACACACACACATATATATATATATATATATATATATATATATATATATATATATTATATATATATATAATAAAGTACCAGTAATGCACTGGGTAATTGCTGGCCTTGTGCCTAAAGTAGAAACAATTATCTTTCACTTTTCATAACATTGTCTAAAAAGGCTACAGAATGGATTTCCAAATAAGGGCACGAAAATTTAATGAAAACTTGTTCACGTGACAGCCATAATTTCATTTATAACCAACCAAAAAAAAAAGCCTTCGTGAGCCCCTTTTTTCAAGTAAAAAGAAATTCAAACACTCATATATGAAAAAACAACCTATGACAACCCCCCCCCCCTCTTATTTGAAGAACTATAGTAACGCGAACTGGCGCGAAATTTATTATAATTTTTGACAAACCAATCAAATTACTTCTCGAAAAACGTGGCATTTCGAGCCACTTTTTCCATATAAAACAAGTAACATTCAGAGACCAACCAGATGTGAGGAAAACCACAGACCCTCCATCTCAACTCACCTTTCGAAAAGCAGAAGAACTGCGAAACCGGTAAAGGAACCAAATAAATATATATATTTTTTTTAAAAATAAGACTCCAGTTGCATTTTCGATTTCATCTCTTTTTCTTTATACTTTCAATCGTGTAGGACACCTCGGTTATTTTTCAATTTGTAAAAAAACCTCACTTTCTAATTGATACCCACCACACGAAGACCGAAAATGCCACCAAAGTCTCAACAAAACAACAACTCACTGAACCAGGACATCTTAAATGAACTGAAACAGATTTCCTCTAAACTATCAATTTTGACCAACAAAGTGGACCAAATACACATCTATAAAAAAGGACCCCACGAAGAAACAGAAAATACTCAAGAGACGAATATTACTCCAGTATTAACTAAGCTAATCGAAACCATTGAAACAGCAATGCTCCAAAAGCTGGAACAACCGTTAGAACCCAATCTACGAGATGCCCACTCAGTGAAAAACACCCTAATCAACATATGGACTCGAAAGCTCCCAGCCCGCAAATTCGTCCTTTGGAATCTCCTAAAAAATAATGGCAAGGCAGACATATATGAAAAGTGGCTAAACTCTACCACAATCATCCTCCCCAAAAAACTCCAAATAAAACCCATCCCGAATGAACCAGAAAACCAACAAAGACTTAGGGAAAAGATGGCGTTGGAAAAATTTAAAATAGAAATAGAACTGTTGTGATTAAGAGCCAACTCCAACGAAAAAAAAGTCAAGTCACTCGACCAACAGATGGACACAGAAATCTCAAAGCACTCTGAAGGACTACTCTACAAAAAAACCCTAAAATTTTGTTAAGAAAACTGTGAAGATGAAGAACTAACATCCCCCCAGCGATGGGAAAAAAACGCCACCTGGTTCAACAACTACGAAATGGACTTCAAAAATGAACAACATACAGGTAACCCATTTTTAAAACAAACTAAAACTCACACACCACATGCACAACAAATAAAAAAAAAGTAACAAAACGTCCAACATAACCCCAGCAAAACTATAACGATAATCCCAGAAACCATAGACAAAACTATAACCCTACTAATAAAAACCAAAGATCCCCGAACACAATGCAGGACATGATCCGAATATCACAACCCACACAAAAGCTATACCAAAACCGTAGACCCCTGCCCACACAGAGCCTGTTCCAAAACCGTAGATCCCAACCCACACAAAGGAACAAAATCTACAACCCGGACTATCAACAAACAGAACCTCAATACGTCCGAAACTTCTATACAAGACCACACAACAACAAGGTTAATACCATTAGATATAATAATACCATTGAAAAAACATTCCAGAAAAATCATTTTTTAGACCAAGGCTACAGGACACACGACACCCGGTGGCACAAAGCGATTTTGAAAAACCGAAAATAATTAACCTTTCAAATACAAACCTGTCAGCCCAACAAGTAAAAATTCTCTTCAAAGGACTGAAATTCACACCAACACCACAATACTCTAACCCCAATGAGCTAAATGACGCTATCTCACACTTCTGTAGAAAATTACGTCTCACAGAGGAATTCTTTGATAAGGAGAATAACGACGAATCAATTGTACGGAATAAAAGCAGCTACAACCCAACAAAAGGTAGAAACAGAGTTCTGGACAAATTTTGTGACCACATAGCTACCATTCCATACCATGAACTACCGCAACCTAAACCCAAACCCAACACGAGTCGAAGGGAAATTGAGATTATCCATGAACTAAAAACAATACGGACATTATAATTAAGGAAGCGGACAAGGGAAGTACTGTTGTCATTATGGAGGCTGAAAAATATAAAAATTCTATGTTCTCTCTCTTACAAAATACTAATTACTATGAAAGAGTAAAAAACTACCAGCAATCAAAAACAATGACCAGATTAAACACACTGATTTATCGATACCAGGAAGACCTAACTAAAAAGGAACGCAATTATTTAACACATTTTGAATACAAAACCAGCAACATTTACGGACTTCCGAAGATCCACAAGTGTAAAATAATCAACGATGCCTATAAACAATCCACCTCAGCCTGCGTGAACACACAGTACCCCACAGACCTTAAATTAAGACCAATTGTAGCGGGCCCACATTGTGAAACACACAGACTGAGCAATTTTATAGACATACTACTGAAACCAATTCTGAAACACATACCAAGCCTTGTAATAGACGATCTGGACCTCCTAAACCACCTCCCCAAACATGTCAACAACGACACTAGTATTGTGTCTTTCGATGTAGTGAATCTCTACACAACGATCCCACACCAATACGGACTAGAAGCAATAGGATTCTGGCTAGAGAAATATCCCAATGAGATACCTGACAGAATAGAAAAAAGCTTCATCACCGAGGGATTAAAATTCATCTTACAGAACAACTTTTTTGATTTCGATGGCAATACTTACAAGCAAATATCGGAGAGTCCGATGGGTACAAAAGCCGCTCCAACTTATGCCAACTTAGTCATGGCATACTTAGAAGTCCAGATATATGAACAGTCCAAATCAAAATACGGATTGAACTTCCACAAATATTTATCAGAGAATTGGAAACGCTACTTGGATGATTGCCTCATTCTTTGGTCCCACACACTCGACCAACTGAAGGATTTCAAAAACTTAATAAACGGCATCAATAACCACATCCAATTCACAATGGAATACAGCCAAGATCAACTCCCATTTCTGGACATCTTAATCTTAAAAAAGACACAAATATTGAAACTGACATACACTACGAACCAACAGATTCCAAACATACCTGCTATTCACCTCCAACCACCCAAAGCACACGAAGACGAACATTCCTTTTAACCTAGCAAGAAGATTTTGCACAATTGTCTCCAATTATGAAACGCGAAATAAAAGACTTCAAGAATTAAAGGAAATTCTACTCGAAAGAGAGTACCCACTATTATTAATAAATAATGGATTAGAAAGGGCTAAAGCAATAGGCATTGATGAATTACGAAAACAGAAACAAATTCAAGGTACGTCCAATATTCTATCATATATCTCAACACACAACCCAAGAAATGCGGAAGCTTACAACACTATTCACAAGAACATCCTACTACTAAAACAAAACCCATGAATGAAAAAAGCCATTGAAACACACAAAATAATCAAAAGCAAAAGATAACCGAAATCACTGAAAACATTACTCACCAATGCCAAATTACCTACCATAAACACACAATCAAGTGTCAAAAAATGTGGTCGCTCTAATTGTGGAACCTGCACTCACACCATTGAAGGCAACACGTATACATTTAAACCAGGACAAAATGTTACTGTAAAAAATCACTTCACTTGCTCATCAAAAAATCTACTTTATGCCATTAAATGTAAAGGATGCAATTAAGATTATATAGGACAAACTAAACTCACACTCAGAAACAGAATGACAGTTCATCGCCAACAATTACGAGATCCAACCACGAGACATGTACCACTAAGGGTACATCTAGACATATGCGCAAGTAATAAGACACCCAAATTCCTTCCCATTTTAACTTTGCGCTAACAATACAACAGAACAAATACGAATAAATAAGGAAAATATGTTTATTCAAAAATATAGACCAGCATTAAATA
>OZ024743.1:230862259-230864759 GCA_964016885.1 Eledone cirrhosa
AATAATAAGGTGTGATTATAATAATAAGGAGTGTAATAATAGTTTAATGTAAGGAATGCTAATAATGATAATAATAATAATGTCCCTTTACAATTGTTTCGCTACTCCATATAATATTTCTGGATCATTATTGATCTGATTCAGATGAAGATATGTAACTTAGGTAAAAAATGGAGCAGCTCTTCAGAACGTCAAAGTATAATGAAAATATTTATAAATATACTATGGAATAAGAAATATAAAGTAAGTAAAGAAAGAAGGTTACGTGAATGTAATATTGCATATATTGGTATTTCACGACGGTGTTCTGGATCTATTTAATTTCTGTTATAGGCAAGCATTATTCATCTGTCGAAACTGTATTAAGCGTTGTCTGCCTATGCATAACAAGATGGCCGCCTGAGTATATTTACCTTACTAATTAGAGCTAGGTCTCAAGGAAATTAACTCCTTGAGTATTTTGAAATTTAGAATAGCTAAGAAATGCTAATGAGCTTAAGTGAGAGATAGTGTAGGGGAGGTAACTGATAATAATCCAAGTCATTGTTAAATATTTAACATGTTAGCTATATGTAAAGTTGAGATTATGATTATGTTGGGTGAAATATTCTATTGGCAAAGGAATTCGCCCTTCGATGTTGACAGCTAATAGTTAACTCGTTTCTATCGTTTATAGGTAGTGGTCGTGATAGAGTTATGTAATAGGCCTCGGTAACACAGAGATCACAACAGTTTATTCGTCCATTGAACGCTTGGGCTCTAGTTAAGATATCCCATGTTAGTGAGTGTTCAGTGTTGGTTAATTTAAGGTTTTTAATGAGCCTAGCTAGAGATGTTGAACATCTATTGCTAGGGTCACGGAAGGGAAAAGAGTGCGCATTATAGCGTACCTTAAAAGGGTTAGAGGTAGAGTCAATATAGGAGCTAGTATGTGATGCTGTTTTAACAGTGCACCTATATACTATATTGGGTGTAAGGCATTGTCCGTTTAGTGGGCATGCGTTAGAGTAGCGGCAATTGTAATTACTGCTGCGGTTAGTAAGAGTAGAGTTGTTTAAACTATGCGGCTGGTGTGTGCTAGAAGGATTAGATGGGGGAGGTATGCTACTAGAGTAAGTATTTGTGTAGAGGCGTGGTTTATTTGAGGGGGGTAGTGGTACCGTGGTGTGGGAGTTATACTGTCTTAGTTTATGATGGTTACTGAATGCGGTGTGGCTAGCTAGGTTAGGTGTTGTGGAGAATGAGATTTTAATGTTGTTTTTATTAAATAGTTTGTAGTATCTATGGTTAACGGGGAAATGTTTAGATAGGATAGAGAAGAAGCGTTTAGGGATATTAGTGGCTACATTAGATGAGATAGGAGGAGGGGGGTGGGTTTAATCCAGGTGATATTTCTAGACCTATTTCTTCTAGGGGCACTAGTAGAGTTGGCAAGAGCTTTCATAGGGTTATTATTACCTGGGCGATTATTATTTGTCATCCATTGCTCGTTCCTATTCTAGGGTTGATTCTGAATCTGCTACTAGGAGTGGGAAGTAAGCCTCTACCACCATTACGGTTCCCTGTATAGGTGCTGTTACTTCTAAAATACCGGCGTATCTGGCTACATGCTATTGTATTTCTAGTGCTAACGTTAAACTTATTATGGTTGTGGTGAAGTTCTGTGTTATGGCATTTAGGTATGTAATAAATGGACTGTTCATAACCAGATTCAGAAAGGGCCTTATTATAATATGGCGCATGGTTCATAAACATGTCATCATTAGCGGATAGCATGGAGATCCTATAAGAGATATATTTAATGACTGCTCTAATTACTACCGGTGGATGGTTAGAGTGCGGGCTAATATATGTAAGTATTTCACCTGGTTTATGATAAGGGTAATATAAGTTATTGTTAAGAACTAGGGTAACGTCCAGGAAGCTTACTACCTTATGGTTCGGTTCGATGGTGATAGAGAGACCATTATTTTAAAAAGAATTATGTAATTGTTTTTTGAGCAAGTCGATGCCTCGATTAGTGCAATTGTGGATTGCAAATAGGGCATCGTCCCTATATATTCCACCTTGCAGGGGTTGAATTTCAGCTTTGATGTTATGTAATAGGTAGATTCCAACTAAATCGGTGATTTGCGCAGAGTCGCTTGAGCCCATAGTGATGTCGAACCTGTCTATCCTGTCCTTTCTGGTCCAGCTTGAGCCATATAATTCAATGATGGTCTGCCTAGCCATAAGTATGATGTCAATCTCGTTATTAGTTATGTCAGAGTTGGTGCTGGCTAGGGTTAATGCTTTGTTAAGCAGTGCCGAGGTCATTGAAGCGTTGAAGCTGTCAATGTCGAATTGGAGGAACCTCATCGATTCCTGAAACTATGTTGACTTTCCTTAAATAACGTCTTCCTTGTAAATTTGTGGTCTTGTCTTTGCTTAACTAATAAATATGTCCAGCTCTGTGCACCTAATCTCTGCATGAGCCCAACCATGAAGCTGCCTTCCACTG
>OZ024743.1:230867259-230962259 GCA_964016885.1 Eledone cirrhosa
TATATGTATGTATATATATATATATATATATATATATATATATATATATATATATATATATATATATATATATATATATATACATATATATATATATAAAAATAGAGGTGTAACACACGAGTTATGATATATTGGTAAAAGTAAAAGAAAATGCTGACAAATTTTTCCCAGTGAAAAATAGTTTATTTAGGAATAAGGAAAAATTAGTAATAGTATTGGTTAGTATTCAGTTTTGCTTTTAAGTTTTACCGGTTGCGCATTTCTAATGCTTTTCAAAAATAATTTTGAGATAGAGTGCCCGTGATATTTACTCTAATCTGATTAGTTTTGGAAATTCTACCTGTTTTATGTAAAAAAAGTGGCTCCAGATGTATGTAAAAATTCTTGTGGTCAAAACAATTTTGATTGGTCGGTAGAGGTCATGTGAATGTTAAAAATTGATTTTGCGCCAAATGTTGATTTGACTCGGCTGATTGAGAAGTCAGTGAAAAATAAGTCTTTCAAGACAAATATGTGTGTGTGTGTGTGTGTAGTAGTAAAGAGGTTCGTTGTTGTGATAATGTTCAGCAGGGATGTGTGTGCGAAACGCAGCCTGTTGACATCCAAATGCCTATTAAGACAAGTGTGTGTGTGTGTGTGTGTGTGTGTGTGTGTGTGTGTGTGGGTGTGTGTGTGTAGCAGAGTAATTTGTGGTAGAGGGATGGTCAGTAGGTCAGTAGGAATGTGTCTGTACGTGTGTGGGGGATATATTATCATGTTAAAAGATATTTTTCAGCTCCTGCCTTATACGGAGAAGTGTGTGTGTGTGTGTGTATATATGTCTCTTTGTATGTTAATGTACGCGTGTGTGTCTGTGTGTATATAAGAGTGTGTGTGTGCGTATGTATGTGTGTGTGTGTGTGAGAATGTGTGTGTGTGGGTGGACCAGTATGTTTGTGATACCGGTAAAAATGGTGTACATTATTCGATATTTTCAGTGAAAACGATTCTCTCAATAGAACATCAAACACCTTAATAATAAAAGATGTGAAATGATTTATAGTATTGGCATAATACCAAGGTGTGTGTGAGTGTGTCCAGATTGTACGTACTGCAAGGGGAATCCATTAGGCCTTGCCGTATTGGAATACTTGTGTACAAATATGTATGTGCCCATCAGTGTGCAATGCATGTGTGCGTATATGTATGTGTGTGTATCGGCACGTTTATATCTATAGACATCAAAAGGTATGCAAATTTGTGTATATTTGTGTTGCACGATAGAACATGTGTGTTTACGTATGTCATTGTGTTTATATGTGGATAGAGATGTATGTAGGGTGTATGCTGATGTAGGTATGTATGTTGACGTGTATATGTTGTGGGTTCGTCTTAGGGAGAAGTGTTTAGTCGGGGTCCGCATGTGTTAATAAAGTGAGATTCCTTGCTGATGCGCTGTGTGTGGGTGGCATTATCTTTAAATTTGTAGAGGGGAAAGATACTGAAGTTGGGATGATTTTGGGCGGCACAGGTATCAATGTGTTCACTCAGGGGTATTTTCCTGTATTCCCGTATTTTAATTTGGGATCTATGGACAGTCAGGCGTTGGCGGAGGCTGTTTTTGGTCTGGCCTATGTATCGTTCTCGACAACCTGAGCAAGTTAATACATATATTAGATTTTCTGATCCGCATGTGAAATTGTGTTTTACTATAAAACATTGTTCCTCTTTGAAATAGAATTCCGAAAACCTCTATTAGGTTGATGCATATGCCACAGTTGGGTCTATCGCATTTTTTTACTGTGGGTTTCGTTGTTGTGGTTGTCTGAACTTTGGCATGTGTTAGGATGTTTTTCATTGACCTAGATTGTCTATTGCTCTTTATGATATCGTGTGTTCGTAGGATTTGGTTCATTCTATGGTCATTTTTCAACACAGGGATGTTCTGGAGGTATCAAAGGCCTCATTGTTGAGGGGGATGTGTGTGGAGATGTATGGAAGAGCTTTTAGTTTCGGTTGATTTACTTTAGGGTGTCTAAGGTTCTGAGTACTGAGTTTTAGGGCACGTTGGATTCCATTGTCAATTAGTGATGCAGGGTAATCCCTGCCTATGAGTCTGTCCTTTAGTTCTTGTAGCCGTAAGTAGCAGGTATTTTTATTGGAGACTATAGTACAGATTCTCTTGGCTAAGTTGTAGGGAATATTAATTTTAACGTGTCTAGGGTGGCAAGAGTTGAAAGGAAGATATTGCTTGGAGTCTGTGGGCTTGTAGTTTATGTCTGTTTCTATTTTTTTGTTATGGATCTTAATGAGGATGTCGAGGAAGGGGAGTTGTTGATGGCTGTATTCCATCGTGAAGTTAATATTCGTGTTGAGCCCATTTATAAGAGTGTGAAATTCTTTAAGTTTCTCGATGTTTTCTTGCCAAAGGATGAAGCAGTCATCTAGATATCGCTTCCAGTTCCTTTCTATGTGTAAGTGGAGAGTGTTTCCAAATCTGTTTAGGACTTTAGTGTAGAGGGTGATTTCCAGGTATCCCATGACTAGGTTGGCATAAGTGGGGGATGTTTTCGTTCTCATAGCGGTCCCAGATTTCTGCCTGTAGGGATGTTATTGAAAACGAAGTAATTGTTCTCCAAGATAAATTATTTGTCCCTCTATCACGAATTTTTTTTGATGCGTTGTGGGAGTTCATTGTGGTAATTATCCAGCCAGAATTGGATAGCTTCTATTCCTAGGTTGTGGGGATGTTGGAGTATAGGTTGACTACATCGAACGTCACTAGTAGGGTTTGTTCAGAAAGGGGCATATTAGGGAGGTGATTGAGCATATCTAGGTCGTCCCTTATATAGCTTTTGATGTGTTTGAGAAAAGGCTTGAGAAGGGTATCAATGAAGTTGCCAAGCGGTGAGTTTCGCAAGCGGGGCCTGCTATATATATATATATATATATATATATATATATATATATATATATATATATAAACATATTTATATATATAATTATATAGATAGATAGATAGATATAATTATATAAAATATATATATATATATATATATATATATATATATATATATATATATATATATATATATATACATATATATATATATATATTATGTATATATATATATATATATATATATATATATACATATATATACATACATATATATATATATATATATATACATATATATATATATATATATATATATATATATATATATATATATAATGGAAAAATTTGAACAGGGACAAAACAGAGAGGCAGTACAATAAATGTTTATTAATTTCACGCTCAGGAGAGTGGGGGGTAGGTGGGGGACGACGTTTCGGGTATAAGCCCTTCCTCAGGTGAGAAGTGTATGTTTATATATATATATATATATATATATATATATATATATATATATATATATATATATATATATATATATGTATATATATACATATATATAGAAACATATTTATATATATAACTTGCAGCAATACCCAGCGTTGCCTGGTTAGGTGAAATAATATCTGCTTTGATGAAAAGGTGTTGATCTTAGCGACTGCGAGTTTCTTGAAAATCGGTCGTAAGGTGTAGCAAAGGGCGAAATGTTGAGTGAAATCGTATGGAATATGTGGGGTGTGGAAAAAAATCGTATTTTGAAGAGTTAAACGTCTGCCATTCCGTCCCTGAACAAAAAATGCAAACTGTAAAGCTTCTATAAGATGTGTAATGATAGGTTCTATCGTAGTATAACAGTTAAACCAAATAAATTGATTTATGTGTGAGGTGGAGCTGCAGTTTCGAATTTGAACGAAATCGGTTGAAAAATGTGGGAACTAATGATAGGTCGCCGTCCCTGAACAAAAATTGCAAAGTTTAAAACTACTATAAGATGTGCAATGATAAGTTCTATCGTAGTATAAAAGTTGAAACAAATAAATAGATTTATGTGTGAGGTGGAGCCGAAGTTTCGAATTTGAACGGAATCAGTTGAAAAATGTGGGAGATAATAATAGATTCTATCGTAGTATATGTTGAACAAAATAAATTGATGTGTGAGATGGAGCCGAAGTTTCGAATTTGAACGAAATCGGTTGAAAAATGTGGGAGCGAGAGCCGAAATAGCGGGAATTTGAGCGAAAAGGTGGTATTTCCAAATATTTAAGAGGCTGCCACGCCGTTCCTGAACAAAAAGTCCAAAATGTAAAGCCACTTTAAGACGTGAAATAAGGAGATCTAGCGTAGTGTAAAAGTTGAACAAAGTAGGTTGATTAATGTGGGAGCTAGAGCCGAAAAAGTTTGACTCTAAAAGTGGTATTTTTGAAAATTTACGCGGCTGCCACGCCGTTCGTGAACAACAAATGCAAAATATAAATGAATTACAGGATGTGCAATGATCAATTCTATTTTGCTTTAAAATTTGAATGAAATCGGTGGCAAAATGTGGGTGCTAGAGCCAAAAATCTTATTTTTCGATACCTAAAAAAAGGTGACCCCCCTATCGATGTTTATCTGCAGAATGACCCCGGAATGAAAAACGATACGTTGCTATATAGAAAGCACTCCCCGATGAATACTCTATGAGCCTGTAAAGTTTCATGAAAATCGGTCGTAAAATTTAGGCCCCTATAGGTAATACACAGACACACAGACACACACACACATACTTAATTTTATATATATACAGATAATTGGTACGGGGTAGAGAAGTCCCCTAAGTCCAGTAAGACAACTTCTCTAGTGCTGGTGGCACGAATAAAAGCACTCAGTCCATGCTGTAAAATGGAGGGGTAAAAGGGCCCCGAGTCCAGTAAGACGATCTCTATAGTGCTGGTGGCACGAATAAAAGCACCCAGTCCATGCTGTAAAGTGGAGCTGGTGTTAGGAAGGGCATCCGACCAGTATATATACTACTGCCAAACACTATAGATAAAACGATTGAAATTTGCAACGACTGCGTAAACAGCAATAACACTAACCATGTTAGGGCTGCACACGGTAGTGGGGTGGCTGGTGTGGCAATGTGCGAGAACTCCTCGACCGTCATCAAGCAATCGCACAAAAACAACTGCGCAAACGACAATAACACTAACCATATTAGGGTTGCACACGGTAGTGGAGTGGCTAGTGAGGCCATGTGTGAGAACCCCACGACCGTCATCAAGCAATCGCACAACAGGAAAAAGAACGAGACGTCGCATCTCAGAGTTGCCACACATAATGTTGGCACTCTAACAGGTAGATCTGGTGAGATAGCGGAGATGCTGGAGAGAAGGCATGTGGATGTGTGCTGTGAGCAAGAGGTGAGATGGAGAGGTACCTCTGCAAGACTAATCACAGGCAAACATCGTAGTTATAAGCTTTTCTGGGTGGTTAATGATGATGGGTTAGGTAGGGTGGGCATATTACTGTTTGAGAGGTGGATCAATAAGACAATATAAGTACTTTGAGTTAGTGATAGAATAATTAAGCTTAGATTAGTTGTAGGCAAGAGACTCCTCACAATAATCTCTGCCTATGCTCCACAGGCAGGCCTAGGTAAAGAAGAGAAAGAATGCTTTTACGAGCAACTTTACAAACAGCCTCAATGATAGAGGACAGAGACATCGTTATGCTAGCAGGGGACTTCAATGGACATGTTGGACAGCTCCAGGATGGATACACTGAGGTACATGGTGAGCACGGTTACGGCTCAAGAAATGAAGAAGGTGTGAGGCTTCTTGAATTTTGTGATGCAATTGCACTAACCATTTGCAACACTAACTTCCAGAAACCTACCAACCACCTAATAACCCACAAATCAGGCTAGCACATAAGCCAGATTGTCTTCCTGCTAGTTAGATAGCGAGACAGACAGATGGTGTCAAATAATAAGACATGCCCTGGGGAAGAATGTACCCCACAGCATAGGTTAGTCGTTAGTGACATCTCAGTAAGTATGAGAATGAATGGGACATACATGAAGGTGTGGAAAAGAAAGGTCTGTAAGTTAAAAGACCTTTCATTAAAATATAAATTTAGCAAAGCCCTTCAAGGCGTGTATGACGAAAAATAAGACGATTTAGAGTTATATGACATAGATGATAACTGGAATTTCTTACGTGACAACGTACTGCAGGCTACTGAAGAAACTTGTGGTTGGGGTAGAGCTTCAACCAGACAGAGAGTGACCTGGTGGTGGAAAAACACGGTAGATAGGGCCATTAGAGACAAAAGACTGGCATGGAAGGCTTGGAAAAATGGTGGGAGTAGGGAAGGATACACAGCTACTAGGAGAGAAGCTAGACGTCAGGTATACTTAGCACTGGGGGAGGCTGAGGGTAGGAGATTTGCCAATATTCTGCGACGGGAAGATCAGAGACGTGCGGTGTTCAGTATTGCAAGGCAGTGTGTCAGTGCAAATCAGGATGTTGTTGGAGATAAATGTGTCCGGAATGATGCCGGTGTACTTAGTGTCACGAATGATCAAAAAAGGAGGCCTGAAAATGTCGCTATGAGAGACTGATGAATGTGGAGAATGAATGGGACAGAGAGAAATTACCCAACAGAGGGACCAGCTATTGAAATTGACGAATATAGGGCACAAGAGGCAATTAAAGAAATGAAGAATGGTAAGGCTTTTGGATCGTCGGGAATAGTTGCTGAGATGCTGAAGACATCAGGTGAAGTAAGCATTAAACTGGGTGCACGCATCATCAATCAAGTTATACATGGTGGTGTCATACCCAAAGACTGGTGCAGCAGTATTCTCATAAATTGTTACAAAGGTAAAGGGGATGCTCTAGAGAGGAGCAATTATAGGGTCATAAAGCTGATGGATCAGGTTATGAAATTGGCAAAGAGAATATTAACGTAGCTGTTAGTGAAAGGGTCAAATTAGATGATAATGCAGTTTGGTTTTGTGCCACGGAAAAGTACAACATATGCTCTCTTCTTAGTGAGGCAACTACAAGAGAGGTTCTTAGAGAATAATAAGCCAATATTATTCTCAGCTTTTGTTGACCTAGAGAAGGCCTTTGATAGGGTACTCCGATCTGTCATCTGGTGACCCCTAAGGTAACTAGGTGTAGAGGAATGGCTGGTGAGGGCAGTGCAAGCTATGTACAGGGGTGCGGTCAATAAAGTGAGAGTATGTATGGAGTTTCGTGACAAATTCCAGATACAAGTAGGTGAACATCAGGATTCGGTCCTCAGCCCGCTCTTGTTCATTATAGTCCTCCAAGCCATAACAGAGGAGTTTAAGACTGGATGCCCATGGGAACTTCTATATGCTGATGATCTGGTTCTTATAGCAGAATCAGTAGAGGAGCTAGAGAATAAATTCTGGCTATGGAAACAGCAGTTGGAATCAAGAGGACTGAGAGTGAACATAGCTAAAACTAAATTGTTGATAAATAGAAGAGAGGACAATACACCGATTCCATGAGGGAAATGGCCATGTTAGATATGTAGGAAAGGAACTGGCATAAATTCCATAAAATGTACCCAATGCAGATCTTGGGTACATAACATACGTTGTGGGATAGTAGACAAACTAACAGGTAGGGAAAACTACGTATGCAGTAGATGTACAGGGAAAGTTGGTAGTATTAATCGCAGTAATAGACACATTTTTCCAATGCAGGTGGGTTCTATAGAAATGGCTGATAGCTTCCGGTACCTAGGTGATCAGATTAGCATAGGATGCGGGTGTTCCGAGGCCATAGTATCTAGAATAAGGACGGGTTGGAAGAAGTTTATGGAGCTGCTTCCTTTGTTGACAAAGAAGGGTTTCTTCCTGCATACGAAAGGACGGTTATATGATGCTGTGTGAGATGCGCGATGCAGCATGGTAGTGAGACATGGGCGCCCACTGTAGAGGATATGCGACGGCTGGAGAGAAATGAACAAGTAGGCTCAGCTGGATGTGCCATGTCAATGACAATGAACGACCAAGCATGAACGAGTTGAGAAAGAAACTGGTTATAAGAGGGTTAAGTTGTGGTGTGCAGGAGATAAGGCTGAGATGGTATGGACATGTGAGCGCATGGAGGATGACAGCTGAGAAAAGAAGTGCCAAGAAATCTCAGTAGAAGGAAGACATGGGCGGTGGTGGTGAGGGCAGACATCAAATCGCTGAAACTCACCGAGGAGACCGTGACAAGTGGAGAGATGCTGTGCTGAATAGGACCCGTCCAACCCTTGCAAGCAGGCAAAAGCGGACGTAAAATGTATATATTATATATATACATATACATATATATATATATATATATATATATATGTGTGTGTGTGTGTGTGTGTGTGTGTGTGTGTGTGTGTACATATATATAAGGCCCGCTAAATAGGAGGGAGCATCAAGAAAGACAATTACAAGAAATCTAAAATGTATAAAAAAACGCTGTTTCCACACAAACGACAGAAAAGAATATCAGTCATGTTGTGGATCGTTTTACATTTGAAAGTCATTTATTCAGAATCTGATTGAATATTTGCCAGCAAGCTGTTTTGTTACTCGATTTTGGACTTGTATCAATTGGCGAACGACGAAAATCGTCTGGCTGACGCAGTACATAACATAAACATAAAAAAACATATGCTCATTCACACACACACACACACACACACACACACACACATATATATATATATATATATATATATATATATATATATATATATATGAACACAACCATGCACATCTACATATATGTGTGTGTGTGTGTACGTGTGTATGTGTATAAGTGTATGTGTGTGAGTCGATATACCTGTGTATGTGTTTCCGTACGTAATATTTTACAATATGTAATACGTATTAACATATTTTTACCATAATTTCAGTATCCAACTTAACGTAGTTGCCCACAGCAGAATTTATTCTTTTAAAAATTATTGTATTTTCATCTAGATTTATTTTATGATGTATTTAATTACACTTACACATAAAGAAAATCATACCCATGCACACTGAACATACACACACATACACTCACACACACAAACATACACACACACATACATACACACACACAACACAACACACGCACATATATATATATTTACATATTAGTGTGCATATGTGTGTGTGTGTATTCATTTATGCTTACATGCTTGCATACGGAAATACATACATATACACGTACTCATATATGTATATATATATATATATATATATATATATATATATATATATATATATATATATATATATATATATATATATATATATATATATATATATATATATATATATATATGAAAGACGTAAAATAAGAAAATTATAAAAATTAACTTACTTACTAAAATTTCACTCCAAATAATTAGTTTGTGAAAGGGAATAAACATAGTTTCCAAATGGAAAGCATGGAGAAGCCGTTTCGTCATCAGGAAGTCTGTTCTCAGCTAAGTTACCAGGCGATGCGTGGACACAGGGAACTTATACAAAAATAATTCAGTGGATGGAAAAAAGCAAGCGTGGACTAAATTCCAAGACATTGAAAAAATCACTGCCTACTTGGTCGGTGGCAAATTCAGAAGAATCAATCACGTGACATCGAGGTTCAGTGAGGAGTGTTGTGTTAAAAAGACAGTAGCCGTGCCATTACTATGAACTATAGTAGCAGTTTTGGCAAATTTTTGCTCAACAGAATAATTTGGAGATAATTATAAAGAATGAGTATATCTACCAAAATTAATATACAGATGCATACCTATGCTAGCAAATATATAGGTTTTGTCTTAGTAACTTTGTGGTTCAATGCAAGGTGATGCAGAAAAATTATATGAAAGACGTAAAACAAGAAAATTATAAATACATGCAAGCACATATATTAGCAAGTGGTGTGAGAAAAAGTAGCTTAAACCAAAACTGATCATTTTCATTATATATTTAGATATCTTCAACAAATTCGTCCTCAACATTTCTCGTTTCGGTGGCGGAGCAACTCACCTCGTTTTAAATAGAACTATTTTACCCCAACACCCAATCACTGTCCTCTAATTAATTAATGTTCTTTATCGCCTTAGATGTATATTTACGTAAAATAGTGCTTCACATTTCAAAAGAGGGAAATGAGACATAGACATGGCCAGGTGAAAAGATAACTATTCAAAGTTTTGCTCATGTTTGTTCTTCTTTCTTAACAACGTACGGTACTCAGCTATAAGCAGAATTAACAATTAGAAAAAAATTGCTTTGAGATACTTGTGAGTAAAGGCCAATTAAAAATCTGGGAATATCCTCGACCACCACATATTCTTTTTCTTCCACTTTACTGATTTCATATTCCATATCTATATTCATTTATTCATATAATCCATGTATAAACACACACATACAAATCACCCTCTCTCTCCCCCTCTCTTCATATATATATATATATATATATATATATATATATATATATGTCTATATGTATGTAAAAACTAATCAGAAATAAGGCAAACGACATAATACCATGAAGGAATATATTTGATTAACGCTTGAAATCATTGAAAAAGAGTCGTAATGTTTCACACCCAAGGCCTTCATCAGAAGATAGAATGAGGAATAAAAGATGAAATAGAAAGATAGAGTGTGAGAAGAGAACGGAACGGAAAGAACATTCATATATTATACAGAATGGGAAGCAGGATAAAAAAGGCAAGACTTTCTGAAAATTGAAGAAGAATTTATTGATAGAAGAGATTTACTTACGCGAGTTTCATAGCAGTTACATTACAGCCTGAAAGATCTAGATTGTAATATAATAAACTATAGTGCAATACACTTTTACCGTACACACATCATCAGAGTAACTGCTTAAAACTTAAGCTGGTGGAAGAAGATATTTGTTTAAAAATAGGAATTTATACATATATACACTTTTATTAAGCCATCACACACGTATTCGTGGTAGCGCGTGTAAGGCACTATATATGTAAATTTGTACCAGACAGAATAGCAGTGTCGTTAGAATCTCGGATAGAATGCTTTGTGGTATTCGTTTCGGCTCACTGCTCTTTGAGTTCTAATCACACAGTGGTCAACTTTGCCATTCATCATTTCTTGGTCGATAAAAAAATGCCTGTCAAATACTAGAGTCTATTTGTCTAATATATCCCTTTCTCACTTCCATTCTTTTACTCTCTCCAACTTTCTTTGGAAGAAATCTGTTGTATTCAAACCTGGAGAGCACATGAACTCCGCCAGGTTTTAAAATTCTATAGAATCGCAGTATGACACTACGGTGACTTTAGGAACCCATCGAGAGTTACGGGTCCATACATACGTACAAGGGGCTAATTGGATGAGTGGAGAACCTGAAAATAGCCAATAGATTGTTTCTGAATCCACTGAAGATGCAGTAGGTGCAATAACTACCAACAAGTGTAGTTATAATTTTAGACAAGTCGTTAAAGAATGAGTGTGCATACACTGTGTTTGACCAATCAACGCTTGACGTGAAGTGAAGTAAGGCTTGTTAGAATATAGAACGGAAGGTATACGTAGGCGGGGAAAGTTGATTGATGCAAGTGAAAGAAAGACAGTGGTAAATAAAAAGGGAAATAGATAGAGTTATACATAAGCACATATCTCTCCTATCTTTATATCTTCGCATATTTTGTCGTAGCAATAAAATTCCTCTTAGGGACTGCGGCCATCTGTGCCAGAAAGGAGTTGACTCCATTATCTACAGACAGTTTATCTCTGTCTACTACCTTTCTTATTTATAATTCTCTCTCTTTATGTTACTGCATAGATATATTTCATTCTCTCACTCCTTTTTTTCAGGTTACATATTTTTCATTAGTTCCTTTAAAATATTGTCAAAGATTGGATAATATCAATATATTTTTGGAGGACTATAGACCATGGACGCGAGAGTTTGACCGGTGACAAAAACGTTTATCTCTCAAGGAATAACGAAAGACAAAATTAAAATTAGAGACGTTTCCATTCAGAATATAAAGGGAGGTAATTAAATATTGCAAGTCATTTTATAGGCTGCAAACTCACTCTTCGTGTTGACATATACATTTAAATAACTATTATTACAGGATACTTTATCGTATTCAATATTTAATCAACATATCTTCATTACAATGACAGATGACTTTAATTAATAAACATTTACAAAGGAATTCGAAGAATTCTGTACCATTCTCGCGTTGTTGTCTGCAATTAAGACGTGAATCAAGCGATAGAACAGCTGCGTTTTTGACTCGAAAATATATTACGTACTGCCTTTGGCATTTGTTATACTGAATAAGGACAATGGCAGTTCATATGATTACATTAATTTCAGTTACTTTTAACAAGGAATACTTTTCGAAATGGTCGTATTCAGTTTCAACGCGATATTAAACTTTTGCATTATATGTTGTGATTCAGTAACTAAGAACATTGCCTAATTTGCAATAGAGGCTTGTATATAACACATTAGCAATATTGTCAGATGTGTTGCCAGGTGGCATACTATAAATATCCGTTAAAGTTCCATTAAATACTTGATATAATATATGTATATGTATATATATATATATATATATATATATTATATATATATATATATATATATATATATATATATATATATATATATATATATATATATATATATATATATATATATATATATATATATATATATATATATTACATATATATATATATATATATATATATATATATATATATATATATATATATATAAAAAGGATCAATCGACTTTCGTCGACTCGGACCAAGGAAACTGTTTTCGTCGGTCTTTCTAGTTGCTAGTACTATCTACCGGTCGCAACTCCAGGTAGTAGGAGCAACGTGAAATAAAGAGTCTTGCTCACGAACATAACGCCTCGCCCGCTCCAGGAATCGAACTCATATCCTCATATATATATATCCCGTTAAGCTTGTAAGTAGCGATTCCTTGGTTTAACTTTAATCTGTTATTTGAATAAATACACACATACACACACACACACACATGTATATATATATATATATATATATATATATATATATATATATATATATATATATATATATATATATACATATATATATGTGTGTGTGTGTGTGTGTGTGTGTGTGTGTGTGTGTGTGTGTGTGTGTGTGTGTGTGTATGTGTGTGTGTGTGTGTGTGTGTGTGTGTGTGTGTGTGTGTGTGTGTTTAACCAAAGAATCGCTACTTACACGGTTAACGGGATATATATATATATATATGTATACGGAAAAAATGAAACGAAATTTCATTTCTCACTCTTAGTACGGCTGTTACTCGAATATAAGTATGTATACGTACATACATATATGTATACAGACGTACAGTAGTATGTATATATATATATTGTTATACTTTGGGAGGGTCATGTTGCCAATAAGAAACACACGCACCAGTTGCTTTCTCTTTAATTTATTATAATAAATTTATAATAAATCTATAAATTTATAAATTTCTGGTTGGTTGGTTGGTTCCCCAACCAGATAGTTGTTTATATATAGTCATAGTTCTTTTGTCACACACTCTGTGACCTCTTCAGTGACTGGGGATTCCTTTCTTTGTTTCTGTGCCTCTCCTTTGTTCTGTCCTACGCCATTTTGTTTCTGTGTGTGTGTTGTGTGCTCAGTCTGCGCATGCGCCACATCCGGGTGTCTGTGTGTGTTTATATTCATTTATTTATTTGTTTATATATATATAGAAAAATCATTTACAAAACTACGCTGGAGCCTCAAAAACAAAAACAAAAACAAAAGCAACAATATACGCACACACATATACAACACACATCCCAACAACAACAGACACACAGACACAAACAACAATAACAACAACACACACACCAACAGCAACAACAATAACAACATACCCAGAAACAACAACAACAGACATGCAGACACAAACAACAATAACAACACACACAACAACAATAACACACACGGAGACAACAACAACACACATCAACAACAGCACACATCAACAACAACAACACACACACATTCAATGCCTCTCACCACCACCACAATCTTAACAAACACACAGACACAGAAAACAAGTAATGGCACAGAAATCACAGAAATAAGGGAAAGTAATAGGATTAAAAAGAGAAGGGAGACTAAGGACAAAGAGAATAACCAAGACGAACACACAGACACACAAAATAGGGTAGATAACAACAATGAGCCAGTGGAAAGAGACAGGAGTAATTATGAGAGACATAGAAACAACCATGAGGCTGTTGGTGGAAATAGAAATAGAAACAACACAACTAACAATAATAATAGCACTAGTACACTTAAAGCAGCAGCCTGGAACTCTACGTTTTATAATCCCTCCGATAAATCATTCGACCTGCGGCGAGTCCACGCCACGACTTTACCATTTAACAAACGCACGCAATTGCCGTCGCAGGTCGATGAACAAACAGAATCACAATTTAGTATAGCTAGATCCGAACTTAGAAATATTATAGAACAGTATAGCAAGAAGCATAATAAAATGGAGGCCCAGCAACTGGGAGAAAAATCTGCAAATGGCTTGCGTAAGCTCATGCAGCGCTCACGTAATGGAGAGATAGCATGCTTTCCAACAGACAAGTCTGGCAGAATGTCGGTTGACAGCCTGCCAAACTACATCCAGGCAATGCAACCCCACATCACTAACACAAGAGAGGTAACACCACAGGAGCATGAGGATAGAGAAAAAGCCCTCAATGCCCATATGGTGATGTGGACGAATATAATGCAGCCCAACAAAATGACTGCCAACAACTTCCAGGCCTGGAAGAATGACGTGCCGGCGTTGTATGGGCTTCGAAAAGACCATAACACGGGCTGTGACCCTGGCGCGGGACCACCAACACGGCCAGTCTGTGGAGCTAACATTGCTAGTAACTACAGACTGTCCTATTTCCTCTCCCTGATCATACGCCCCATCACTGAAATGTCCCCAGATGTATGTGACAGCACGGAGGACCTCCTCAGCAGAATCGGCGTGAGTAACCGATCTGGGGACCTAACAAACTGTATAATAGGCAGTATGGATGTTGTGTCCCTGTATCCATCTATTGACGTGGATTTTGCTGTGGAGAAATGCGTAGAAATGATCAGTGAGAGCAAGGTTGAGTTCCGTGGGATTGATACCAGTGAGCTGGGACTCCTACTTAAGCTTACCTATAGTAATAATTACCTAGACACATATGACCTTAGCAACCTGCGCCCTACAAGACCAGCAAGAGGCAGACAACCTACCATTACCTCAATGGCCAAGAAAACCCACACAGATAGATGGAACGGGTGGACCAGAGCCATACGGACACCCGAAAACCACGATGAACTGATGAAAATGATTGCACATGCGGTAGGGGCCAGCATAAAACTAACCCTTAAGGAACATATGTTCAAATTTAATGGAAAAACATATGCCCAAGAGGAAGGAGCAGCAATTGGTGTTAGCATTGCAGGCGACATAGCTAACTTATTCATGGTATGGTGGGACAGTAGACTTAAACTTAAACTTAAAGAACAATTAGAAGACCCCTTAACCCTGATAATGTACTCCCGCTACGTAGATGATATAAACATCCTAGTTAAGACACCCCCACTAGAGAACAGTCAGGAACTATAGAAAAACACAATGGAAAGCATCCAGCAAATAGAAAACTCCATCCACCGGAGCATTAGAGTTACTATAGACTACCCAAGTAAACACCCCAACCATCGATTACCTGTACTAGACACAGAACTCTGGTTAGATACCATTAACAACAAAAAACAAATCCTCCATTCCCATTATGCCAAACCCATGACTTCCAAACATCTGAACCACCGAAACTCGGCCGTTTCGGACCATACCAAAATCAACATACTGATTGCGGATTTGGTACGGGTGATGAGAAATGTGTCCCGCATGTGCAACCCCGAAGAACTAAAGAGACACATACAACACTTCATCCACCGTATGCAGTTCTCTGGCTACAATCAGAGAGATAAAATCACAGTGTATAGAGGAGCCAGAACCAAATGGGAAAAAATGGTAAATAATGACATAAATGGGACCTGCACCTTGTATAGGAGCAAATTTTGGAATAGAATAGAAAGAACTAGGAACAAGGCTAATAGAATAAACTCATGGTATGATAGCAATAAATACCAGAGTGTAATGTTCATCGATCCAACCCCTAGAGGTGAATTAGCTTACAAATTTAGAAGGGCCCTAAATAAACATAAACTCAATATTAAGATAGTAGAAAGACCAGATATCTCCGTAAAAACACTTATTAGCAAGACATAGCCTTTTCAAATACCCTCATGTATAGATAAGAAATGTATAACCTGTAAAATAAGCCCCCATATTAACTGTAAAACTAGAAATGTAGTGTATAGCATAATATGTACTGAAGGACAATGTAGAGACAAAAATATAGTGTACATAGGTGAGACAGCTCGTAGTGTAGGGGAACGGATAAATGAACACTGGCGAGACCTTCAAGATAATAAAGAATCATCTGTACTCTACCAACATGCTAAAATAGAACACAAGGGTAAATTAGAGAACATAGAAATAAAAATAGAATCTACACACAGAAAAGACGCAATGTTTAGACAAATTACAGAGGCAATAAACAAAAGAATTACAACCAAAATTAAATAGAAAATATGAGTGGAACAGCAACATCACAACTTACAATTAAGGACAAAATGAAAACACACACACACATAGAACAAACAACCAACCAGTAACATGTAAATAAACAAATAAATAAATGAACATAAACACACACAGACACTCGGATGTGGCGCATGCGCAAACTAAGCACACAACACACACAGACACAAAATGGCGTACGACAGAACAAAGGAGAGGCACAGAAACAAAGAAAGGAATCCCCAGTCACTGAAGAGGTCACAGAGTGTGTGACGAAAGAACTGTGACAATATATAAACAACTATCTGGTTGTGGAACCAACCAACCAACCAGAAATTTATAAATTTATGAATTTATTATAAATGTATTATAATAAATTGAAGTGAAACAACTGGTGCGTGTGTTTCTTATTGGCAACAAGACCCTCCCAAAGTATAACGATATCGATTTCAATACACGATTTCAGATAAAGAATCTTGCTAA
The DNA here is from genome assembly GCA_964016885.1 of Eledone cirrhosa. Lineage (NCBI taxonomy): Eukaryota > Metazoa > Mollusca > Cephalopoda > Octopoda > Eledonidae > Eledone > Eledone cirrhosa. Next base: position 230,884,324 of record OZ024743.1, read on the forward strand.
ACAAATTCAGAAACGAAATATATATATATATATATATATATATATATACACATACATGAACACATATATATATGTACGCATGGATTCACCGAACATTTATTATGATGCTCGGTGTGTTTGTAAACAAACATCCCGAATTGAGCCGTACAGTGTCTAGCAACTATCGTTGCTCATTTGTTCAACACTGGCTAAGGAACGCTGTACTAGTTTCAAAGCTTATTAGCTATCGTCAACAACGTATATCTTCCTGCCAGATGGTTGAACGTCTGAAAGTATATACTTTCCTAATGCATATTAACGGCTGAGCAGCCTAATTTGCAGATCGAGTGAGTTAATCGGCCGGGGTACCGAAAACGTTAAACGGAAAAAAAGAAACGAAATTTCATTTCTCACTCTTAGTACAGCTGTTACTTAAATATAAGTATGTATACGTACATACATATATGTATACAGACGTACGGTAGTATGTTTATATATATATATATATATATATATATATATATATATATATATATATATATATATATATATATATATATATATATATATATATATATATATATATATAACGAAGGCAATGTTGTAAGGAACCAGGTGCACCATAACGCACCAAAGTACTCAATACTTTTGTTTTTAGGCCAGAATTAGCCGTCGAAACGGCTTGAACTCAGCCGTCGGGGTCCTACTCGTTCCTATATATATATATATATATATATATATATATATATATATATATATATATATATACATACACACATATATATATATGTACGTATGGATTCACCGAACATTTATTATAATGCCCGGTGTGTTTGCAAACAAACATCCCGAATTAATCCGTACAGCGTCTAGCAACCATCGTTGCTCATTTGTTCAACACTGACAAAGGAACGCTGTACTAGTTTCAAGCTTATTAGCTATGGTCAGCAACGTATAGCTTCTTGCCAGATGGTTGAACGTCTGAAAGTATATACTTTCCTTATGCATATTAACGGCTGAGCAAATTTGGATATCGAGTGAGTTAATCGGCCGGTGTACCGAATATATATATATACATATTTATATATATGAGAAAATAGAGTGCTGCGTGATTGCACATGGGTTACATATGAATATAATTAGTCCTTCATCAGTGATCTTCCAACCTTGATTGTTATTTCATCGCTTTAAAAATAATATACCTCTGGTTGGTGCGAACAATAACTAAATAAAGTTATTGGGACAAGTAAAATAGGGTGTAGCGAGCGAGACATGTAAACAATCAAAGATGGTATTGCAACGGAAAGATAGGAAGAGACAAGTACATGATATCTATAAGCTTAAGCTTGGTGAAATCATGGAAGAGATATACAGACCATCCGACCTGGGTGAGATGTGAGAGAGAAAAGGATTTCACATAGGTCAACCGGGAGGAAGTGAGTGAGGGAAAGAAGCAGAGAGTGAGTGAGTGGAAGTGTGAGGAAGAGACCAGCTGAGAGAGAGTGTGACTGGCAGAGGAGGGGGGGGTAAAAAGAAGGTGAGAGATACAGAGAGAGGAGAAGCAGTAAGAAAGAAATAGACAATCGCAGCTGAGGAAAATTAATAAATATAAGAAAAATGGAGTGCTGCGTGGTTGGACATGGGTAAAATTATGAGTAAAATTAGTCCTTCATCAGTGATCTTCCAACCTTCACATCTCACCCATGGTCGGATGGTCTGTATCCTATTTTACTTGTCCCAATAACTGTATTTAGTTATTGCTCGCACCAACCAGAGGTACATGATTTTTAAAGCGATGAAATACCAATGAAGGTTGGAAGATCAGTTATGAAGGACTACTTAGAAATAGCCGTCGAAACGGGTTGAGCTCTGCCGTCGGGGTCACACATTTTCCTATATGTGTATATATATATATATATATATATATATATATATATATATATATATATACATATATATATATATGCTTGTGTGTGGTTGCAACGTATATTTGTCGAATTCATGTAAATTTTCTCTTTCGATATATTTTAATATAATTTGTTTCAGGACATTGGAGAAGCTCCGTGGAGTGATTTCATCACCATTTGGAGCTGCTAAAGTTTGAAAATGAAAATCCTACAATTCCACATAAAAACATAATTTTAACTTAACCTAAACTTCGGGTTATTCTGGTATGTTGTGAGAGAAAATTCAGCGCCTTCAACGACGGGGAATACGGCAAGTTTAATTATCTATATATGGTTATGAGGCAACATTTAATCATTATATATAATTAAGATTATTAAACACGCATAATTTTTTCGTTCAAATGAAGACAAACAGACACATACAAATATATATATAAACATGTATATATATATATATATATATATATATATATATATATATATATATATATATATATATATATATATATATATATATATATATATATATATTTATATATATATATATATATAAAATATATATATATATATATATATATATATATATATATATATATATATAAAGACGACAGGAAAGTGAAACGAAGTGAGCCCATCCCCATCTCTTATTCACCCTCTCATTATTTCTGTCTCGTCCTGTTTTTGTACTTCTATGTTGAAACTTTATGTTACTGGATAGTATTGCTGCTGCTGTTGTACATTGAATAGTACAAGCAAATAATTATTGCTGACGTTGCAGCATTTTTCTTTGATCAGAGCCACCAATAAGTCGCCATAATACTGCCTTAAAACTAAATTTATTTTATTGATGTCAACCATTGTAACTCTTCTTCTTCTTCTTCTTCTTCTTCTTCTTCTTCTTCTTCTTCTTCTTCTTCTTCTTCTTCTTCTTCTTCTTCTTCTTCTTCTTCTTCTTCTTCTTCTTCTTCTTCTTCTTCTTCTTCTTCTTCTTCTTCTTCTTATTCTTCTTCTTATTCTTCTTCTTATTCTTCTTCTTCTTATTATTATTATTATTATTATTATTATTATTATTCTTTACATCCATATTCTCATTAATTGTTATACACTAAAACAACCACTATCATTGATATAATCATTGTCGGCATCAAAAAGCTTCACATCGATCTTATCATCGGCATAGCAATACACCCTTCTCCTACTTCAGCATAAATATATATATAATATATATATATAACTATATATATTATATTATATATATATATATATAATTATATACATAAATATATATATATATATATATTGTTATACTTTGGGAGGGTCATGTTGCCAATAAGAAACACACGCACCAGTTGCTTTCACTTCAATTTATTATATATTTATAAATTTATGAATTTATAAAACTACAAATCTACAAACTTATAAGTTTCTGGTTGGTTGGTTGGTTCCACAACCAGATAGTTGTTTATATATAGACATAGTCCTTTCGTCACACATTCTGTGACCTTATCAGTGACTGGGGATTCCTTTATTTGTTTCTGTGCCTTTCCTTTCTTCTGTCCTACGCCATTTTGTTTCTGTGTGTGCGTTATGTGCTCCGTTTGCGCATGCGCCACATCCGGGTGTCTGTGTGTGTTTGTGTTCATTTATCTATTTGTTTATTTATTTACATGTTGTTGGTTGGTTGTTTGTTCTATGTGTGTGTGTGTTTTCATTTTGTCCTTAATTGTAAGTTGTGATGTTGCTGTTCCACTCATATTTTCTATTTAATTTTGGTTGTAATTCTTTTATGCTTACTGCCTCTGTAATTTGCCTAAACATTGCATCTTTTCTGTGTGTGGATTCTATTTTTATTTCTATGTTCTCTAATTTACCCTTGTGTTCTATCTTAGCATGTTGGTAGAGTACAGATCATTCTTTATTATCTTGAAGGTCTCGCCAGTGTTCATTTATCCGTTCCCCTATACTACGAGCTGTCTCACCTATGTACACTATATTTTTGTTTCTAAATTGTCCTTCAGTACATCTTATGCTATACACTACATTTCTAGTTTTACAGTTAATATGGGGGCTTATTTTACAGGTTATACATTTCTTGTCTATGCATGAGGGTCTTTGGAACGGGTATGTCTTGCTAATAAGTGTTTTTACGGAGGTACCTGGTCTTTCTACTATCTTAATATTGAGTTTATGTTTATTTAGGGCCCTTCTAAATTTGTAGGCTAGTTCGCCTCTAGGGGTTGTATTGATATCACTCATATATATATATATATATATATATATATATATATATATATATATATATCTGAGTGAATTTCTTGGTCAGTGTCCAACTCTCAGACCCATAGAGCAGCACAGACTCCACTACAGCAATAAAGAGGCGGATTTTCAGGTCTCCTCAAAGGTCCGACTTCCACACCGATCTCAAGCTGTGGCACGCCGCCCAGGCCTTGCTCTTCCTCACAACCACATCATCTTCCGTATTCCCAATCTTTGCTCCCAAATACAGGAAGTGACACAGAGGAGACTGAGGTTAGCTGGACATGCTCACCGACATCCAGAGTTGACATTGCACTCAGTACTCCTTTGCGAGCTCCTACATGGACACACTAGAAGAGAAATACCAAGGTTAACGTATGTTGATGCCCTAAGGACAGACACCGGTCTGTTGGAGACGCGGGACATGGCAGCGATAATGAGGGACAGAGACAGCTGGAGACAACTCGTCCATGGATTTCAGGAATTTTACCCGCCTTAGATATGTATATATATATATATATATATATATATATAATATATATATATATATATATATATATATATATATATATATATATATATATATATATATATATATATATATATATATATATATATATATATATATATATATATATATATATATATATATATATATATATATATATATATATATATATATATATATATAAATATATATATATATATATATATATATGTATATATATATATATATATATATATATATATATATATATATATATACCTATATATATATATATATATATAGGTAAATTATTCCGGGTTGAATCGGAGGTGACCACAGTAAGTAAGGTACTCAATACATAGCAGAGTATAAAAGTTTTAATATACATGAGATTCTACAGGACTAGAACTGTTTCATTCTTTAGAAATCATCAGGAATGTCATATATACATATAATACATGTGTATATAAATATATATTTATAATATATGTATATATAAATATATATATATATATATATATATATATATATATATATATATATATATATATATATATATATATATATATATATATATATATGTATATATATACATATATATATATATATATATATATATATATATATATATATATATATATATATATATATATATATATATATATATATATATATATATATATATGTATATATATACTATATATATATATATATATATATATATATATATATATATATATATATGTATATATATACATATATATATATATATATATATATATATATATATATATATATATATATATATATATATATATATATATATATATATATATATATATATATATATTCGTATCGTGAGAGAGTATATTTTTAAAGGGATAAGCGATACATATTGTTAGTTGCCAAAAGCTGGTGCATTTGTGCTCAATACTTGTTCCTACAGGGTTAAATATCGGAAGGGTTAATATTTAGCGGGCGAGAATATAATCAGACCAATTACAAATGAAAGTATTACAAAGGAGAATACATACTGTTAGAACATGTTTATACAAATGCACCTACGTACGTTTCGCCCGAACAGTGCTTCTCAAGGGCATACAAGTCTAGAGAGTGTTCAGCACATAACCCAGAAGGGGTTTTAAAGTGATAGTCACATCAAAGTTCATCTACAGCAGAGGAGAATCTGTGATAAACTGCAGACACAGAATACAGCAGTCATTCTATGGTTGGACCCCGGTTGAGACATGAACACTATAAAGTGGATCACCCCTGCACCAAACCATAACACGCCGGTAGGTAGGTTGCTTAACTAAACATCTGTACCCCAACTATGCCTCTCAGATCCGGCCTGACTGGCCAGTAGTAAAGTAACACTCATAAAATAGTAATGGAAAACAACCATCATGCGAGCGGATAATAAGCAATTTGGGGAGATGTATTCAAACACCGGCCAGAGTTACTCCCCTTGCTCTGTGACAATAACAACATGTCTGTTTGAATCAAGAATGAACTTTGACGCCTTTGGACCCCTTCCTTCCATGCTTATGAGGAGTTAGAGTCTTTCCTCGAGATCTATGATATCTGGGATTGCCTCGATGCACTCCTGATCAGTTTTTATTAGCATTTGCATGCCTATTCCTGACCAGTTCTCTCTTCCCATTCTATGTATTTGCAGTGTGGTGGTCTTCTCCTCGATTCCAGCAAGTACAGACGCGGCCACCGAAGTTGGCAGGGACCTGGGCCACTTTGACCCTCACGATTTTGTGCCCGCTGTAGGAGGGCACCAGACTATCTCCTCACACTTTAGGGTTTCCAAAGGGTTTCCAAAGGGTTTCCAAACTTTAGGGTTTTCTCTTGTGGGGTAGCGAAAATTACGTCTACTGTGGCGTACTTTTTGCCTCGGGTGATGTGGATTTTGCAGGCCCAGACGCAGCCGAAGGTCTTTTGGATTTGAGCCTCCGTGGCTCTCCTCACCCGCTGTGAAATTTTGCTTACGGTGCGGTAAGTCACCGTGCGCAGCTGCTGGTCTTTGAAGAAATCGGATGGAGGCTTCAGGGAAAATCTATTGTCAGTTCTTGTCACCATGGCTTTTGCGACTGCCATCTCTTCTTCCGTGACTAGCACTATCTTTATATTTCGGGCCACACCTGCGAAGGAAGTGACCCCTTTTTCAGCGGCGCCATTATTGTAGGCGCTACTGCTGCTACTGGTCTTGTTGTTGGTGCTGTCGCTGTTGCTACTGCTACAAACGGTGTTGTTGGTGTTGTTGCTGTTGTCAATGTTGTAGTTAGTTGTGTTTTTGGTGCTACCGTTGTTACTCTTTTCGGTGCAATTTGTATTGTTGCTGTTGGTGTTGTCGTTGTTTATTTTCTTGTTAGTAGTGTTAATATCGTTGTTCCATTTGTTGTCATAATAATAATAATAATAATAATAATAATAATAATAATAATAATAATAATAATAATAATAATAATAGTAATAGTAGTAGTTTCAAAAGATCCCGTTAAGCGTGAAAGCAGAGATTATTTGCTTAAAATCTAATCTGTTATATTCATAAATATATACATATATATATATATATGTGTGTGTGTGTGTGTGTGAGAGAGAGAGAGTTGTATTTTGTTTCTCGCGATGATTTTGCATAGATACCACCACTTAAAATCCAGTTAGTAACCGTATACTATCGTATCATATGCCCAATGAATATAATAATATATTGAAACTGCAATCAAGTCATTTGGAAAAGTGATTGAAACAGTTGTTAGAAAACATTCTTAAGGATATTGCTATTATTTCTATTGTTCTTGTGGTAGCGAACTGGCAATATTGTTAGAATATCGGACAAAATGCTCTGCAATATTCATTCCGTCTCTCTAAGATCTCAATTTAAATAGTACCGACGTCAAATTCGGTTCTCGTTTCGTTGAATCCAATAAACAAAAATTACTCGTCCAGTAATGAGGTCCATTCTTCCGGTCGCTTTCTCCATCTGGAAGAAATGGGTTGAGTTCAAACATTGAGAGGGATGGTTTCAGCTAGGTTTAAATGCTCTATGAGTCCATCAGAAATTATAGGTCTTGGCATGGAATGTTGTTATTACCATTATAGTTATTGTTATTTTGATGTTCATACCTGGGAATGGTAAAGGAAAAAAGAACAACAATATATGATTCGTAAAGTAAAGAATAAATAAAGAGCAAGAATAATTCGAAAGAAGTTAAAATATAAATGCAAAAAAAAAGAATTTGAAAGTTTAGAATCATATCTGCCTGCTATCTTAATTTGTCGTATTATTTTTGGTGGATTGGCAGTATCGGTAGAGGGTCGATAAAATAAAGTACCAGTAATACACTGGTTAATTGCTGGCCTCGTGCCAAAAGTAGAAAAAAATATTTTTTTAAGTGCAGTGGATTGGCAGTATCGGTAGAGGGTCGGATGCCATGCATTGACGCATAGAATTACGGCCCTTGCCATTCTAGGTTCAAATCACGCCGAGATTAACTTTGCCTTTCATCCTTACGGGGTCGATAAAATAAAGTACTAGTAATGCACTGGGTAATTGCTGGCCTTATGCCAAAAGTAGCAACAATTATTTTTTAAAATTAAAACTTACCGTTCCTGTTGATGTTCTGTACGGTGGTAGTTATTGCGGTTGTCGTTTCTGACGTCGCTGTTGTATAAGATGTTGTTCTTACTGTGCATGTTATGGGACTTTAACTCAATTTTCGATTCCCAAATGGCACAATGAAACAATCGTTATATATCTTTATGACTGCTACATCTTATTTGATATATTATAGTCCGTTACACAGTAAACATACATACATACATGTATATATAGATGCATACACGCATGCAAACATACATACAAACACACACATACACACCTGATATATATATATATATATATATATATATATATATATATATATATATATATATATATGTATGTGTGTGTCTGTGTGTGTGTGTGTGTGTGTGTGTGTGTATATCTATATCTATATATATGAACAAACACACAGAGACACACACACAAGTATATATATATATATATATATATATATATATATATATAGAGAGAGAGAGAGAGAGAGAGAGAGAGAGGGGGGTAATGAGAGAAAGAGAGAGATGCATAGCCGTGTTGTTTGTGCGTGTTTGTACATATATGGCCAGGAAAGCATGTGTATGTATTCTCTATTTTCTAAACTATTGCTATTGATAGTGGTATTGCTATTTTTCTCATTCTAGTTTTTTGTCTTTAATTTTCTCACAGGTCTGTCTCGGCTGATTATTCGACAAGTTAATCACATGTATGAGAACTGTCGTCTAAATTATTGCACGAGTGTTTAGAAGCTTTTCTTTGTATTTTGTGTTCGTACTTCTTTCTACTCACTCTATTTCATTCTTCTTCCCTCTGTCCTCTGTTTATTTCTTCATTCATTCCGTTTGTCGTTTTAATTTGGGTGTTTGAATATTATTCGCTAATATATATATATATGTATGTATATATGTATGTCTCTCTCTCTCTCTCTCTCTCTCTTTCTCTCTCTCTCTCTCTCTCTCTCTCTCTCTCTCTCTCTCTATATATATATATATATATATATATATATATATATATATATATATATATATATATATATATATATATATATATATATATATATATATATATAAATATATATATATATATATATATGTATATACATACACATAAATATATGTATATATATATGTATATATACACACATACATATATATATATATATATATATACATATTCAAACACATACATACCGATATATGTATATCAACATATATGTATATATATACATGTGTGTGTGTGTTTGTTTGTGTGTGTGCGTGTGTGTGTGTATATGTGTCTATATGTGTGTGCATGTGTGCATGTGTGTGTGTGTGCGCGCGCGCGTGTATGTGTGCGTGCGTGCTCGCGGTTGTGTTGATTTTCCCTCTCTTCTGTTATTCTCTTCTTGTACTTGTGGTTCTTGCTTACAACGTTGTCGCTATCACTGAGTCTTCTTTATCTTTTTTTTTTTTGTTTCTCCACTCTCTAAACATTAGTTTTCAGTTTTGCTTTTGTTATAATGGTTTTGTAATTATAATTGTAACTCTTGTTGGTGTATTTGTTTTATTCACATGTTCACTCTTTCTTTGTATTTTTCCTCCAATGCTATAACCAGTTTTCTTGTTTATTATCTCACACATTCTAAAAACACTTGTTTCTTGTCATGATACATACCAAATGATCTATACCTGACGCTTTCGTATATTACTATTTTTTTTATTCGCTGCTGAGCAACGCAGATTTCTTTTCAAAATCACTCCACGGAGCGAAGTATGTTTACTCTAAAGAATAGAGATTATGTTTTTTTAAAATTATACACAGATAGCTTCGAAGAAGTTACGGTAGTCGCAGGCATTCAGATTTCAGACGGAAACTTAAAATTTATCTTCTTTTTTAAATAAATTTAATTCTTTATTTTCATGACTTTTATATAGAGAGAAACGCATCTGAAAACCCTATGACACGTATATCTAAAAAGCTACCATATACACAACACGTGAAACAAACATAAAACAGAAACTAAATTTGTACTTTACTTGCCCTCTAAATATATATGCTGAAAATGGAAACGATAAACATTCCAGTTATGTATACTATATCAAGGAAATCTCTACACCGTAACCCTTTTTGCGTTTGTTTAAGGTACAAAAATTCCAAAGTGTTAGTCGATCCGATCCTTTTTATTTTAAATCATTATAGGACAATGCAATAGAAATCAATAATATTGTTATGAATCAATGAGGCGTAAAGTGCAGGTTAATTTCTCGAATAAACTGTTCCGTTGTCCGAAAAATGTTAATACTAGTCCACAGCAATAATGAAGAAATTCATATGACGGAGGATTATGCGACGGAGGATAAATACTCGGACACGTGCACCCTGACTTAGACCTCCAGGAGTTTCAGCATGAAATAGTATGTGAAAAGGATAGCCCTTTGAAACTAACTTTTACTAACTATATGTAGCGGACCAATAGGAAATTATGTGTCATAACTCATTACCGTTCGTCGAACTTACAAGCATGCAATCGTGAAGCGAACACCCTAAGCCATGGGTCATGCGTCACTCCATTTGGCCGCATTACAGCTCCTACGAAGTCAGTCTTATTTTGAAATAGTTTCCACCCTACCAATCTATATTGAAACACACTTTAACAAAGCTACTTTAGCAAATATCTCCGCCTTTAGATGGCTGAGTGTTTTTTAAGGATTGCTTCGCTGCTATATATAGCATGTCAAGTGACGACAAAAATGACTTCGTAACTGCTAGTTTCTTAAATTGATTGTATGGTTCATTTATTAGTGTCGTATATTTTCGCTGTTCTGTCGCTTTTCGGCCAAATATTTTCGATAAATGTAATCAGTCGATGGGCTGTAACCTCGGAGAATACGTAGGATGGACGATTAGTCTTTTGCGTCACAATCTTGTATAAGTACATCTTCAACACGTGTCAGTCCATGTATTTGTCCGTGGTAATGTCTGTCAACTCACTGAAATATATGAAGCTGAAGGCATTGTGACATTTTCATGTGGTTGAATTACCATTGTTTTAAGTTTTAACAATTGTTTACTGTTGGAAACAGACACTCGCATGAACCGTTTTGACACGTGCTACAAAACATTACTTTACTTCTATTCCACCGAAAGAAAATCAACGTTCACGAACCTAAAATACTAAATGTCTCCTTCTCATATCACTTATGTCTAGGTTGACTTCTTCTTTAATTGTTGTTCTCATGGGTGTCTTTTGAAGTCGCTTATCTTATGAGAGATATATCTAAACGTAAGATTCTCTTTTCAAGTTCATCATTATTCTTTAGGGAATGTATTTTTCGCTGGTGAAGTACAACCATACCACATTCATTTCGTTTCGGCAGATATTCTTACGTCCAATTGTCACCATTCAGAAAGGTTTGCGTGGAAATGTATAATATCTCTATTATATTTTTCCATCGTTGTCATCATTTTGGCTGTTTCTCATAAAATTATCACCACTATCACCATCGTATCTAAATTACTATTAAATGTTTTGTTCTTAGTTTGTCATTATTGATCACGTGAACATCTTTGTTGGTGGTGGTTATTACTATTCTTCTTCATAATACTCATGATTCTCATTTTACATTCCTCTCCTCAATAGACTGCTAGCACTGCTATGGGAATAGTCAACACCGTCACTCGTAAAATTCTTGTAATTAATTTATGAAGCGCGAAGAGAAAACATATGAGAATTTAACAATAATTCCTGCCGTCAATTTATTACATACACCGCGCCCACTCATACAAAATACATATATATGCATGTATATATTCATATACATACATATATATAAATATATATATACATATATATATATATATATATATATATATATGAATAGTTATATATTGGGAAGGTCAGGCTGCACAAAAAACACACACGCACCTGTTGGTCTGCAGTTCAATTTATTATAAGTTGACTGCTTGGTTCGATAAACGGATGTTTTTTTTAATATATTATCAAAGCTCTTTTGTCACACATTCTGTGAACTTTTCAATGACTAGGTTTTTATTGTGTGTCTTTCCTTTCATCTGTCCTGCACCATCAATTTTGTGTTGTGCGTTTAGTTTACGTATGCGTTACATCCGGGTGTGAGTGTGTGTGTATGTTTTTATTTATTTATTTATGTTATTATTTACTTGTAACTAGTTGGATATCTGTTCCATCTGTGTGTGTCTGATTTGTTTTGTTAGTTTGCATTCTTTATGTGTCTGTATGTCTACATTTTGTCTATATATATATATATATATATATATATATATATATATATATATATATATATAACGAAGGAAATGTGGTAAGGAACCAGGTGGACCATAACGCACCAAAGTACTCAATACTTGAGGTAGTAGAGTGGGTAATAGGAACCAGTAAGACCCCGACAGCTGAGCTCAAGCCGTTTCGACGGCTAATTCTGGACGCAGAATTAGCCGTCAAAACGGCTTGAGCTCAGCTGTCGGGGTCTTACTGGTTCCTATATATATATATATATATATATATATATATATATATTGTTATGCTTTGGGCGGGTCATGTTGTCAATAAGAAACACACGAACCAGTGTGCTTTCACTTCAATTTATTATAAGTTAAATTTATAAACTTAAGAATTTATAAATTTATAAACTTCCGTTTGGTTGGTTGGTTCCACAACCGGACGGTTGTTCATATATTGTCAAAGTTCGTTCGTCACACACTCTGTGACCTCTTCAGTGACTGGGGATTCTTTAATTTGTTTTTGTGCCTCTCCTTTGTTCTGTCCTACGCCATCTTGTTTGTGTGTGTGTTGTGTGCTTAGTTTGCGCGTGTGTTACATCATGGCGTCTGTGTGTGTTTATATTTGTTTATTTATTTGTTTATTTACATGTTACTGGTTGGTTGATTGTTCTATGTTTCTGTGTGTTTTCATTTTGTCCTTAATTGTAAGTTGTGATGTTGCTATTCCATTCATGTTTTCTATTTAATATTGGTTGGAGTTCATTTATGTTTATTGCCTGTGTCATTTGTCTAAACATTGCGTCTTTTCTGTGTGTAGATTCTACTTTTATTTCTATGTTCTCTAATTTACCCTTATGTTCTATTTTAGCATGTTGGTTGAGTACAGAGGATTCTTTTCTATCTTGAAGCTCTCGCCAGTGTTCATTTGTCCGTTCTCCTATACTACGAGCTTTCTCACCTATGTACACTATATTCTTATCTCTACATTGTCCTTCAGTACATTTGATGCTATATACTAGATTTTTAGTTTTACAGTTAATATGGGGGCTTAGTTTACAGATGATACATTTCTTATCTATACAGGGAGGTCTTTGAAAAGGGTATGTATTGCTAATAAGTGTGTTTATGGATGTACCTCGTCTTTCTACTATCCAACCAACCGGAAATTTATAAATTTATAAATTCTTAAATTTATAAATATAACTTATGATAAATTTGAGTGAAAGTAACTGGTGCGTGTGTTTCTTATTGGCAACATGACCCTCCCAAAGCATAACAATATCGGTTTCAACACACGTTTGTATATATATGTATACTGACGTACAGTCGTATTATATATATATATACATACATGCACACATATATATATGTACGTATGGATTCACCGAACATTTATTATAATGCTCGGTGTGTTTGTAAACAAACATCCCGTATTAAGCCGTAGTGTCTTGCAACCATCGTTGCTCGTTTGTTCAACACTGACAAATGTACGCTGTACTAGTTTCAAGCTTATTAGATATCGTCAGCAACGTATACCTTCCTGCCAGATGATTGAATGTCTGAAAGTATATACTTTCCTTATGCATATTAACGGCTGAGCAGCCTAATTTGCATATCGAGTGGGTTAATCGGCCGCGTGCACCGAAAACGATAAACGGAACAAATTAAACGAAATTTCATTTCCCACTCTTAGTACGGCTGTTACTTAAATATAAGTATGTATATGTACATACATATATGTATACATACGTACAGTAGTATGTATATATATATATACATACATGCACACACACATATATATATATATACGCATGGATTCACTGAACATTTATTATAATGCTCTGTGTGTTTGGAAACAAACATCCTGTATTAAGCCGTAGTGTCTAGCATCAGTTTCGTATTTACAGAGTGGAATGGATGCGACATAGATTACAAAAGAATTGTACAATTACAATTAAAAATTAAAAATTAAATATATATACGTATAGTATATATGGGTGTGAATGTATTTGTGTGTGTGTGTGAGTATGCATATGTGTATATCATAATAAAAATAAAGCACTCCACCACCCTTCTTACTTGATAAAAGACCAAGATTCATAGAAAGTCACTGAGTTGCAGATGAAGTAACATATTTGCAGCTTCAGGTCACGACTTACGGCGGCTTCATACAATTATAATGATAACAATGATTTCTAGCCTCAGCACAACGGCAGCTAATTCATCGCAGGGTAAGATCGATTAAGTAAACTTCCATGTCTCACACTTACCGTATATATTTACAAATAGAAGCGGAAGTATTATAAGATATCGATGATAAAATTTGGTCGATTTATATTCGAGGTAAATATTGTTATTGTTATAAACTTCTAATTCTACGCATATAAACTGCTAAACCATTTGGAGTGTTTTTTTCACAATGAAACACTGTTTTTCTACATTTATTATATCATCATGATGCCTGTGGATTGGCAGTATCGGTACAGCGTCGGGCGCCCTGCTTTGCAGCATAGAGTTACGCCCCTTTTCGGTCTGAGTTCAAATCCCGCCCAGGTTAGCTTTGCCTTTCATCCTTACGGGGTCGATAAAATTAAGCTCAAGTAATGCACTGGGGGCGATTTAATCGATTTCCCCTCCTCCAAAGTTGCTGGACTTGTGCCTATAGTAGAAATAATTATATTATCATAAGTTTTCTTTATGCATTGAGTTGAGAACGTTGCTAATAAACTTTTATTATTTGAAATTGGGTGGTGGATTGGTAGTATCAATAGAGTGTCGGACGCCATGCTTTGCAGCATAGAGTTATGCCCTTTTATGGTCTGAGTTCAAATCCCGCCTTGGTTAACTTTGCCTTTCTTACTTACGGGGTCGATGAAATAAAGTACCAGTAATGCACTGAGATAATTGCTGGCCTTGTGCCAAAAGTAGAAACAATTATTTGAAATGTTTAGAACATAAATATCCCCTCAACATGCACCTCTAAGCTAGATGGTTTGTAAACAGAAGGGCTGCCCTCCTATTGTGATAATGGAGGTAAAATTGTTTAGGATCTGTCGGTTTCCTATGCTATCTATGTTAGCCTGGATGGTGCTCCCCAATTGGCGAACATTTATTGTTATGATTGTATTGTTTATTTTTATTTGCTATCTGCTTTTTACTCGATTGCATGTAGAGTACATCCAATCATGTTTTTATATTTTCCTTCATTATTCGGTCCTTGTTACCAATAAATATATAATAACGATTTCTACTATAGGCACAAGGCCAACAATTACTTTATTTAATCGAGCCCGTGAGGATGAAAAGCAAATATAACTTCGGCGAGAACTCATAACACAAAGGGCCGTAACTCTATGCCACAACAGATGCTGGCCGCCGGTCTACCGACACTTCCAATCCACCGTCCTAATAATGATTTCATTTATTGGCCACAATATTGGGGACAATACAAAAGACTGGGACAGTGGGGTTTTACAGAAAAATCGAGTAAACAATATGAATAACAATAACAAATTAACAAGAAAAATACAAGAAAAATTCCCCAATAGGGGGATGACCACCCAGGGTTCGCTCAGGTACCCAACTCACACGGGCCATTCTCGCCACATTCACCCACCTTTCAGCAAATGTAATGGGGGCAGCACTTCTCTCTCCACCCTCAACTTCCTTTCCAAGTGAAACTTGAAAGAGTTGATGAGAGATTGGCCGAAGAGAAAAGTGTCTGTCTTCAGTCCTTTCAACCTCGTCCACCATACAACCTCTGTCGCTACTGCCACCAGACAGGAAAATTTCCTGCCCTTCCAGGCCAAAAGAAGGTGGCTGGTCGATCTTCACTATGGACTCGGCCGATAGCCGGTCCGTTCTACACGCGACAACAGCTGTTCGACATAACTCCACAAGTCAGCAATGCACAGACACTGGACGAGTGCGTGCAGAACGGTTTCGTCGCTCTGCGCGCATCTTGGGCAGGTCCGTCTGACAGCACTTCCGTGCCTGTAAAGCTCATCTCGAACCGGCAGTGACCCCCATTAGCACTGCCAAGCGAGGGATTTTTGGAAATTATCCATCGTCCCCGGCTCGAAAGTCCTCCGGTTAGTTCGACTTCGTCGTCTCCCAGAGCCTCTCCGAGTGCGTTTCGGCAGAATACTGGAGATGCCGCAGCCTCAGCGCCTGTCGACGCATCATTACCCACGGCATGCCCAGCCCTCCACGTAGAGGGTGCTAGCAGCAGTGGACCGCCTCACCAGCGAAACCTGACCCCTCCACAAGAATTTGAAGAGGAGCTGCTCCAGGATGGCGAGACGCGTTCGGAAGCAAGGGACGACGGTCAGACGGTAGTAGATGACGGACGCGATGTACGCGTTCGCTACCTCCGCCCGAACCTTCAGTGATAGCTTCCTCCAAGCCCATTTCTGGGTGAGACTGGCTACCCTACCCGTCACCTCGTCCAAATTCTTATCCACCTGGAGGTGTGGCCCGAACCAAACCCCGAGCAACTTTACCGGTCCATCCGTCCAGCGCCTAATGTCGCTGTTGGACGGCTTGGAATTGCCTCTCCAGGTGCGGAGTTGCAAGCCCACCGACTTTTCCGGGTTAAGTTTTGCTCCCGTCAACCTTTCATAATCTTCCAATAAGTTGCCAACCACCTCGATTTCTGAGGTGTCCGACACCATCACCCACCGTCCTAATAATAGTAATAATTGTAATAATTATCTTTAATATTACTAGTAGTAGTAGTAGTAGTAGTAGTAGTAGTAGTAGTAGTAGTAGTAGTAGTAGTAGTAGTAGTAGTAGTAGTAGAAGTAGCAGCACCAGCAGCGTTGCTGGTTTTTTTCTTTGTCGTCGTCGTCAGTGTAATTCTTCGTAATGTTTCGTTCCACTTTATACATTTAATATGAAGGCATTTATAGAAAGAAAAAATGGAGAACAAAACTAATACAATTTTATGGAACAGAAGAATGATCGTGAAGAAAAAAATGATTGAAAGATGGCTTCAAAGGTTATATTATGCTAATGTGCGACAATGCCCACTGGTTCCTTTTAATATTTTATTTTAATAAACTCACCAATTTCAGCGAATTTCCCCTACAACAACTCTTGACTTAATTATCCCATATTTATACCTCTGGATATATCGGTTGTTAATGTGAACATAACAACTGATATATTCACATCACATCATTTTGAAAAACCTCCGTGAGGGGAAACTTGATTTCATTTATTTCCTTTATACATTTATACTTTTTGTATTTTCCGCTCCCTCTTTTTTATTTTTTAATGTGTTTTTCACTAATTTCTCGTATCTGTTATTATATATATATACACTTACAAACACAGACGCATATATGTATATATATATATATATATATATATATATATATATATATATATATATATATATATATATATATATATATATATATATATACACTACACACACAGACGCATATATATATATATATATATATATATATATATATATATATACATGTATGCGTCTGTGTGTGTAAGTGTATGTGTGTGTATTTGGATGATATATATATATATATATATATATATGCATACTTACATACATATATACATACATGCATACATACAACCTACATAATCAAAAACATATGATAATATAAAAATATATACATTTGAAATCAGAGCGAAGAGAGACAGAACAAATCCTGCAAAACATTTTTGAAATGTTCTATCGGTTTTGCGAATCCTCAGTCCTAATGATAATAATATGTAGAATCTGTATAAATACTCAGAGAATAATCCACCGAACTATTGAAAGTGAGAGAAATAATATCTTGATTGCTCACATGACGTAGAACTGCTTCTATACCCAAGACTAAAACCTTATCAACTTCTTCGCAGTTACAGCAGTCAAAACGGCATGTGCATAGTAAAGGATACATTTACAGATGGAAAGAATATATACTACCGAATAAGATTGAAGTAAACAGCAAATACTGTATATAAAAACCAGTTTTATTTTAACAACATTTTCTAACTTAATCTGATAGAAAAAGAAAATTTAGATATTTTAGCATATGAATGATTTGATCACGATTATTCTTTTGAAAGTGACTGATATTCGTGGAACTCCGTTGCATTATATTTGGTAAATTATTGCTTATTATATCTAGGCATATATATATAATATGACGTGAGTAAATAGAAGACATTTGTAAAACTCTTAATAATATATAACAGAAGGAATTCTATAAATCTAACCTGTCCACGGGAGAATTGTCCTTATTTGAAAGTCATTCTAAGGTTATTTTCGGGAAAGAGAAATACATTGAACAAAATAACATTATTACGTAGAATAAAGAAAATAAACAGTTTTTTTGAAATTAAACCATTTACAGACGTACACATAACTAGGAATTAATTAACTAGACTTCAAAGATATAGTAATGAAAATAGTCTTAGGAAAGACTAATGAAAATGAATTAGATTATTATTTTGAAAAGTGCTAATTTCCAAATTATTTTTGAAATGGTACACATGTCGATAGAATATTCTTACGTTAATTTACACGTTAAAGACTCTGGAAGTTGAGCGAGTGTATGATCATCGGCGGCACCAACGGTGGATCCACTATCATCACACCGTTGTCGTCATCATCATCACCACCACCACAACCACGACCACCATCATCATCATCAACATCATCATCATCATCATCATCAGCATCATCATCATCAACATTATCAACATCTTTAACTTATTTTTCTTCTCTGTGACCGATATTGTAATCAAATACTGAAAGCACATGGTTTAGTGGCTATGGTGTTAGACTCAGGTTTGTAAGGGTGTATGTTCAATTCCTCATTGTGCGTTGAATTCTTGAGCAAGATAATTCATTTCACTTTGTTCCAGTCTAGTCAGCTGGAAACATTAAAGTTGCATTCATTATTTACAGAACCAGCCTGGCTATTCACTGTGTCATGCACAGACACCCTGAAACTACGTTATTTGTGCACCAGTCCATGCTGGAACATTCCTCGTCTGAACCGTCGCAGGTTTTCCAATTCATACGTTATGGTCATTGATTGAACGCGTTTGTTTTTAACTTCAGGGTTGATTTTATGTTCCCACATTATGCATCGTAAAAACCTATATATATGTATATGTATATATATATATATATATATATATATATATATATATATATATATATATATATATATATGTGTGTGTGTGTGTGTGTGTGTGTGTGTGCGCACGCGCGTGTGTGTATTATATATATATATGTATATATGTATATATGTATTTATACATACACACATATATATATATATACATATATATACATACGCAGGCACACAGATATATATATATATACATACACAAATAGGAAAAGAGGCAGGACGCCGATGGCTGAGCTACGGCCGTTTCGACAGCCGTCGGTTTCTTGACTCTTTTCCTATAACCCACTCTACTACCATAAGTATCGAGTACTCTGTTGCTTTATGGTCCCCCTTGTGCACTCCACGCTTTTTTCGTTACATACACAAATATATATATATATATATATATATGTATATATATATATAATTGGTGTGGCATGCTTAAAGCGTGAATGGAACAGTAACATCACAACTTACAATTAAGGACAAAATGAAAACACACACACACACATATAACAACCAACCAACCAGTAACATGTAAATAAACAAATAAATAAACAAATATAAACACACCCAGACACCCGGATGTAACACATGCGCAAACTAAGCACACAACACACACAAAAACAAGATGGCGTAGGACAGAACAAAGGAGAGGCACAAAAACAAAGAAAAGAATCCCCAGTCACTAAACAGGTCACAGAATGTGTGAAGAAAGAACTTTGACAATATATGAACAATCAGTTGGTTGTGGAACCAACCAACCAACCGGAAATTTATAAATTCCTAAATTTATAAATTTAATTTATAATAAATTGAAGTGAAAGCAACTGGTGCGTGTGTTTCTTATTGGCAACATGACCCTCCCAAAGTATAACAATATCGGATTCAACACACGCTTTCAGATAATGAATCTTGCTAAACAAATTCAGAAGCAATATATATATATATATATATATATAGATAGATATATATATAACAAAGGAGTTGTGGTAAGGAACCAGATGGGCCATAACGCACCAGATTACTCAATACTTAGGGTAGCAGAGTGGGAAATAGGAAAAAGTATGACCCCGACGGCAGAGTTCAAGCCGTTTCGACGGCTATTTCTGAGTCCAGAAATAGCCGTCGAAACGGCTAGAACTCTGCCGTCGGGGTCATACATTTTCCTATATATATATATATATATATAGTATTAGTTATACTATTTATGGTTATGTAAACACAAAACCTTAAGCAGTTGTAAGTATTTTACACACACCCTAAATTGTGGTAGGCAGTAATGTATTACTACCTTATTACCAGTAAGTTAAGTAGCTCAATGTAAAAACATCAGATGATTTACAGAGCAGTTATATGAAATATAAGAATCAAAGAACTGTTCAAAACATTATTGTGCTTACAGCTGTTTCCTCCAAACCGAGGTTTGGATTCTTCGGAGCAATTTATTAATGCATGGACAGTTATATGACCTCCTTTTCAGCCGAGAGACATACCAATACATATTCAAACATTGATACATATTCAAACATTGTGGGTCAACATTCATTACAAAATTTAGAGTGGCAGTACACACTTCGAGATTACATTTATATTAATAGGTACAATCAAAAATCAAAGATATAGGTTAAAGTACAACATGAAGATAAGTGGTTATATAGTGCAAATGTTATATGTGTGGCACGCATGTGCGTCTTGTTTATATAGTGTGGCAGAGAGATATGTGTGGTAGAGGCACTTAGGTAGGTAAATAAGAGTGTTAGGTTGGTAGATCTGGTGGCAAAGTCTTTATATGATTGATGTAGTCTGTGTGTGGAGAAATATTATAAGTATTAAAGATAGTGCAAGCATTAAAAGTGTTATAAGTATTGGAGATGCACAACGCAGGGATGTCAAGTAATTCATGTACTTCGGCATTTTCATGGTCAAGGGAGTGTATATTTCGATTATATGCCTTTCACATAATCCACGACAATCCAGTTAGAGATCGTAGTCTGGTGTTCTTTAGTTCGATACAGGAGGTTGTTACGTTTCGAGAGACGCCATTGAATACCGGAAGTGTGTGTGTGGCTAAGGGGAGTTAATGCATGCGGGGAGGTAACTCTGGGGTTTCTATATCTAGCCATTAAAAAGTGTCCCAATATGGACCCTAAATTCTATGGTGAGGTGCACCTTCCAAGAGAGACTTTTAAAGCATAAAGTGCACTAACTATAGAGTAGTTTAACTAAATTATGCTGAAGGTGATCATATTATTATTAAGGTGGATTAACCCATCTTAAGGTGCTACAAATGGAAATTATAGATGATGAGCGAGGATTCTAAATTAATGATCTCTGTGGTTGTAGTCTGCTCATATGACCAGGCGCGGTGATTGCAGGATTGCTTCAGGACCCAATGATCTCTGGTAAGATCTGGGTCATCGCTTGCTACATTGGATGTCGAAAGATAATCGTCCCCAGGCAGGCCAAAGGTCAATCCGCAGTCCTCGCGACCCCTCTCTGACCGTCAGATCATCCATATACGTACAACCCGCACGGCAGTTGCATTGCATTCACTCACTGCGCTCAGCAGCCCGGTCCTACTGGTCAACAGCGCTACTCGATTAAATCATTTTACATCTGTCTAAGGAAGGTGTTTCCTCTGCCCAACACCATCCAACCGATCAATTCATGCTCAAATTACCCTTAGAGCGGTGTAGTGCCGTCCAGGTGGGTGGATGTTGTCACACCTGCCGTAGAGGTATAAATGGGTATTTTCCCTGCGAAGGGTTCCAGAGGGATGTCGTTGTTTGTGTTATAATGGATCAGCTAGTGTTGGGTATGTAGTATAGGGTGTGTCCCTGGTGTTTGATGCTAGATGTGGTGTTAGGTTCCAGTCCGACATTGCTATATATAGGGCTTAAAGTTTTGGAAGGAATGTCTGAGGCGGTGTTGGCAAGTTGCAAACACCTCAGATTTTTTGTTAAGTAGGTTACGGTTGGAGAAGATAATATTGTGTGTCTCTAGTATACAGAGGTTACAGAATTTATTAGGTGGTTTGTACGAGGTCGCGCTGCCTATCACTTCCCATTTGAGTGTGTATGGTTTATTTTTAGATTTTAGATAGTGTATGTAGCTAGAAAGTGAGGTGGAGTTGGCTAGGCTGTGCTTTTTGAACGAGTGTGTGCGAGTTATATCTAATTTTGAAGCAGTTAGAAGTGGAGCCTACATAGGTTTCTGAAGAGTTATTAGTCGTGACTGTGCATGAGTATATGACATCCTTGGTTAGGCATTTTTTATCTAAGGGGCAGGTTCTATTAGCTCTACAGTTACAATTATTCTGTGCGTTAGTCCGCTGGTTATAATGCAATGCGGAAGTCTGTGTGGTGGATATAGGATTTTGGGTGTTCAGGTTGACAACCCTGGTGTTATTACTTATACTAGTGTTATTTCTATTGTTACTGCCGTTGCTATTGTTGCTTGCTACAGTGGTATTTAGAGGGTTTGCATCCCGTTGTGATTTTGTTTGTTGGAAGTAAGAACTAATTTTACTATTATTGCTGCTAGCTATGTGGTATGCTAAGTTAGGCGTCGTAGAGTATGAGATTTTAATGGTGTTTTTGTTTAAGAGGTTGAGGTACTTGTGTCCTAGAGGGAAGTTTTTATCTAGTAGTGAGAAGAAAGCCCTAGGTATGTTGGTGGAGACATTTAGGTTGAAAGGAGGGTTGAAAAATGTATTATTTCTTCTTCTATTTTTGCTTTTAGTGTTTGGTGTGTTGCTTCCTCCTAAGGCCTCACAGTAGTTTCCATGGTAATGGTTACTTCCGGTGGCACCCTCCGCTTTGGTGTACTTGTGGTTGCTATTCCTATTATTAGATTTCCTCATGGACATGTTGTGCGAGATGATGTTGTAGCTATGTGTTTTCTTAGGTAGGAACTCTATTTCTATATTATGGCCGGAGCTAGCTAATGCTTGATTGTAATATTGTGAGTTTTTGCTAAATATGTTTGCGTCATAGGACAGACTAGAGATTCTATTGGACACCCCCTTAGAGATAGAGTTTAATATTGATCTAGGGTGATTAGACTTGGTATCTACGTAAATAAGTTTCTCATTAGGCTTATGGAAAGGTGTATATATTTTTGAGTCTAGGTATAGTGTGGCGTCTAGGAAGTTAACATTTTTAGTGTTTTTGTCCATGGTGATACTAAGGTTAAAGTTTTTGAATGTCTTATGCAGTTGTTTTCTAGTTCTTTCTATATTAAATTTTTTATATTCTATGAGTAGAAGTGCATCATCGCGGTACAAACCACCGTTGAGGTAAGGGAGGTCTTTATGGATTTCATTGAGGAGGTATAGGCCGACCAAATCAGTGACCTGCGCCGAGTCACTAGATCCCATGGTTATGTCGAAGTTGTTGTGCGTATCCTTGCGTGTCCATAGTTGGTCCTCGAAGGTGATTATGGTTTTACGGGCCGCAAGGATGACATCAACCTGGGCTCTAGTCAGGTCGCTATTGGTCATGGCCATGATAAGTGCCTTATTTAATAGGATAGGGGAAATAGAGGTGTAGTATGAATTGATATCAAATTGAATAAATTTTTTGTTCTTATTATTCTTGATATCCTTAAACCATTCAATTACTTCACCCGTATTTCCCCATTGTTTAAGGTGTATCTTGTGTTTAATTTGTGGGATGATTTTATCCAAAATCTTCTTGCTGATAATACCAATGTCGGACTTGGAAGGGCAGATAAGTCTTATCGTGGGGTTGCTGATGAAGTTCTCCTTATGGTCCTTCAGAGAGAATCTAGGGGGGTTCGTACAAACCACCTAATAAATTCTGTAACCTCTGTATACTAGAGACACACAATATTATCTTCTCCAACCGTAACCTACTTAACAAAAAATCTGAGGTGTTTGCAACTTGCCAACACCGCCTCAGACATTCCTTCCAAAACTTTAAGCCCTATATATAGCAATGTCGGACAGGAACCTAACACCACATCTAGCATCAAACACCAGAGACACACCCTATACTACATACCCAACACTAGCTGATCCATTATAACACAAACAACGACATCCCTCTGGAACCCTTCGCAGGGAAAATACCCATTTATACCTCTACGGCAGGTGTGACAACATCCACCCACCTGGACGGCACTACACCGCTCTAAGGGTAATTTGAGCATGAATTGATCGGTTGGATGGTGTTGGGCAGAGGAAACACCTTCCTTAGACAGATGTAAAATGATTTAATCGAGTAGCGCTGTTGACCAGTAGGACCGGGCTGCTGAGCGCAGTGAGTGAATGCAATGCAACTGCCGTGCGGGTTGTACGTATATGGATGATCTGACGGTCAGAGAGGGGTCGCGAGGACTGCGGATTGACCTTTGGCCTGCCTGGGGACGATTATCTTTCGACATCCAATGTAGCAAGCGATGACCCAGATCTTACCAGAGATCATTGGGTCCTGAAGCAATCCTGCAATCACCGCGCCTGGTCATATGAGCAGACTACGACCACAGAGATCATTATTTTAGAATCCTCGCTCATCATCTATAATTTCCATTTGTAGCACCTTAAGATGGGTTAATCCACCTTAATAATAATATGATCACCTTCAGCATAATTTAGTTAAACTACTCTATAGTTAGTGCACTTTATGCTTTAAAAGTCTCTCTTGGAAGGTGCACCTCACCATAGAATTTAGGGTCCATATTGGGACACATTTTAATGGCTAGATATAGAAACCCCAGAGTTACCTCCCCGCATGCATTAACTCCCCTTAGCCACACACACACTTCCGGTATTCAATGGCGTCTCTCGAAACGTAACAACCTCCTGTATCGAACTAAAGAACACCAGACTACGATCTCTAACTGGATTGTCGTGGATTATGTGAAAGGCATATAATCGAAATATACACTCCCTTGACCATGAAAATGCCGAAGTACATGAATTACTTGACATCCCTGCGTTGTGCATCTCCAATACTTATAACACTTTTAATGCTTGCACTATCTTTAATACTTATAATATTTCTCCACACACAGACTACATCAATCATATAAAGACTTTGCCACCAGATCTACCAACCTAACACTCTTATTTACCTACCTAAGTGCCTCTACCACACATATCTCTCTGCCACACTATATAAACAAGACGCACATGCGTGCCACACATATAACATTTGCACTATATAACCACTTATCTTCATGTTGTACTTTAACCTATATCTTTGATTTTTGATTGTACCTATTAATATAAATGTAATCTCGAAGTGTGTACTGCCACTCTAAATTTTGTAATGAATGTTGACCCACAATGTTTGAATATGTATCAATGTTTGAATATGTATTGGTATGTCTCTCGGCTGAAAAGGAGGTCATATAACTGTCCATGCATTAATAAATTGCTCCGAAGAATCCAAACCTCGGTTTGGAGGAAACAGCTGTAAGCACAATAATGTTTTGAACAGTTCTTTGATTCTTATATTTCATATATATATATATATATATATATATATATATATATATATATATATATATATATATATATATATATATATATATATATATATATATATATATATTTTAATACAATAACAGAGATAATTTAAAGCTAAACTCTGACTGGTAACCATCTCACTCAACAAACATTAGGTTGTATTAAAATATAAACCCAATTTAAGTGTTTGGGGTGCTAAAAATATGTATAATGTGGAAAAACCAGTTGTATTATTTTATGAGATATAATTAAAGTTAAAGTATATCTCTCTTTCCAAACAATTGTTTCATTATAAGTTTTCTACAAGTTGGGAGAATGTTTCCAGTTTATGTAGAAGCCTAATATATATTCATGTAAGAATATATTTAGGTGGGCACTTATAAATCATCAGTGGAAGCCCGTTAAACACTGATATAAGAAAACAATTTCTTACCGCTGTCAAAAATCATGTCCGTAAAGTTGCTCTCTCTCACCTCGAATGACCGCCAAGTTTGAAATTCCAGCAGTTTTTGACTGAGGAAGTATCATAGCGACACGAAGCGGGAAGGGGAGACAACCCACGAAATGAGGGAAAAAAATAATATACACGCGGGTTAATTAGTTTTTTTGAAAACATTATCAATCCAACGTGTTTAAGAACTCAATTGAAAATAAAAAAATAAATATATGCTTGTATAAATTACACACGCATATAGATATTTTCTTAGGCTAAATCAGAAGTTGTACCCGAATAAGAACCGCTTCTCATAACCGCAGTAAATGCAGAAAGTTATGCTATAAAGGGCAAATGGGAATATAATTCTCCAGCCGAATTATTAAGAGTAAAATATAAAACACACGCGGGTTAATTAGTTATTTCAAAACCAATATTAATTCCTCGTGTAAAGAACTCAATTAATAAAAGAAAATAAATACATATATGCATGTAATTATATACATAGGCATATATATATATTTTCTTAGGCTAAAAAACAGAGAAGTTACAACCAAAAATAGCCACAATATTTCACAACAGTAATAAAAACGGAAAGTCAAATTCATAAGGTACCTGGAAATAAACAAGAGTAAATATTTAATACAATAACAGAGATAGTTTAAAGCTAAACTCTGACTGGTAACCATCTCACTCAACAAACATTCATTAGGTTATATTAAAATATAAACCCATTTTAAGTGTTTGGGGTGCTACCAATATGTATAAGGTTGAAAAACAGGTGTATTATTTTATGAGATATAATTAAAGTTAAAGTATATCTCTCTTTCCAAACAATTGTTTCATTATAAGTTTTCTAGAAGTTGGGAGAATGTTTCCAGTTTATGTAGAAGCCTAATATATATTCATGTAAGAATCTATTTAGGTGGGCACTTATAAATCATCAGTGGTAGCCAGTTAAACATTGATATAAGAAAACAATTTCTTACCGCTGTCAAATTATATATATATATATATATATATATATATATATATATATTCATACGCACATATATACATTCACTGATACAGACACCCCAAAAACCACACATATTCATTATAATTAACATAATTGAATATGAGTGGGCACGTTTGCATGGGTGTCTATTAACATTGATTAAATTAAAGCATCAAAAAATTGAGATGGATAAAATGAGTATTAATTCTGAGCAAAAATACGGCGAGTCAAGACGTTGCTTCAGAATGACTGCAGTTTAATAACTGAGACCAGAAGAAGTATAAGAATACAGGAATACAACTAGTCAATTATTGCTCTATGTCCCAGGTGTAATGAACATTTATCATGTCATAATATGAAGATTTATATGAATTCCATCTGATTTGCAGTCAACATTTTTCCTTGCATGACGTTAAATGTGAAATAAAACCTAGCTTAGTAAATCCTTATCTTGATACAAGATGAATACAATGTATTCATTTTTTTCTGTTTCCTCTTTTGCCTATAAAAATTATATTTGTTAAGTTCAGGTAGGTTTATCAAGATCCATAGAAGATTAGAAAGGAAATTGAAAATAGAAAAGTAAACAATTTCATATAAACGTACAGACATACATACTCATAAACACACATGCACATCCACTCACCCCCACACACGACAACCATATTTTCCCCCTACATATATGTATATATATATATATATACACACACATAAGTGTGTATATATATATACATATATTATACAAATTTTTCTTCCTAACTCTATGCTTTTACTATTACGATAGTCAATGAGAAATTATATTTGATGCAGTTTAAATCAAATATACCTCTTAGGGGATGTGGTAATAATGTTATTGTCACGAGGGGAACTCTGTTGTGAGCCAATGAAACAAAATCAAATGTTACTGCCATGGCAATAATAAAATAGAGTGAAACAGGTGCATATATAAATTACAGTTTATGGTATCGGTGTTGGTTAATATATATTTTAATGTTTTAGAACCTAAGTATTAATTAATGTTTAATGATTGGGGCATTTTCTCAAATCTAGAGACATTGTGTCAACATTAAGTGTTTCCACTGTCATTAATGTGAATCAACATTAATGGTGGATTGGCAGTATCGGTAGAGAGTCGGACGCCATGTTTTCCAGCATAGTTACGTCACTTTACGGTCTGAGTTCAAATCCCGTCGAGGTTAACTTTGCCTTTCCTCCTTACGGGGTCGATAAAATAAAGTACAAGTAATGTACTGGGTAATTGCTGGCCTTGTGCCAAAAGTAGAAACAATTAATGTGAATCAACATTAAAATTCAATACATGGTTCAATTGACATAGACGTTTTTTTGTATTTGATTTATAGAATGTAT
Source organism: Eledone cirrhosa (assembly GCA_964016885.1). NCBI lineage: Eukaryota > Metazoa > Mollusca > Cephalopoda > Octopoda > Eledonidae > Eledone > Eledone cirrhosa. The sequence goes on from OZ024743.1 coordinate 230,913,223, forward strand.
GTTGTGTGGATGATGGCGTTATAGTGATTCTGTTTAGATTAATATTTGGATAATTTAGATGGAGGCTGCAGGCTTGTGATGTAAGCCTTTGTTTGGTTAGGTTAATTAGGTGGCTATTGTGATATTTATTATAAGTTGGTGTTGTAATTTCACATATCATATATGTCTTTTTCGATAAGAAAGGATTTGGCAACATAGGCTCAATAGAAATGTCTAATGTGGTGTAATACAAGATTGTTCAAGGCATTAATGTTGAGTGGGAAGTCAGTTCATTCGACAGAGTTTCATTGCCTGGTTCTCCAACTAATTGAAAATCATGTAGCCGCTGCCCCACCCGGTAAATTCCTTGGTTCTACCCAGCACAGATTACCGAAGTCACCACACAAATACCTACAATCATCTTTACAATTCTTCAAAGTAGAAAATTACCCCATAATACCGTCATCACAATGTTAGTAGAGGGCACACAATTGGCTGTTAAATTCAAAGAGTTTGAAAAGAACTCCGTAGTTCAGAAAAAGGCGTAAGGCTCCCGATTTATTAAAATTGCAAAAGTAGGCAGCTGAACTAACAAGGGTAAGGGCGATTCTGAAGATGACGCAACGTCTGGTCGTCCTACAACTGACTTCACCGAAGAAAACAAAAATCGTGTTCAACACTTGGTGATGGCTAACAGATGATTGACGATCAGTCAAATAGCCAATGCCATTAGCATGAGAGTGTTAAACATATTCTGCTCAAATAATTTTGTATGACAAATATTTCTGCTCGTGGGTGGGATGTGCTATGTCTTTTGACACTTGTACAAAAGTCCACCAGACTGATCAAATCACGGATAAAATCTGCCGATGATTGTGGTATATCCAGTTAGTATCATTGAATGTTTCTTATCATAGGATGAGTGTTGAGTTCATCACTTTCAGCCAGAAAATATCTTGGTCTGCCTATGATCTTTTCCCGCCGACCTCGTATATACAATTCTATGTATATGTAAATTTATATGCATATATCTATTCGTTTTATGATTTATTTCTCACTTTAACCTATCCTATTCCCTTAATATATATGGAGATATATAACTAATCTTTTAGAATTATATAATTATTAAATCTATGATTATTATTTCTTATCATTTATAATTCATTCTTAATAGCCAATTTTGTTTAAATAGGTATAATATCGTTTAAGCATTTTAACTTAAATAGTTTTAATATAACTTAGTCCCTTTATTGTGTTTAAGCTCTTTATCGTCAATGGTTTCAATATCCTCTAGTCTGGAAATATATAAATATTCTTTTATACCTCTTTGCATAATTTCATTAGCTGGATTTTAACAATCCTATTATTGTATTAAATTTATTCCATAATTTCATGGAAAATATTTTCATCAATTTATTGTTAACTAGGATTTAATATTTTTTAGTGATTTATATTTAATAACAATTAATTGATGTTAATGACTGACAGTTAATAATCGATAATTATTGATCATTATTAATCATTTTTTTTTAGTTTCTTTATTGTCTCCTATTATTGATCAGCTAATGTTTTCTTTTTGATAATTAATTGTACACGCATATGTTTTAATTTTTAATAAAACACACGTACGAACGAATACACACACACACACACATACATACATACACACACAAACACATACATACATACATATATATATGTGTGTGTGTGTGTGCGTGTGTGTGTGTGTGCGGGTGTTTTATTAAATATTTCAACAACATTTCTGGTGGAGGGGTAAGTCGATTAAATAGAATCCATTGTATTACTGGTACATTATTTTATCGACCCCGTAAGGATTTGAACTCAGATTGTAAATATTAAATATACTAGCAGGAAAACCACCCTACGTGTGGGTTTCTGCTAGTATGTGTAGTGTGCATATTCATATTATACGCAAGTATATATGCATGTAGATGTGATACATCAAATAAAATCATAATTGACAATATACACAGAAATTGAACGAAGACTGCGTTACATTGTCTTATGTAATCAGTAACGTAATCCATGATACATTAAAAAAAGACGATATTATATATAAACTGCATTAGGAGAAAATTAGTGATGGAAATATACGAATTTTTATTTAAGCGATCGCTAACCGTAAGTGTTGAAAATGTTTAAGAAGTGAATCTTAAAATAAGCCACAACATTATTTATATTTAATAGAGAATAACGAAATTTAGTAGAGAAATTATGTAATATCCATTCATTACTCCCGCCGAGGTTGACTTTGCCTTTCATCCTTACGGGGTTGATAACATCAAGTACCAGTAATGCACTGGGTATTTGCTGGCCTTGTGCCTAAAGTAGAAACAATTATTTATTCAAAGTAATCCAACTTATTTTACAAACGGGATAAAAAAATATATTCTGGACGCAGTCCCGCACTCCTTACTTTATTATAGTTTAGATTTCTTACTTAATATTTTGAATAGTAATTTATCCTGAACTGTTCAAGAATGTATTTGTATATACTAGTAAGTTTCAATCTTTCATTCACTTTCTGCTCCCCACATTCTCTCCCTTTCTCTCATCCGCTCTCTCTCTCTCTCTCTCTCTCTATATATATATATATATATATATATATATATATATATATATATATATATATATATATATATATATATATATATCTCACTCTCTCTTATTCATACACTCTCTTTCATTCACTCACGCTATCCCTCCCACACCTCTCATCCTGCATCACATCCCGTATTCCGTCTTTTTATTTACTACATGGAATCATAGAAAATATTTTCTTCAATTTATTGATACCTAGTAATTTATAATTATCGATGTCTGATATATAATAATTGATGTTTAATAATTGAAAATTATTGATAATTATTTATAAATTATTATTTTTCCTGGATTTTCACTTACTGGCACTTATAACTCTGCTAATATCGTTCATTTGGTGGGTAATTATAGACTATCAAGTTATTAATATTTTTGTAAAACACTTACATATCTATGCTTTATTAAAACGAAACATTATATAAAATTTCTCACTTAAAATTTTGCAAAGCTATTTATCGACCCTTAAATGTGTTTGTATGTATTATGTATTTCCTTGTAATATAAATTACGCATTCAGTTCAGATTCACTCTTTTTCCATTTTCCATATAAATAGTTCATAGGTCTGCTTCTCTCTCCCTTTCTCTCTCTCTACCTCTCTATCCCTCGTTCTGCATAACAATACGTAATGTTTGTAAACTTGATATCGTGGCGTTTTTTATTCAGCGTCCTTTGATTTAACAGCTTCAAATATCTATTAAGATATACTAGAGCCCTTGCCAATCTTTCTTTTTCCGTTTTTTCAAATATTTTCTTACTTTATATTCCATTCTTTCTTCTCAATCTAAATTTTATTTTTTTTATTTTTTGTATTAAATTGTATTTACATGTTATCATCTAGTACAGGTAATTGATGATAACGTCGGTTGAGGTAGATTTTGGAGAAAATCGAGCACCCTGCTAACTGAACCGAGAAGCCTTGTATATGCAGAATGGAGTAGCAGTAGAGTGAGGTACTTTTATTAAGACGGCGATGATCCCTGCTGGGTCAACAAGCTCCATTGGGTTTTGGCGCTACGTGTACAGGTGAATAGCAGGGACGGTTTGATCAATGAACGATGACCAAAGCTTCCATATTGTCAAATTTGACCTTCACAATAGCAAATTTGTCTGGTGGTAGACGACATACACAGTTGTGTACTGGAGAATTGGTGGTTGGAATGTAGTGCTTTACTCTGTGGTGAGTTGTGGATTGGGAAATGTCATGATAATGAGTTTCAGGTAATTCAAAAGAAATCCGAGAACACGTTCTTGGTCTCGGAGACGTTTGATATATGAAAAGTCACACGTGTAGATGTTAACAGAGAAACAGAGGCATACTTACAGCTATTGACGTGTCGTCTCCCCCGATTATCGACCAGCAGCGAGTGAGCCCGAAGGAAGTCTGCTCCAATGATAAGCTGATGGGGATCAGCGACGGTGAATGTCCATGTATATTACTGTGAGCCTCTGTGGAGGGAGAGAGTATGTTATCTGTAAGCTTTGATTGTAGAATCATTGGCAGCTGCCACTGACTCCCCTCTCTATAACGGAGGTCGTTTGCAGATGCCGGGATGACACTGACTTCTACTTCTGTGTCGATTAAGAATCTGATTTGAGATCTGATCATAGACATACAGGACAGTTGATCATGTTTGCCGACCACGAGGGTTTTTATTGGTGGTTGGTCCTAGAGTTTCTGCCGGAGTCGATGATGAAGAGCTATTGAAGTTACATGGTTACTTAGTATCTTTTGCTTCAAATTTCTTGTGAAAGAAACACATCACTTTACGTGACCTCATTGTCTTGTGGTTGACCTCGTGGTGTTGATTCTCCCTCATTACACCCTTTTCCGCCTCTTTCCCACACTTTCACACTTCGTATCCCTCTTTACCCTTTTTCCCTACTTTTCCCCATTTTTTAACCTCTCTTTCCCTATTTCTTTAACCTGCTGTCTTCCCTCCTCTTTTCCATCCATCCTTCCCTTGATGTTTTTCCTCCCCTCCTTCCACTTCTGCCTCTTCCAGCCCATTCTTTCCCTACCCCCTTTCTCCCTTTCTTGATTTCACCCACCACTTTACCTACCACTTTATCCACAATAATCATTTTACCTACCATTTACCCACAATAACCCTTTTTTTATTTGGGGGCATCCGTTATTCATTTGGGGGTCCGTTTTTTATTTGGGTGGATGCGTTTTTATTTGGGGGGATACGTTTTTAGTTGGGGGGATCCGTTTTTTATTTGGGGAGAGGGGGATCCGTTTTTTATTTGGGGGATACATTTTTTATTTGGGGGGATCCGTTTTTTATTTGGGGGGGGATCCGTTTTTTATTTATGGGGGGTCAGTTTTTTATTTGGTGATCCGTTTTTTTTATTTGTGAGGATCCGTTTTTATTTGGGGGTCATGTTTTTATTTGTGGGGATCCGTTTTTTTATTGGGGGGGGGGGCGTTTTTAACTACAATAATTATTTTACCCACCACTTTACATACAATAGTCATTTTACCCACAACTTTACCCACAATAATCATTTTACCCACTACTTTAACCACAACAATTATTTTACCCTTTTACCCACAATAATTATTTGACCCACCATATTACCCACAATAATCATTTTACCTACCACTTTACCCACAATAATTATTTCCATCTTTTTACCCACAATAATTATTTACCTATCTTTTTACCCACAATAATTATTTTACCTACCTACCCACAATAATTATTTTACCCACAATAATCATGTTACCCTCAATTTTACCCACAATAATCATTTTACCCACTACTTTACCCACAATAATCATTTTACCCACCTTGTTTAACCACATTAATTATTTATTATGTGTCCAGCGATTCTTTACTGAGACATTCTAACCACATGCTCATAATATCTGAGTTGTGATCTCTCAATTCGGAGAGGTAGAAGCTCTACCAGGAGTGAGGCTCTTATGCACTTTATCGAGTAATCTCATTTCTGCCACTTTTATTTGCAATTGTATTGTTTTGGTCATTACTCAAGATTAATGATCATCGGTAAGAGTTGGCAGGGATACCAGGAAGACAGCGAGTTTGGCTTTTACACTTACCCCCTTCATCTGATTGCTGAATGCTGAGGCTGGCGCATTACTGCATCAGTTTTTCAATACTTGCACTTAACTCAGCTTCCTGCATTCCATCACTCATGAACACGGCTCCAAGATACTTGAACTTCTCTAACTGCTTCAGTAGAACTCCATTCACATGTATATAAATTTGAGGGACTTCTGTCCAACCGTCCATACCACAATATGTATGTGTGTTTGTGTGAATGTATGTATGTGTAAAAGGAAGGAAAGCGATACACACATATATATGTCTAACTTAAAAATGCTGACACACACCCACGTGTCTTATTTAAGAGCGCCGACAAACTCACGCGCCCGCACATACACACACTGTGCTATTACCACTCAAGAGCTTTGGCCCGGGCAAACATCCACTCAATTTTGGAACCGTCTGGGTTGTCCTAAATTGATGGGAAAAGACTTTACGGTCTTACGCTGTGCTCCTGGTTAAGAGGCAGGTGCCTTACCTGTGACGTCACGGTTAGTGACGTTTTTGCTTCTTCCCACATTCTGGATGCAGCGGTAAGGGCGAGAGCTACAGCATCCGCAGCTGAAGAAAACAAAATCCTAAAATACCATGTTCTGTCAGCTAACTACATATCCAGCCTGTGGCGTTCGAGACATTTAGGGTAGTCGGGCTCCTGACCGTGAGATTCTTATCTTCACTGGTGGCTCGCCAAACAGAGGTAACTGGTGATGCTCATCCTCGCCATCACGCCAGGTAACGCTGCGAGCGTGCTGGCCTGCCTCAAAAGTTATTAGAGAAGTTTCCCAGTGCTCCTCGCTATATTGCAAATTTTGCTCTGCTAGCGGCTGGTTTTTCCACTCATTCGCCTGCATATTGTTCTGTTGCCTAAGATGTGCGTATTACCTGCTTGTGTATTTTTTCTCTTTCTTTTTCCCTTTCCCTTTCCCTTGTATATATTATATTTATTAGTGTTTTCGTGCTGTAACCATTATATTAATGAGTTTTTAAAAAGAGAGTTAATAAATAAACAAAAGAGTTAATAAATAAATAAAAGAGTTAATAAATAAATAAAAGAGATAATAAATAAATAAAAAGTTATACTTGTTTTACCCTCCCAATTCCAATTTCACCAAACGCTGCTATCATGATTATGTGTGTGTTTGTGTAAATGTATGTGTGAATGTATGTATGTTTGTGTGAAAGTATGTGTGAATGTATGTGTATTTGTGTGAATTATGTCCGTGAGGATGTATTTTTATAAGTTTGTGTTTGCGCGATTATAGTTATATATTGATAATAGTTATATACTCATACATATAGATGTATGTATGTGTAAACACTCATACGCGTCATCGTGTAGAAAATCATAATCTATCTATCTCTCTCATCACACACTCTCTCGTTCTATATATATGGTAGTTGAAGTGGTGGTGGTGGCGACGATATACCGGAAGTGCAACTTTGAAAAGAAGTCAATTTTAAATTATGTATTTTTACGAAATTATTTATTTTCTACGAAATTTAGTACATAACTTATGTAATATTCATTCATAAATTTATTACGGCCCTTGCCATTCTGAGTTCAAATCCCGCCGAGGTTAACTTTGCCTTTCATCCTTACGGGGTCGATGAAATAAAGTACCAGCAATGTACTGGGTAAATTGCTGGCCTTGTGCCAATAGTAGAAACAATCATTTATTCAAAGTAACTGGATTAAAAGTCCCGCAGAACATCCTTTATTATAGTTTAGATATCACTTAATATACTGTTTCCTTGATACTTGGAGTGTTATCCTAAATTCTCCTAAGTTTAAGTTCTTATATCTGTGATGATAGAAATGAAATGTAAATTATGTTCTTGTGGATTATTCAATTTTCTGTTCGCACTCAATATGCATTCAATACTAAACATGATAATGTGGCTTCAGGAAACGCTTCCATTACTATATTTCTCCGCATTTATTTTGTTGAAACAATTGTAGGACAAATAAAAGTGACTCATATTCATTCAGAATTCCAGATTTATTACTTTTAATACATGCATACATACATATATATATAAATATATATATATATATATATATATATATATATATATATATATATATATATATATATTATAGGTCGATACTGGTGCCCGATCCATATCTCCTATGGGTCACCCTGAGCATATCCTTTATAGATCGATATGCAATAAATATTTGTCATATGTAAACGAAATTTTCTCGTTTTTTTTCTATTATATACACTCTGCCTGTGCACAGGTTGCTTGATTTGGTACTAGCACCAGTATCTTACCGTACTACCTACACTATATATATATAAATATATATATATATGTGTGTGTGTATGTATATGTATGTATATATATATACAGAGACAGATAGAAAAAGAGACAGATATAGAAAGACAAGATGGACAGTGAGAGAGAGAGACAGACATGTTTTACAGAAATTGACAGAAAAAAAATATACTTGAATGCGCAACTTATATCTATAGATATATGTGGGTGTGAGTGAGCATGTCTCTGTGTGTTTGTTTGTTTATGTGTGGTCATATGTATTGAAGACTTGACACTGTTTTAGTTTCAACTTTATAATCAAGATTACATTTAAAATATATTAAATACATTTACTTTGTTGCACTTGTTTTAACCATTAAGTTCACAAATCCATCATCAATGTTGATTCATTTGATATTTGTTATAAAGCTAACAGATGTTATTTGCTCGTTATTCGGAGCAGGGACAGCGTGATTCATATAGATGTTACCGCCAAGTTGAATTTCCATCATTAGATTTATACATCATTGTATTTTTGGACTAATGTTTGTTGTCTGTGTATATATTATCATCGTGCTATTTTATGAGAAGGCTTCCATTATTAACAGTCAAATACAGAACAATGGAGAGATAAATACACTGAAACAATTACATCAAATATTGCACATATTAAAATACACTAACCACACATAAATAGTACTTTATAAATCTGTTATGCACTGAGTATGTTATAGGTGAACCCATTATAAGGAAGCTTATAGAATAGAATAAAAACTGGTTGAATTTACTAATCAGGTAAAATTAATAATGCGCCACAAAAATCTGGAATTTAAAATATGACAAGTAACAATATATACGGACGAAAGAAACATAGAAAAATCTACAAATCTCGTATATATATATATATACAAATATAAATTAGCGAGAATCGTATTTCGGCTTTGGAAATTAGCGAAAAACAACTTCCGAGATGTGTGGCAAGCGCTCAATAATTCTAACGAACCGGAGCTACAACATACGGTAAAAGGCCAAACACACTGAGACGATAGTTAAACCATTATCCGCACAGCCATAGAAACGACAAAGTAATTCGGGTCAAACAAATAAAAGAATATGATTGAAAAATATAATTATATATATATATATATGTATGTATGTATAAATATAAATATATAAATATATATATATATATATATATATATATATATATATATATATATATATATATATATATGGTGGCTGCCAACTCGTTTTCGAGTACGGCCACTACTTTATATCCATATAGGAGAACCCCTACCGATGCGCTGAACGAGTGTGACGTTTTAGTCCAGCCAGCGACTTGAAAACTCTGGTACTAACACTACACTTGTGACAATTATTGACACACAGCGCTGGGCCCATGGTACCATGTGATGACAAGTGCAGAGAGATCTCCAGATACAAAGCAATGCCTGTGCCGTGAAGCTTTTATAGTGAGCAAAGGCACTGCACAAAGCCAGTCCCACTCTCTTAACCAAGATGATATTTACCAAAAAGAAGAAAAAGTCAACATCATTGGATACCATCAGAGTTGCATGTGTTATATCAGAGTTTTCCTTTTCCTAGAATTCTGCCTTGACAAAGGCTAAAGGGTCATCTCTCCCGGTGATTTTGGATGGCCATTGACTCTTAAGAGCTCCTTTGCCCTTTGACAGGTCTTGTTTTTAGTCCTGCAGGATGTCCAAAGTCACCCTCCTCACCAAGAAACCTTGGTGGGGTTGCCAGTTTAGTCGCCAACGACCCGACCATGGGTCAGGTTGTACTGGGATACATGTTACCAGTAGCACCAATTGGTGACCTGACATATATATATATATATGTATATATATATATATATATATATATATATATATATATATATATATATATATATATATATATATATATATATATATATATATATATATATATATATATATATATATATATATATAAGGATTAAAATACTGTAGCGTGTTGGAGTTAAACACCCTCTTCGTATTATAGAAATGACAGTAAAAGGTATAGCTAAATGTAATTAAACAGAGCCGAAGAATTATGAAAATAAAACAAAGAAGCCTTTAATACATCAAAAGTCTTTATTAGCCAACAATGTTTCATCCTATTAAGGACTCATCAGGGCAATCAAAACCACAAGAAGTACTATCGGCCAATACAAGCCGAAAACTCCGAAGAATATGGAGTGTACATACACTAAAGTATTGGAAGATTATGGGTAAACATATATAATAAAAATCACTAAGGAGGTGGATAACATTTTGAACCATATTACAAATATAGTCCAAAGCAAAAAAACTAGAGCTAAACAAAGGTGCTTATATAGAGCGGGAATTATAGAACTATATATAATACAATATAATATAATATAATATACTTGTAACAATATTAAAATTAAAATTAAAATTAAAAGGCACAATATACATATGTATATATATACGCACACGTACGCACATATACATATACATCAATACACATTTCCATCATTAACAGCACAAATTAAACCTTATTAAGTGTTTAAATATAAATAAGCATAATAGGAATAAAAATAATAATAATACTACGTATATCTTATATACAGTATAACATGAAGTAATGAAATGATTAAAAGTAACACATATAATATATAATAAACTATATAATTACATAATATATAATATAATATAATAGATATTCTCCAGTTAATTTACACAAACAATATAGATGTCACAATAATACTATAATAATAATATAATAATAATATATAATATATAATGGCATGTAAGTTAACAAATAAATTCATATAGAGTTACAGAGTAGGTGAGAAAAAAATATAAATTGTACAATACCCAAAATTATGATGGTACAAAAATATAAACATCTTACATGATATATAAAATTTAGCATATCATAATGGTACATAAAATCATCGGTAAGTAATAAGGATCAATAGTACAATAACAATTTCAATATAAAATAATGAACATAATATAATATATAATTACTTATAATTACAAGGTTGGTAAACAGACACATATATGAATGAGTGAATAAGGGCCAGGCAGAAAATACTATGCACAGTAGTATTAATAAATAAATAAATAAAATCAACCGGAAATTAAAAATACAAAAACAAAAGTATTTACTTACGTGTCACATGCAGTTAAGTATAAAATTAGGAAACAACCCAGATAAATGACTAGAAAACCCTATTTGATAGATTAATATTGAAAATATTTAAAATACCTAATAAGTCAATACAATATTAGCTATGGTTTAAGTAATCAAAATTCCTAAACATTAATATTTCACTATAAATATATATATAAAGGAATGAAATATTCTACTATCATTTACATAACGATATCTAAAAAACTGACTTAAGCAGAATTATGGTAGGCTAATAGGGACAGAAATAAAGAAATGTATCGAGGATACAAAGGAGCATAAAATCATAATCAATATACTGTATTATATAATAGAAAGGAGCATAAAAGAGGGGGGATTAAATATAATCATAATATATTTGAATGGGTGGGCAATAAGTTCATATGTGCATGGGGGGGAGGGGGTTATCCAAAGAAGAATCCAAATAAAATAAAATAAAATAAAATGAAATAAAATAAAATAATATAAAATATATAATCAGATATATACTCATGAGGTGTTAATAGTGAAAATTTAATGTGTAAGAAGATAGATATGGTATAGTAGCCAAAAGATTATGAGAGCTAGAATAAAAAGTTCTCAAAAATCAATGATAATAATGATGATAATAATGGTGGTAAACAAAAAGAACCTAAACTAAAAAAATAAGTAACGGAATATATCAGCTAATGGATACAATTTACACTACTAGAACCTTTAGGTTTATAATAAAAGTAAGAATTAGAAATAGCGTGGGGGCAAGAAGAGAATATCTCAGACTTTCTATTAAGTAAGGATTCACTAGAAAAAATTATAGAGTGTGTCTCGAGGATACAGAGATTACAAAATTTAGTATGTGTAGAAAGGTTATAATAGCGTGCTACTAAACGCCAATTAAGGCTATATGGTATATTAGCCCCCTTAAGATCCCAGATATAGTGTGCTAAAGAAGTAGTATTCTTAAACTTAGCATGTTTGAAATTAGAGATATGAGAATTAAACCTAGTCTTAAAAGTGTTAGATGTAGAGCCTATATAAGTTCTATTAGAGGAATTAGTCATAACTACGCAAGCATAGACGATGTTCTTAGAGAGGCAGTTACCGTTTAAAGGGCAGTTAGCACTCACTCTACAGTTACACTTCCGGGTGCTATTGATTGGCTGAAGTAGTGATGCATTACACGTAGGATTACTATTAGATAAGGTCTTTTCTGGTGGTAAGGCATTTGCAGATCTGTTCAGACTAGTAGTATGTATCAAAATTAATAATAGTTCTACGGGCTGCTAGTATAATATCTACCTGTGATCGTGTAAGGCTGGACACTCTCATGGCCAACATTAAGGCTTTATTGAGGAGGATGGGTGAAATCGATGTGTAGTAGGCATCAATATCGAACTGGATAACTCTGGGATTAATAAACTTGAATCTAATAAGTTTATCCAGTTCGATATTGATGCCTACTACATATCGATTTCACCCATCCTCCTCAATAAAGCCTTAATGTTGGCCATGAGAGTGTCCAGCCTTACACGATCACAGGTAGATATTATATTAGCAGCCCGTAGAACTATTATTAATTTTGAGGACACATTTTGGACCCGTAAAAACACGCCCAACAATTTCGACGTTACAATGGGTTCGAGTGATTCGGCCCAGGTAACTCATCTTGTTGGGGTGTTCCTCCTAAATGAACTATATGTTACCTTTCCGCACCTTAATGGCGGACTATATCGTGATGATGCATTGTTTGTTATTAACTCTAACACCAACAATGTCGAGCATAATAAGAAGAAGCTTTATAAGTTTTTTAAAAGCTATAACCTTTCGATCACGATAGATAGAAACGATAGAGCGGTCAACGTTTTAGATGTGACTTTGGACTTGGTCACTAATAGTTTTAAACACTTCCATAAGCCTAATGAAATACTTTCTTATGTTAGTCCCAATTCTAACCACCCCAAATCTATGATAAGCTCTATAATTAAGGGTGTATCTAATAGGATTTCCACACTCTCTAAGGACGTAGGAACATTTAATGAACATGCGGAGTACTATAATAATGCCCTAGCTAATTCCGGTTACTCTAGTAAAATACATTATAATATTAGTAACCTTAGAAAGTCTCCGCTTACTTATAATAATAATAACATAATATCCCATAACATGGCCATGAATGTGAGTAGGAAGCATAATAATCGTAGAAATTACATAGGTGTATCTGAACCCATCCATAATTTAACCCACCGGACTCGTAATAGGGAATATAATACCGCTAGGAATCAAGTCAAACCCTCTGAGCGCTCACTCATTGGTGATGATTTTGCTAGATCTAATTCTGATAATGTTGTTACTACTGATCCTATTATTGGCCCTAATCCTTTTGATAGGATTCCAGACAGCAGCAGATCTACTAGAGGTAGAAACAGTAAGAGACTTAATGGAATTTGGCTGATTCTAATAATGCGGTTTTAACTAATCCTTGTAATAACCTTAGTCTTAATAATGGGATATTAGATAATAGTAGAGTCGGAAAGGATAAAAATAGAAGGAGACTAAATACTTATTTTAACCCGCCATATAATCAGGAAGTATTAACTAATATCCCTAGGTCTTTTTTTTCTATCTTGGAGAAAAATTTCCCCCCTTCTCATAAATACCATAGTATTTTTAATAAAAATGTTATTAAACTTTCATTCTCTACCACCCATAATATTAGTTCTCATTTAGCTTGCACTAACAATAGGAAAATTAGGGATGGATACTCCTCTCTACATACTACTAGTCTGAACAGATCTGCAAATGCCTTACCACCAGAAAAGACCTTATCTAATAGTAATCCTACGTGTAATGCATCACTACTTCAGCCAATCAATAGCACCCGGAAGTGTAACTGTAGAGTGAGTGCTAACTGCCCTTTAAACGGTAACTGCCTCTCTAAGAACATCGTCTATGCTTGCGTAGTTATAACTAATTCCTCTAATAGAACTTATAAAGGCTCTACATCTAACACTTTTAAGACTAGGTTTAATTCTCATATCTCTAATTTGAAACATGTTAAGTTTAAGAATTCTACTTCTTTAGCACACTATATCTGGGATCTTAAGGGGGCTAATATACCATATAGCCTTAATTGGCGTTTAGTAGCACGCTCTAATAACCTTTCTACACATACTAAATGTTGTAATCTCTGTATCCTCGAGACACACTCTATAATTTTCTCTAGTGAATCCTTACTTAATAGAAAGTCTGAGGTATTCTCTTCTTGCCCCCACGCTATTTCTAATTCTTACTTTTATTATAAACCTAAAGGTTCTAGTAGTGTAAATTGTATCCATTAGCTGATATATTCCGTTACTTATTTTTTTAGTTTAGGTTCTTTTTGTTTACCACCATTATTATCATCATTATTATCATTGATTTTTGACAACTTTTTATTCTAGCTCTCATAATCTTTTGGCTACTATACCATATCTATCTTCTTACACATTAAATTTTCACTATTAACACCTTATGAGTATATATCTGATTATATATTTTATATTATTTTATTTTATTTCATTTTATTTGGATTCTTCTTTGGATAAACCCCTCTCCCCCCACCCCATGCACACATAAACTTATTGCCCATCCATTCAAATATATTATGATTATATTTAATCCCCCCCCCCTCTTTTATGCTCCTTTCTATTATATAATACAGTATATTGATTATGATTTTATGCTCCTTTGTATCCTCGATACATTTCTTTATTTCTGTCCCTATTAGCCTACCATAATTCTGCTTAAGTCAGTTTTTTAGATATCGTTATGTAAATGATAGTAGAATATTTCATTCCTTTATATATATATTTATAGTGAAATATTAATGTTTAGGAATTTTGATTACTTAAACCATAGCTAATATTGTATTGCCTTATTAGGTATTTTAAATATTTTCAATATTAATTTATCAAATAGGGTTTTCTAGTCATTAATCTGGGTTGTTTCCTAATTTTATACTTAACTGCATGTCACACGTAAGTAAATACTTTTGTTTTTGTATTTTTAATTTCCGGTTGATTTTATTTATTTATTTATTAATACTACTGTGCATAATATTTTCTGTCTGGCCCTTATTCACTCATTCATATATGTGTCTGTTTACCAACCTTGTAATTATAAGTAATTATATATTATATTATGTTCATTATTTTATATTGAAATTGTTATTGTACTATTGATCCTTATTACTTACCGATGATTTTATGTACCATTATGATATGCTAAATTTTATATATCATGTAAGATGTTTATATTTTTGTACCATCATAATTTTGGGTATTGTACAATTTATATTTTTTTCTCACCTACTCTGTAACTCTATATGAATTGATTTGTTAACTTACATGCCATTATATATTATATATTATTATTATATTATTATTATAGTATTATTGTGACATCTATATTGTTTGTGTAAATTAACCGGAGAATATCTATTATATTATATTATATATTATGTAATTATATAGTTTATTATATATTATATGTGTTACTTTTAATCATTTCATTACTTCATGTTATACTGTATATTAGATATACGTAGTATTATTATTATTTTTATTCCTATTATGCTTATTTATATTTAAACTCTTAATAAGGTTTAATTTGTGCTGTTAATGATGGAAATGTGTATTGATGTATATGTATATGTGCGTACGTGTGCGTACATATATACATATGTATATTGTGCCTTTTAATTTTAATTTTAATTTTCAAATTGTTACAAGTATATTATATTATATTATATTGCATTATATATAGTTCTATAATTCCCGCTCTATATAAGCACCTTTGTTTAGCTCTAGTTTTTTTGCTTTGGACTATATTTGTAATATGGTTCAAAATGTTATCCACCTCCTTAGTGATTTTTATTATATATTTTTACCCATAATCTTCCAATACTTTAGTGTATGTACACTCCATATTCTTCGGAGTTTTCGGCTTGTATTGGCCGATAGTACTTCTTGTGGTTTTGATTGCCCTGATGAGTCCTTAATAGGACGAAACATTGTTGGCTAATAAAGATTTTGATGTATTAAAGGCTTTTTTGTTTTATTTTCATATTATATATATATATATAAACGTTTGAATATGTATAATAAAGCCAAAACAATGCAGGTATGGACATAGAAAAAAGAATGCAATTGCAAAAGATATTGTTGACAATTCGTCTTTTACCTTAGATTTATTTAAATGTCCTTAATTTTCGAGATAATATCTCTTCTTCAGAGGGAACTAAAGGTCTCAAACCAGCGTTCTAAATATCTTGCTAAGCCATGCTGACAGGAAATAGTATAGAGTATCTGTTCTATCTATAACGTCAAAGAGTTAAAATTAGGTGGATAAAGAGTAGTCTCTCTTTAAAAGGGATTTGTTTAGGGGTTTTTTTAATATATACATGCCTGTTTAAGTGTGTGGGAGAATGCATGAAGGTGTAAGTATGTGAGTGTGTGTGTGTGAGTGTGAGAAGTTAAGTCTATTCGTAAATGTGGGGGATAGGTGTTATCTGGTGTTAGAACTGGTTTTGTGTGTGTATGTGTGAGAGAGAATAAGTGGAGGTGTAAGCGTGTGTGTGTGCGCGTGCGTGTGTGTGTGTGGGGTGTGTAAATATGG
The DNA here is from genome assembly GCA_964016885.1 of Eledone cirrhosa. NCBI lineage: Eukaryota > Metazoa > Mollusca > Cephalopoda > Octopoda > Eledonidae > Eledone > Eledone cirrhosa. The sequence continues at coordinate 230,929,975 of OZ024743.1, forward strand.
GGCTAGAAGCCCTATCAGGTTATAAATTGGGTGTTGAGTTCTAGTCTATTATTGATTGGTGGTTGTGTTTTATCTATAATTAGTGCTTCCTTAATTCTAAGATTGCCGAGGTTTCTTTCCTTAGTTTCTATCCTAACTGTTATGGTTTTGTCGGTGTTTTTGTATTTAACTAGGTGTTTCTTAAATGAGGAAGCGTTAGTATTGAGGTGTTCTTTTATTCTTATGTGGAGTGATCTGGTGGTGCTACCTACGTAGAAGTTGTTGCATTTGTCACACTCTAGTCTGTATACGACGTAAGCCTGGTGGCATAGGTCTGTGTCGTTGATGGGGCAGTTGGCTAGTCTGCAGCAGTTGTCATGTCTGGTGGAGTGTCTTTTTGTTAGCTGTCCGCGTAGAGAAGGACCTGAGTGGGCCAGTTGGATATCTAGTCCCTCTCGTCTGATGGCTCTGCGGATGGCTGTTGTTCTTTCTTCACTGAAGTGTGGGAGCTTCAGGAAGCAAGTGTTAGTGCCTCGGGTGTGGTGTCCTCTGTTCTTTCTGGCACGGTTTGTGGTGGATGTTGTGTATCCGTTCAGTTTGAGTACTTCCAGGAAATGTGTGGTGTGTGTGTCTCGGTCTCTAGCGTCGGTGCATTTGTTCCGGATACGTGCCAGTTCGTTCCTTATGTATCCGAACTTGGAACCGAGTGGGAGGGCCGATCTGAAATGTACGAACAGGTCCCTGCTGGCGGCTTTTTTATAGAAGCAGGTGTGGATGTTGCCTTCCTCTGTTACCCTGAGTTGGAAGTCCAGTAGGGATAGGGATCCGCGTTCATCGGGGTGTTCCATGCTGAACTTTATTCTGGCGTCCATGCTGGAGAATGTTGTGTATATTTTATCTGCCTCCTCACGGGATGATGTAAGGATGAGTATAGCCCCAAAACTCTCCAGGACACAACAACTCGCCCTGAAGAACCTACAGAATAGGGAACTTATATACTTACCATCCGACAATAGTAAAAGGTTTTGCGTCATCTCTCAAGCCACATACAATAACCTAGCATTTGAACATCTAAGCGACAGTGAATTATACACAAAGATCCCGGACATGACTGCAGCCCAGATCGAAAAACAGACCAACTCCATTTGGTTCGATATCTGTAGGAGAAGACAATTCCCAAAAGAAGTTAAGCTCAACTACACCACTAGAAATAGCAGACTGCCCACTTTCTACCACCTCATCAAGACCCACAAGAATAGTACTAAGACGCAAATAAGACCCATCGTCTCTAGCATAGAAGGACCCGTATACAAAATTTCCTGGGTCCTCTCCCAGGTCCTCAAGCCTCTACTCTCCACCTTTCCCGGGCATGTCAGTAGCTCCGACGAAGTTATACGTAGACTACACCAACTCCAGCCAGAACAACTTAAACTAAATAAATACGCTTTTAACCTCGACGTTGTCTCCCTCTACACTACAGTCCACGCTTATCCAGCTGTCGAGTTATTGACGGACTGCGTGGTCGCAGAGGACATCCACTGCTACGGCCTCCACCCGACGGACATACACCAGCTTTTGTCCTTCACAGTAGACAACACGTATTTCACCTTCCACCACCACACATACAGACAGACAACAGAATTACCCATGGGATCCAGACTATCGGGCCTGCTGGCCATCACCTACATGAACCAGCTAGAATGCCGAGCCCTCAACGCCTGCCATTCCCATGCATTCTTCACCCGATATGTAGATGACATTCTCATCCTTACATCATCCTGTGAGGAGGCAGATAAAATATTCACAACATTCTCCAGCATGGACGCCAGAATAAAGTTCAGCATGGAACACCCCGATGACCGCGCATCCCTATCCCTACTGGACTTCCAACTCAGGGTAACAGAGGAAGGCAACATCCACACCTGCTTCTATAAAAAAGCCGCCAGCAGGGACCTGTTCGTACATTTCAGATCGGCCCTCCCACTCGGTGCCAAGTTCGGATACATAAGGAACGAACTGGCACGTATCCGGAACAAATGCACCGACGCTAGAGACCGAGACACACACACCACACATTTCCTGGAAGTACTCAAACTGAACGGATACACGACATCCACCACAAACCGTGCCAGAAAGAAAAGAGGACACCACACCCGAGGCACTAACACTTGCTTCCTGAAGCTCCCACACTTCAGTGAAGAAAGAACAATAGCCATCCGCAGAGCCATCAGACGAGAGGGACTAGATATCCAACTGGCCCACACAGGTCCTTCTCTACGCGGACAGCTAACAAAAAGACACTCCACCAGACATGACAACTGCTGCAGACTAGTCAACTGCCCCATCAACGACACAGACCTATGCCACCAGGCTTACGTCGTATACAGACTAGAGTGTGACAAATGCAACAACTTCTACGTAGGTAGCACCACCAGACCACTCCACATAAGAATAAAAGAACACCTCAATACTAACGCTTCCTCATTTAAGAAACACCTAGTTAAATGCAAAAACACCGACAAAACCATAACAGTTAGGATAGAAACTAAGGAAAGAAACCTCGGCAATCTTAGAATTAAGGAAGCACTAATTATAGATAAAACACAACCACCAATCAATAATAGACTAGAACTCAACACCCAATTTATAACCTGATAGGGCTTCTAGCCCCATATTTACACACACCCCACACACACACGCTTACACCTACACTTATTCTCTCTCACACATACACACACAAAACCAGTTCTAACACCAGATAACACCTATCCCCCACATTTACGAATAGACTTATCCTCTCACACTCACGCACACACACTCACATGCTTAAACCTTCATGCATTCTCCCACACACTTAAACAGGCATGTATACATAAAAAAAAAACCTAAACAAACCGCTTTTAAAGAGAGACTACTCTTTATCCACCTAATTTTAACTCTTTGACATTAGAGATAGAACAGATACTCTATACTATTTCCTGTCAGCATGGCTTGGCAAGATATTTAGAACGCTGGTTTGAGACCTTTAGTTCCCTCTGAAGAAGAGATATTATCTCGAAAATTAAGGACATTTAAATAAATCTAAGGTAAAAGACGAATTGTCAACAATATCTTTTGCAATTGCATTCTTTTTTCTATGTCCATACCTGCATTGTTTTGGCTTTATTATACATATTCAAACGTGTATACCTCATTACACAATGCTTCAAGTGAACTATAACCTCCTACCATATATATATATATATATATATATATATATATATATACACATATATATATATATATATATATATATATATATATATATATATATATATATATAATGGAAAAATTTGAACAGGGACAAAACAGAGAGGCAGTACAACAAGTGTTTATTAATTTCACGTTCTGGAGAGTGGGGTGTTGGCGGGGGACGACGTTTCGGTAAGCCCTTCCTCGGGTGGGAAGTGTGTGGGAACAGAGTTCAAAGGGTGTGTAGGGGAGTGGTGTAGATACATATAGCGAAAGGAAACGGTGCGAATGAAAAAATAAAAAATAAAGATAAAAATAAAAATAAAGCATGATCAAAATACAAGGAATGAGATAAATTTAAAAATAAAGGCATGATTAAAATAAACTGAAATTAAAAGGGGGTTAAACAGCTGGAGGAAGGGTGTGGGGTGTGTAGGGGTGGTGGCGGGTGGAGTGGGGATAGGGAGACGGGGTGTCCGAGCGGGGAGGGCTGAAGGTGGTGTGTGTGTGTAGGTGTGCGTGTGTGTGTGTGTGTGTGTGTATGTGAAAGTAAGGGTTGGGGGAAGAACGGGGTTGCATGTTCAGGAAGAGGTGTGTGTGGGGGGAGTTTGTGGGTCGGAGTGTCTGTGCGTGTGTGGATAGAGGGGTGGGGGGAGAGGAATCAGGAGGCTGAGAGTGTAGATATGTGGTGGAAAGCACGTGTGTGGGGTTTAAGCGTGTTGTGGGTGTAGGTGGCGTGTGTGGACAAAAAAATGTTGGGGGTTGGTGTGTGGGTGAGTTATATAGGTGATTACGTAAGAGGATGGTTGAAACGTTGGTAAATTCCGAAGATGGTTAGTGGATTGGTGGCTGGTCAATTTCTGCGTGTGGGTATTCCATGAAGCGATGGTCGGAAGAGGAGAGATGTGGGGTGCGCGCGCAACAGGAAGTGGTCAGCAGTGGGAGTGCTGTGGTCTGTTTGTGCTGGGAGGTGGTCAGAGGGCATAGCAGCAGTCGGTGGAATGGTAAAGGGGCGAGGATGGGTAGGTGTGAAAGTTGGAGTGAGGAGGGTGTGTGTGTGTGTATTAGTAGGGGTGTTAGTGGGATGAGTGAGTGTTGAGCGAGGGTGTGGGTGGAGCGGGGAGAGAAGGGTGTGTGTGGTTCTATGGAGGGAGAGTGGTGTACTGGTGTGTGTGTAGTTTGATGAAGAGGTGTTAGTGGGTGTTAGTATACGGGAGGTGGGGAGGGGTTGAATGCAGGTGTGAGTGGGGGTTAGTGGTGGTAGGGTGTGTAGAGTTCGTGGTGTACGAGGGTGTGTGGGTACGTGTGCGTGGGGTTGGGGGGTGTTAGTGATGTTAGTTGCGTGTGGGGTGGGTGGTGTAAGTGGGTGCGTGTGTTCGTGTGCTTGGGGTTAGGGGGTGTTAGTTAGGTTAGTTGCGGGGTGGTGGGATGGAGGTGTGGGGGTAAGTGGTGTGGGGGTGAGGGTTAGTGGTGGTAGTAGGGTGTGTGTTTAGTGTGAGTGCGTGTATATATGTGCCGGTGGGTGTGTGCGTGTGATAAGGAGGAGGGAGGAGGAGAAGAGGGGAGGGAAGGGATGTTAGTATGTTAGTTGGGGAAGGGTGATCAGATGATGGGTGGAGTGGAGGTGTTAGTATTGTTAGTTGTGGGGTGGGCGGTGAAAAGGAGGGGTGTGTTAGTGGTGTTAGTGGGGGATAAGTGTTGGGGGAGGGGGCGGTCGAAGGCTAAAGGAATAAGGGTGGGGAGTTCAGGCCGGGGGGAGTGTGGGTCTGTAAGATGAAGATAGTTCGTTGTTCGTCCGTAAGGCGATTGGCGGGGGTTCCGTGGCACTGGAGTAGGCCACAGACTGTGAGATGGCGTGCGGAATGTCCAGGGCCACCGAAGTGGCGGGTGATGGGGGAACTGCCCCCGAGACGAATATCCCGGAGGTGCTCCGTGACTCGGTCCGCCAGGCGACGTCCCGTCTGTCCGACATAAGTCCGTAGACTAGGTTGGAGGAGGTGCAGCGGAAGGCATGCCGGACCGAGAAAGAGTGGCCGTTGGGACCCTGGAAGGTGGTGGTGTTGGTGATGTGGGGACGGGTGTTGCAGCGGGGCCTAGAACAGGGAAAGGAACCGGGGGTGGGAAACAGAGCGTGGGTTGGGGGTTAGGGAGCTGTGGACGAGGAGGGTGCGGAGATTGCGTGCGCGTTTGAAGGAGGGGAGTGTTGGGGTTGGGAAGATGTGGGAGGTGGAGGGGTCGTACTGGAGGTGTCGGAAGAGGCGGCGGATGGTGCGGTGGAGGGGTAAGGTGGAGGGGTCGTAGGTGATTGGGAAGGGGAGACGGTGGAGGGGTCGTAGGTGATTGGGAAGGGGAGACGGTGGGTGGGTGTGCGGTGGCGTGGGGTGAGGATGGTGGAGCGGGGTCAGCACGGGCGTGGGTGAGAGCGGTGTGGACGAGAGAGGGGGGTTACCTCTGCGGATGAAATGGCTGACTAGGGAAAGGGTCTGGGACTCAAAGTCAGCATCACGGCTACAGAGGCGGCGGATCCTGAGAAGTTGGGAGTAGGGAATGGAGTGTTTAGTGTGGGTGGGGTGGGAAGTGGTGAAGTTGAGGTAAGAGTGGGAGTCGGTGGGTTTGAAGAAGGCGGAGGTGACGAGGGAGTGGTGGGAGGGGTCGAAGGCGACGGAGATGTCTAAGAAGTGGACGTGGGTGGTGGAGATAGAGGTGGTGAAGTGGAGGGAGGGGTGGAAGGAGCAGAAGAAGGAGAGAAAGGAGTCGAGCTGTTCTCGGGTGAGGGTCGTGGCTCCGATACAGTCTTCATATATATATATATATATATATACATACATACATATATATATATATAATCATATTTTTCAATCATATTCTTTTATACATACATATACATACATACATATACATACATATACACACATAAAGATACATAACTAAATATACATATATACACATACACGCACACACACGTGTATACACACACACACACATATACATATGTCCGTATATATACCCCTCCGTTCGCACATACATGCATACACACACACACATACACACATACATCTATATATATATACACATATAAAGAGAGAGGCATACACACACACACACACACACACACATACATATATATATATATATATACATATACATATATATATATATATATATACATATATATATATATATATATATACATACACATACATATACATATATGTACACATAAACTCATACAGACACATACACACATACACATACAATAACACATACATATATATCCATATACATATATATACACACATACATATACACACACATATATATATATATATACACATACATACACATACACATACACATACAAGTACATACATACACACATACATACATACACATACATGTACATACATACATATATAATATATATATATACACATATACATACATACATATCTATCCATATATATATATATATATATATATACACACATATATATACACAAACATACACATACATACATGTACATATACACATATATACACACATACACATATATATATATATATATATATATATATATATATATATATACATATATATATATATATACACACACACATACAAACATACACACATCCATACATATATATATATATACACACACACACACACATACACACACCCACATACATATATACCCACACGTACATACATCCATACATCCCTACACACATATATGTGTGTGTGTCTCACCGTTTACTCAGATATTCATGTGTATACATAAGAAGAGGGGGGGGGTAGTGAAATGGAATTTTACCTCCGAGTATTAATTCATTTTTTCGTGTTTAGTAGTGGTACCTACACCCATGCACTTATTAAAGGGGGAGAAAAGGAACCCCCACCACACCACAGACATGTTAAATCCCTATATATAGAACAACACACCACATACACATCAGTTTGACAAGCGCACCTCAGCGTGAAAGGTCTTTCTAAAAACGAAACAATACCTCCTACGTTAACCAAGAACTCCTAAGACCTAACCAACAACCAACAACTTAATTTTATAAAAAAAATTTTTTTAAGAAAAATTCTTGTTGGATTTTGTGAAGAAAATAAATTTGTTGAAAGCACCAGTGAAGCCATTCTTTCTTCCCCCCTATCTTAATATACCTAACTGTACCAAGGATTACACACATTTTCCAATATATATATATATATATATATATATATATATATATATATATATATATATATATATATATATATATGTATATGTATATATATATATATATATATATATATATATATATATATATGTATGTATGTATAAATATATATATATATACAATATATAGAGAGGAAAAACACAGGAGAGTGTGTCTTCCTTTACAGGAATTTCAAACAACCAGTGTGAAGAGAATATAATCTAATAGGGTTATAGGGAAAACATTAAAATTAAAAATATAAATTAAAATGTGAAACCAACCTCATACCTAAATCACACATGTACAAACTCACCAGGAGATTGTTTCGCCATTTAGTGGGTTCCAATTCGGCCCAGTGGGTCATCAGCATGTGGAAAGACATTATGCATATTCATGGCTGAGCAGCCGTTTATATGCATAAAGAAGTATATACTTTCAAACGTCCAATCGATTGAGAGGAAGGCATACGGTGCTGATGACAGCTAACAAGCTAGGAACTAGTTCATCGTTCCTTTGTCAGTGTTGAACAAAAGAGCAACTATGGTTGCCGAACACTCTACGGCTTAATTCGGGCTGTTTGTTTACAAACAAACCGAACATTATAATAAATGTTCGGTAAACCCATACGTACATATATATATATATATGTGTGCATGTATGTATGAATATACATACTACTGTACGTCTGTATACATATATGTATGTACGTATGCATACTTATATTAGCTTTATATATATATATATATATATATATATATATATATATATATATATATGTTGCTAATACCACAAACTTGCATATTGCGCAAGTCGGATTGTTGATTTGGTATCACAGAAACCAATCGAGGTTGTTTATAATATCCTTCGATACGGACCATGTTTGTTATTTAACCTGATTGTATTTTCGTTGTTGTGTTGGCTTCTGTGGCTTTGTCACAGTTTTCAATTTGTCACGCTATTTAACGTTTGTTTATTACTCTAAGGTGTAACGTATTGATTTATCGATAAATTCTTATAAAGTGCCTCGTGCAAGCTCCGAATTGTTTTTTTTTGGGGGGACGTTGGCCCACTGTCAAAATTTCGATTTAACTAACCTTCCACTCGTATATCTATCTATATATATATATATGTGTGTGTGTGTAAGTATATATATATGTGTGTGTGTGTATGTATATATTTACATAAACACATATAAACACACCCACAAACACACATATATATATATATGTGTATATATATATATATATATATATATATATATATATATATATATATATATATATATATATATATATATATATATATATATATATATATTTTATACATATATATATAGATATATACATATGTATATATATCTATAAATATATACATATATATATACCCTCATCCACTTATTTTCTTCCTTTCCCTACCAATCTCAGTTTCTCTCTAATTCTATGTCACCCTATTATGTATGTGTGTATTTATTTTTCAACGTAGGTAAAGGTTTATGTCTATATGGCAGAGGAATAATTTGAAAGAAATATGATCGTATTTGCCACTAATTGAATGTTCCTTAAAACAATGTAAATATTACTTGACACTAATCTGTTTAGTGCTGAATACCAGCGAAGAGTTAATACGTTTTACTTATACACACACACACACACACACACACACACACAACACACACACACACACACACACACACACACACACACACACACACACACAAACACACACACACACGCACACACCACACACCCTAACACACAGACACGTATATATATATATATATTTATTTATTAAAATAACAGATTAAAGTTTAAGCAAAGAATCGCTGCTTTCACCCTTAACGGGATCTTCTGAAACTTCTAAATATTTGCTCTACGGTTCTTATATATTTGATATATATTTATCCTTATCGAGCTCTCTTTGGATTTTAGGCTTCAAATTATTATTATTACTATATATATATATATATATATATATATATATACATACATATATATACGATAGTGCTACAGTTTGATCATGTCGATTGAGAATTTCTTTACTAGTTTTATAGGTTTAGTTTGAATAGAGGAAAGGGACTTCACTTGTATATGATGCTAACAAGTACACGCAGAGCTTTCATCAGTGCGTATATAGGTTGTCCAGGGTCATATTTATTGTTTCAATTATTGGCAAAATATTAAGAAACCTCCACTAATATGTGCCAAAAGTTAACACACATATAAGTGTGCGTGACTCGAAATATAATAACAGCTATATGTCAACCATTGGGAGACTTATATCTGATGTTCATGGTTTTAAAACTCTCAAATTACACTATACCTCGACTGCTAATCAAGTGACCAACACGCCGTCAGTGTAACCAGTGTATTTCAGAAGACGAAGCCTTGAATGTTTTATAATATTAAACACAAGATGTGAGAAAAACCACAACCCCTCCATCTCAATTCTACTGTTGAAAAGCATAGGAACTGTGAAACTGGTAAAGGAATCAAACAAATATTCTTTAAAAGACTCCAGCTGCATTTTCGATTTCTCTTCCTTATACTTTCACTCGTGTAGGACGTCTCGTTTTTTTTATTTAAAAAAACCGTCAGTTTCTTATACATATATATATATCTGTGTGTGTGTGTGTATGCGTGTGTGTGCGTGTGTGTGTGGGGGGGGGTGTATCGAAGCTATCCTCCACCCCAGGAACATATTTGAAAGGGCAGCCGCCTAGTAGGACAGGATCGCTGTTTCATCAAAACTTTAATGATAAGATTCACTATGCAGCTGATGCATCCCCGCGAAACAGAAGCAGAAATAGATGGAGGAATCGTATCTGGCTCACAACCCCATTCTCATTGAGTGACAAGACTAATGTTTGTAAGAAATTTTGCGAGTTGAAAAACAAGTGTATCCCACCACAGTTCAAGTATAGTATGATGTTCAGCAGCCGTTCCTTCAAAACTAATTAATCATATGCCCCTTGCACCTTGCTGATTTCACTGATATCTTCAACACATAAATCCAAAAAGGTTAATTCAGTAAGAAGACGAAATGCTCAGGGGAACAGTATTATAACATAAAGTCAATTGCAAGCCCAACTAGGCAATGTAAGATATTGTGATTTGGTCGAAGATAAGTTTCGACTCGCATGTTTCGGCTTTCAAATTCCTGAAATGAAATCGTCGACCACTACCGCTGAAAATGTATGAGCGTTGAAAGTCAAATGTTTACCCCATATAATATAATAGATAATATTGAAAAAGGTCAACTTTATAACAACGAATGGAAAAAGTGCTGTTCCAGCAAAGATGCCATAATTATCCAGCGTCTTAAATCAACTATAAAAGCTATATATTTCAGGCATATGTGAGTGTGTGTGTGGGTGTGTGAGTGTGTGTATACATGTTCATATCAACACAAACGTGTTCATATATATGCATCAATCTATCTCTATCTCCTTATATATATATAAATATATATATATATATATATATATATGTGTGTGGGTGTGTTTGTATGTATGTGTATGCGTGTGTGTGTGTGTGTGTCGCTGTATGTGTCCTTCGCACGCCAACAGATACAATTAAATATAAATTTCTCAGATTCTTCTGTGAATATCCTTGGTGATTTCCTTCCCTTGGTAAATGATATTATTTCATTTATTTATCCATTTATTTATGTATTTATTTTATTTTTCTACGATTATTTTCTGCGTTTTTCGTGGATTAAAATGAACCTTGTTAAAACTGCCTTCAATCCCCCTTTTTATTTGCTAAACTGTCATTTATAATCCCAAGGGATTATAAACTTTACAAAATATACAAAAGAAAATGTTATTCATTATGGTAAGAAATAACCCTTGTCAAAAAGGAGGCGAATATTTAAAAATTTGCGAAATTGACAGCGTAATTGTATCCGACCTGACTTGAAAAATCTTCTTTCATATAAAAATAATGATAGTTAACAATCAATTATGTACAAAGGTTTCAGCACTTTCGCAGAATTTTCAGAGCATCAGACAAATAAATTGGGGTGTTAGTTTAAGCTCTTTACGTTGTGAGATCGAATATCACCGAGATATATTTTGGTTTTATTATTCTGTGGTCGCTAAAATGAATTATCGGGAAAGTGGTGGACTCAATTTTGAAGACATTTCACTCATTGATGACGAAAGGTGAGAATAAGCCGGACGCTATGTTTCTACCCTTGACACAAGGCAAGTAATTATGTCAGTGAATTACTGGTATTTTATGAATGGCAAAGTTAACCTCGGTGAGATTTCAACTCAGACCATAAAGCGCCGTAACTCTTTGCTACAAAGCATAGCGTCCGACCATCTACCGATAGTGCTAATCCATCCGATCCATAATTCCGCAGGACAAAGGGTTTTAAATTTGACCGACTGGCTAGCTCAGATGTTCGCGCTCGTCGTCAGAGGTATGGTGGTGGAGGCTCAAACTTGCGCAATCCCGACGAGGGCCATACACGAAAAACTTCACATCATATTGAAGTGGGGCTCTGACAAATTTACGGCAACAGCGATGGTGTCGAATTAAAATTATATTTTTTTTATTTAATTAATAAGTTTATATACATTATTTAAGACCATAGCTAGAGATTCTCATACTATTAGCAGAAAAGCAATGTGGAAAATTGTATGAATTTAATAGAGTCGGTAGAAATTGCAGCCAAATTCTCTTGTAGACATATTCAAATTAAAGGCGCGTACATGGCTTTTTGGTCAAGAATTTCTCTTCGCAACCTGCTTCTGGGTTTGTGAAGAATTTAAATATTACTTTGAGCAGATTGTGTCACCATATAGAAGTCTTTTTTATGCCTTACTCAACTGAATGTACGCATTTTCGATGAAACCGCTGAATTGTCCTGTCTATTTCTCATTCTTCAATTAATATACACAGTGGCGCTCTTTGTCAACAAACGAACATCAACACCATACTGAGGTTGGTTATATCAACAACACAATTCACCTATATACCACTCTGCAGGATTCAATATATATGGTCTGCAATATATATGGTCTGCATTTACATTTCATTGTGGAAACAAACATAAAACAATATTTGCTCCGAATAATTAAATGTTGACAACGTAAGTGACGGTAATTCACTTAATGATATTTTGCTACATCATTAATGAAATACATTTCCGAAGATTAGAGTAAAGCCATGACGCACGTCTCTCTCTCTCTCTCTCTCTCTCTCTCTCTCTCTCTATATATATATATATATATATATATATATATATATATATATATATATATATATATCTCTGTATATATATATATATATATATATATATATATACTGTATATATATATATATAGTAATATAGTACCCTTGATTACAAGGTGGTACTATATAAGATGATTAAATCCGTGAGTTTCCATTGACCTTCCCCCATTTGTCTATTCCTTTCCATCAATTTAAGTAAATTGCAAAAATGTCCTTTCACATTTCCTTAATCATAATCTATTATTAAAACACTAAATTACGAGAATTTTGTTCTACGTATATATCAGTTACCTTCGGATGCTATTAGGTTTCGTGCTTTGCTATTGTTGATGCTGTTGTCCGAAGATTGATAAATTGGTAAATATACATTGAGAGTTATTGATAGAAAATATGACAAGAAGTTAAACAGGCTTACAGATAAATACATTAATAAGTATGTAGATAAAAATATATGTAATCAGATAATTAGATAAGCATAGGTAGCTGTTTATATACCATTGATATATAGAACCCAGATACAAACACGCACAAACACAAATACACTCATGTATATATATAAATATATATATACATCCATAACTTGTTTGCTCTGGTGATAGTGGTGGTGAATATATGTCAGCACTGTGTTTGAGAGGGAGCACGCGAGAGTGAGAGATGTATAGAGGATGATATTAAAGTGCATGCACGCTTATATTTCACCTTCCCAGAAAAACCTACAGAAAAGTGACTACAACATGATGATGTGGTTATGGTGCTAAATTTGTATGGAGTGTATTGGTAATAATGGTGGTGATTGTGTTTGTGTTAATCTTGTTGCTGTAACTATATTATCAATTCGTTTTAACAGTGATTACTATTTTTAGCAAGCGACGTGGCAATACCCTACGTTTTAGATTAAACTTGTAACTATGTAGCTAATTGTGAGTGACATAGACGTTGACCAACACAGTTTAAATTCAAAGAAATTCACTTAATTGTAAACTTACAGACGGTTGTAAACGACTTTCCAACAATGAATAACTGATATTTTCAATTAACATATGATATGCTCTTTCTCCTTGTTTATCTACATGTTATAACAGTGTTTAGAAAATGTTTTGCTGTGTACTAATAATGTATTACTGTATACTATTGTAAAGTGCAACATTCTGTTATTGGCAGTAATGGTAATAGAACGAGAAATGTAATAACAGCTATTAAAATTTAATTAGTTATCCTGTAATGAAAACTGAAACGCAAGGAATGGGATTCTTATTTAGAAATAACTAAAGATGAAAAAAAGTAATTAAAACAAATAAATAAACATTCTTTTATGTCGCATCCAATTATGCAGATAACATTATCTCTGCTTAATTAGACAAACAACAAGAATAATAACACCAAGAAGAAAACAACAGTAGATACTACAGTAAAAGCTATTAAAATGATTAAAAATAATAGTACTTTAATAACAAGAGAGAAAATATATTTGTCTCCTCATAATTAAGTTACAGCCAGTCAATTACTGGAAAGGTGTTTAAGCTCGTGAGATATATTTTGAAGTAGTAACTCAACTGATTGCGATAAAATATGTCATATGTTATAAAGAAATATGCACGAATGATGTCAATACTTTTTGTTTTGTTTTGTATTTTATACTTCTAGATTTCGTTATAACTCTCTGCATCAGTGTATGATCTTTGGAATTTAGATTTCTTCCTTGAGATATAATCAATACGAACTATACCAATTCAAGTTTGGCCACTTGAAATATTTTTTATAAATTTATTGTCTTAATTTACATTTACAAAGACATTACTTGCGTATGTGAAGAGAGGGGTGGTTTGTTTACATTGTCAAAATACCCCAGCATACCAAAGATACATTTCCTAAGTTTGGCGTCAATTGCAAATGGATTAGCAATTTTTTTCTTGTATTTTCTCTACAGTTATCGGCTTAATTAACGATTTAATTACATTATTAGAAATAGTCCGTTTGTGCATGTCTACATGAGAGCGTGTGGGTGAGTGTGAAAGAGTTTAATTGTTGCTTTATCAAATACAGAGCATATCATAGATATTTTTCAATGAATTGTGCATTTTGCAAATGTACTAAATGATTTTTAGTCTTATTCTGCATGTAAAATGCTGTGATGAGGAGGCCGCATTGTTTTAAATGCGCAAGGACGTCGCATTTAAAGGCCTCCTCACCCCACTTACGGAGAAAGACCAACCAAAAGAAAAGTGCTTTTACCAACACCAACACCAAAACCACAACAAGAAGAACAACACACAAAACAAGCAAACACACAAAAACAAACAACTGCTCAACCACAAACAACAGAAAAAACACGAACAATTCGCCTGCAAAACACAGCCGCAACCCATCCCACTCCTTCCAACACTACCACAACCAGACACACAAACACACAATCACCACACAACATAATGCTCCCACACGCCCTTGATGACGATTCATCATCAGACGAGGCTACTTCTCCATCCCCAAGCAAGGATGAAGGAGAGCCTCGGAAATAAAAAAAAAACAAAAAAAGAGACACCGCAAAGCCACAAAAACACCAATCACCAACACAAACACAACCACCAACACAAACAGCTACACAAACACAACGACCAACACAAACAGCAACACGAACACCACCACAATCATACCTCTCCCCTTGTCAGCAAAACAAAGACCAACAGCACCCAAACACAAATGCCCACCATGAAAAGAAAACTACAAAATGAACAACAAACCAAAACAACACAACAAAAAAAACAAACATTTCACATACATTAACACGAACAACAAAAACCTTATGGAGGTCATCACGAAAGACCCCAAAGTAGAAACTGAGGGGAAAACCTTTGTCAAGTCAGACTCTGCACCACATCTAAAACTGATAAAGGTTTCGATGGAAACCTACTAGAAATTCAAGGAATAATTTTCGCATGACGTCGGAAACCCCTGCCAAAAACCCATGAACCGGGTCCTATTGAAACCTTTCCCCACGCCACCCAACACTCCCAACAACACCCAAATGGAGATTGAACAACCCGATCTCCAGGAAACGAAAAGGTAAGTCCATCTTTTCGTCCTTTCCACCAACATAGCAAATTTACGAGTTGGAAGTGTGAATGTGCGTGGCCTAGGGATGCCCTGGAAACAGAGCCAACTTTTAAACGACCTTAGGTAACATAACAAGGACGTGATAGCCATCACCGCGTCCAAGATCCACAACAAGCAACAACTAACCCCTATCTTTAATTACTTTGAGATCTACGCATCTCCCTGTCAGCCAGGAAGTGGAGGGCGAGTGACTGTTATGTTTCGGAAAATCCTGGACCGCGAAATGCAGCAAATACACGTGGACGCGAAAAGTAGAGTGGTTGTCCTAGACGTGAACAGAATTGGAGGTGAAGCCTTCAGACAGGTGGTCGTGTATGCCCCGACTGGGACATCGCGACCAGACTTCTTTAAGCGTCTAGAGTCTTTTCTGGGAACGTCTCGCTCCTTGCTTTTAGTGGGGGACTTGAATGGTATCCTAGACGCACGTTGGGAGTATGTAGGAACACATGTCAGTAGAGGGGGGTGCAACAGTCTCAAAAATTCAATCGGCCCATTCCAACTGGGCGATAGGTATCGACTAGGTTTCCCACTGCACCACAGTAGACGTGGACAAATCGCAGTGGGACATCTAGATCGTATTTATATAGATTCTTAATGAGAAAGAGAGAGGCAGGAAAATGTTAAGCTGTCCACAATTGAACATGGTTGCCTATTCAGCCCACAAACTAGTCGCCTGCATAGTCAATCATGATAGAAGGCATAGACAAGGACTCAGATACTGGAAGCTGAACATGTCATTGCCGACGCGTAAAGCCTTCAGTAGACGGATAAGTAGTTCATTTAAGCAACAATTGACGGGAGCCATCGTCAACAATAGGTGGTGGTGTTCTCTCAAGATACCAATTACTGGAGAGTCCATAGCTTTTAGCAAAGAACTAGACTTAGAGAAAGACACAACAGAAAGAGAACTAGTAGCCAATGTAGAGGAGGCGCTTAGCTGTGGCAACGCAGCTAGAGTGCTAGAAACGAGAACGGTAATGGACCAGTTCTTCGATGCGAAACACGAGGGCTGCGTTGTCAGGAGTAGATCACGTGCTCTAGGAAACGGGGAGCAAAATCTGTTTGCTGGGCCCGTGTGGCTGAGGCGAAAAGTGGCAACAAGTCCACGATTCGTTCTTTGAAAGACCAAAACGGACGCGTGCTACTTGATTCCAAGCAGATCTCCACTGTTGCGCAAATGTTCGAGCAGAGCAGTGCGCTCAACGAGGCAATGGACTTCGATTCATACCTCGACGGCCTGCTGCGTCACTCGAGCATGGACGCCGAGTTCTGCGACAGACCGATCACAGCCACTGAGATACGGGACGCTCTAGGCCGCTGCGATAAACGCAAATCACCCGGTCTAGATTGTCTACCCTATGAGTTTTACATAGGCTAGCCGGACTTGTTCTCTGGCGTCCTCGAAGCCGTCTACTGCAACTGGCAGCAGTACGGAAGTATTCCTAGTTCTGTAGGCAGGGGTGAACAAGTAGGACGAAATAAGTAACTTCAGGCCCATAATTATCATAAATACAGAGTTCAAGATTTTGGCCAAGGTGTTAGCAACGAGGCTGGCGCTTTTCGTCGAGAACCTGGTGGGAAAAGCTCAAACATGTGCAATTCCAACAAGGTCCGTACACGACAACCTCCACCTCATCCGATACATCATATAGAGGGTGGGGTGTAAACCCGACTTCGGTGGGGCTCTGATAAATTTAGATCAGTCTAAGGCGTTTGATAGGGTCAACCATCCATACTTGGAAGCGGTTCTCAATGCGGCCGGTTTCGGACCCATCTTCAGAGGCTGGATCACACCAACATCTGTTCAAGGCTATTCATACCAAGATCTGCTCAAGGGTCAAGGTGAATGGCTACCTATCGGAGCCGTTCCGAATCACGCGTTCCATCCGACAGGGATGCTCTCTCTCTCTCTTCCATTCTGTACGGATTGACTCTGGAACCACTACTGCGGAAGCGCGACCTTTTGCAGGGAATCCCGTTGAAATCGGGACTGCGAAACGCGGCGTCGGCTTATGCCGACGACATGACAGTGGTGGTGACTAAAACCTCGGAAATCGAGGCGATAGGCAACTTACTGCAGGAATACGAAAGGCTTACAGGAGCAAAACTCAACCCGGACAAATCTGTCGGTTTGCAACTCGGAACGTCGAGAGGCAAACCGATGCCGTTCGACAGCAGCGTTGGACGCTAGATGGAAGGACCGGTGAAATTGCTCGGGGTCTGGTTCGGTCCGGACCTCCAGGTGGAGAAAAACTGGGTCACGGCCAAGGTATTTGCGATCATCCAAAAGTGGGCAGAGTGCAAACTATCCTTGAGAGGTCGAGCGGAGGGGGTGAACATTTTCATAGAGTCCGTCATCTACTACCGCTTGACCGTCGTGCCTTGTCCCCATGAATACTTCACCAAGATGGAACGCATGCTCTTCCAATTCCTTTGAAAGAAGCAGGCTTCACTGGTGAGGAAATCTGTCTGCTGCCAGCACCCTTCCAACGGAGGGTTGGGATTGCCGTGGCTGATGATGCGCAAACACGCTCTGAAGCTACGGCATCTCCAGGTAATCCTCTCTGACCAACCGGTATTGTCCCCGTTTGTGAGACAAGCCTGCCCGCAACTTATCTCGCTGATGGAGCTGCAATCCTGGGTCAAGCGGAGACCAAAGAAAATGGACACATTGAATGCACTCATGCGCTCACCGTTTTTAGTAAATCGGGCATATTAATCAATGGAGATTCGACTTCGACATTATGTAGAGGGATAGTACGACACAAGTGCGACGGCGTTCTAGGAGAGACTCTGAGCGTCGAAGACGACGAGCTCACCAGTATGTTTCGTAGGACTTTCCGCCCTGGACCTATGGACAACTTCCAAAAGTCCCTGGCCTGGCAGTGCTAGCGAGGAGCTCTACCAGTACGAGATACGAGATACAGGCAGGGATCCTTCATAGAGGACGTGTCCAAGATGCGAGCAGGACATTGAAACCGTCCTGCACGCAACTGTACACTGCCCAAGGGTAACCTACCTGTGGAACAACTGCTTGCGCGTATGGGACAAATCCAGTTGACTGCCGTGTCCATAGTAAGGATCAAACCACCACCTTCTTTCAAAAACGAAAGAGAGGCGATTTTCCTCCGTATATTGGCTATGTTAAAAGAGATTATATGGTGGACAAGATTGCGAGGAATGAGGACAGATGCCTTTCTCTCCGGACAACAACTCATTCCCTTCTTTAGGTACCACTTTAGAAAGATAATCATAGGGGAGAGAGAGGTACTGCACCCCAGTAAATTTACTGAAAGGTGGGTGAATGTAGCAAAAATTGCCCGAGTGATTGGGCCTTCTCTGTGTATAAACATGTAGGTTGAAGAAGAGAGTCTATCTACGGGGTATAAAACAACCAATTTGTAACGCCTCCCCTCCTATTTGGCATTTTGATTGTTGAATTTATATATTACATTTTTTTTTACACGAATGTATGTAATATCCCCGGCGTATGTCTTTGTATTGTTCTCTTTTCTCGTGCGCCCTTGTGGCAAATAAAGAAATATATATATATTAAAGGCATTTACTGCTTGTATGTTTATCATTTGAATATTTACACAAGGGGAGTCGTATCTAAGGGAAACCTGCCGTTGTGTATGTAATACACAACAGCAGAATACATAGAATTGAACAGTTATAACATTTAGAACAATTAGTGGAAACGACTGCTCGTCTAGTTTCATTATCAACGTTTGTACAACTGGAAAATATTGTCTGCACATTTTAGAGGGCAAAGAAATAGTGTGGAGACAAACCTCCTAGTAACAGGTCAACGTGACAGAATGTGCTCGTGCATCTGCTAGAAATAACAGTTAAAATTATGTACCAACGATATAGTTAAGAGAAAAACGAAATCTGCATGTTCGATCGTCTTTTAGCGCAATAACAACACAAACAGCACCAACAACTAATACAGGGAATTTGAGATTTCATTTTGTCGGTTACTCAATAATATTTCAATATTTTAAAAAAATCTATGATTGATAATAGGGCATTGAAAATAGTTTAAATTACTCAAGGCCTAAGGAAGAGATTATAGATTTATATTAAGTAAATATTTAACTATTGTTGGTTAGGCCAAGTTGAAACCGAATCGTGACTACGATATTTATATGTCTGTAATTGTTGTTGTTTGGTCCCAGTTGGCCTCCGATCAAAGCAGGCCAGCCTTAACAGTTGAGCCTCATACTTTCAGCCAATAGAAAATCATTTTCTTATTCTCCCAGCATTTGATATGAAATAGTTTGAAAGAGACTTAACTATCATTTGTAAGGGGTTGTGAGACCACGTCGAAACTCTATTTAAATGCCTTGCATTACTGAAGAAATACATCGCTAGTGAAAAGATGTGAAACGCTGAAATACCTATCCATTTCCATTCATCTATTAACAGAGCCTGATGTATACTCTATCAACAAAACGAACACCAAATCTATATAGTGGTTGGTTTCATTAACAACACAACACACTTCACACTCACTTCACTCGACAGGAGCCAATATGTGAGGGCTGCAAGCTATATTTAGATTTTCACAATGGAAACAAACTTAAACTAAACTTTGCCTCACTTAATTAAATGTTTGATGTCGTAAGCGACGGTAATTAACTTATTTATATGTTGCTCAAACTTATTAATCAAGCACATTCATATAGAGAAATGAAAACTACCACTACCTATATATATACAGGGTTCTTATATATTTTATATATATTTGTCCTTATCGAGCCCTCTGGATTTTGTCTTCACATTTATTATTACTATATATATTATTACGATATATATAAATATATATAACGTCTCGTTCCTGTCTTCCTTCGGTTGCAACGTTTTTTGAAATATTTACTTCTGCGTTCACAGATTGACTTTTTTAGTTTCAGAAGATCCCGTTAAGGGTGAAAGCAGCGATTCTTTGCTTAAACTTTAATCTGTTATTTTAATAAATATTTGCTCTACGGTTCTTATATATTTGATATATATTTATTCTTATCGAGCCCTCTTTGGATTTTAGTCTTGAAATTTATTATTATTAATATATATATACATATATATATATAAATATATATATATATATATATATAAATATATATATATATATATATATATATATATATATATTACTCTGTGTGTATATAAGTGTGCGAGGTGTATATTCGAGTAAACCCACCACGATATATTTGTGTTATTCATTTTGTTCACGAACAGGTGAACATCGGTCCATATAGATTTGATCATCAGATCTAAAACTTTGACAATGTCTACTGGTTGTTGAGAAACTTCAAGTTTGTTCGTTGCTCTGTGCTCTTTGCTTGACGACATGAAACAGAGGACATGTATATAAAATTATGAAGAAAAAAGTTTGATCGCTGCAGAGAGCTAAGATTACAGTTACATACTCCAGGGGGATTACTTTGAAGGAGAAAACTCTTATTGTGAAGTTGGGTTTGAAATGAATCTTTTGTGACATCAGTCCTGGAACTTTTCTGACACACCTCGTACGTCGTGCAGCTGTAATGCAACAAATCTCTCACGAGTAGAGGCAGCTCAATCCCAAGCATCGGACCCAGATACTGTTAGATAGTCAAGATTATAATTGTTTCTACATTTGGCACAAGGCCAACAATTATCCAGTATATTACTGCTACTTTATTTTATCAACCCCGTAAGGATGAAAGGCAAAGTTAACCTCGACAGGATTTGAACTCAGACCGTAAAGGGACGTAACTATGCTTTGAAAGCATGGCGTTCGATAGATAGTCAAGATTATAATTGTTTCTACATTTGGCACAAGGCCAGCCATTATCCCAGTGTATTACTGATAGTCAAGATTATAATGCCGGACATTTCGTTCCGCCTTAATCATGCCAATCAAAATTTTAATCTAAACCCCTTGACGTGTGTGCCATGAAGGAAGGGCTGTAGTGCGACTCCCTCAAACATGAATTCGCCTCAAGAGTGACAGAAGTCTTGACCAAACTATATGAGGCGCTCTTTGTAGAGGATAGATCTAACGTAGGCAAATAACGGTTATGATGCATTTCAACTGGTATGTTTTACTGGCCGTATAATACTCCCAAGTTAAAGCAATACATAGATTCATTCATTCATATATATATATATATATATATATATATATATACACGCACGCACACATACAATATATATATATATATATATATATATATATATATATATATATATGTATGTATGTATGTGTGTATGTGTGTGTTTGTGTGTGCGTGTATGTATATATGTATGTAGGTATGGAATCATATTTGTATTTAAACCATTGAAGTTAGGTGTCTTTGCGTCTAACAAAACCTTTCGTAAAATAAAATTAATTCAAATTAACATAGACAGTTAAAAATCCACGTTGTTATTTTTGGGTTGACTTTGTCTTTCTAAAATATAGTACCAGTAATGCACTGGTTAATTTCTGGCTTTGTGCCAAAAGTAGAAACAATTATTTTCCTTTGTACCTACTCTCTCTTTCACACACACCCACGCATACACACGCACACACACACACAGACCCCCACACACACACAAACACATACATACGCACATATGTTTTGTCAAATTGATACATATTTACACACGAACATTCAGGTACAAATATAGTTATACATAAATAAATGTATGCACCGATACCGAGATATCGTGAGTGAGGGACATACAATGTGTAAGTATGTGTCTGTTCTGCCTGTATTTGCGTGCGCATGTGTTTGTTTCCACCAGAAAATAGATCACCATATAAAGGCAAAACACATCCATATCTGATTTCTTCTGAAGATTACATTTTGTCCCATATGCTGACAGTGTAGCATATATGTAAGACTTGGTAACGGGAACGCGGAAATTTACAGAACATATGCTGCACACATCCCCACCTAAATACATTCGTTTATTCTTTTAATGGTTTCAATCTTGAAACTGTGACATTGCTATGGCGACGTCATACTGGGCTACAGTCGAAAGTATTGACCCAAGTGCATATTTAATTGATGTGTCTTTGTTTTTGTATTGAAACAGTAAGTTACGGATCAGAGGCATACCCACGAACGTAAACATAGATGCATATGCACACACACACAAACACACACACACACACACACACACACACACACACACACACACACACACACACACACACACACACAGATTTGTACAGACCAAAAACAAACATGGACACACCTCTAAACTTACATTCTGGACGAATCAGCAACAAAAACACACGCATACGAACATGTACACAAACACACATTCACACAAATACACACACACACTCTCTTTCTCTCACTCACTCTCTCTCTCTCCCTCTCTCTTCCTCTCTCTCTCTCGCTCCCTCTGTCTCTTTCCCTCCCTTTCTCTCTTTTAAACTTATACACACATACTTACAGCTTCGTACAAACAACAAAACATCACACACTTCCACATACATACATATCCCCTCTAAATACAAATGGATTGTTTCCTTTTCAGCACGTTGTAGATCAATTTGATCAAAGACTTTCTAAAGATGGTCAACTGAACTTCCTACACAGTAAACGACCCTATCAATAGTTTTCCAGTAGATGGTGAAATGGGCAGAACTACTTTTTCCGAAGAATTTCTTTGGTTTCTGCTCCTGCTCACTATCCTCTATCATTCTATTTCTTCTATAATTTCTCATTATATTTTCTGATAAAGGACTTACGTGTGAAGTGTTTTCCTACTATATTAAGCGTTAAACTAATATATACTGTATCTTCAATTTACTTCATTGCCTGTGGTGTTTTTCAGATTACTTTTCATACACACACTCACCGACACCCACAACCCCACACACATACGTACATACATACATACATACATACATACATACATACATACATACATACATACATACATACATACATACATACATACATACATATTTCGATTTACAAATATTATAATTTATTCTCCTAGAGACATAAATTCGATCGATGACGATTTAGTTATCTTTCGTTTACAAATTCTAGTTTAGAGCTTTGATTTTTTTATGCTGCGAGAATTCTTTTGTTCTCACACCCGAAAATAACCGCCAAAATATTTCAACTAGTGGACTTCATATTTGGAGTAACGTCACAGAACTACAGACCGGTTTACCGCTTCAATGATACAAGCAGCCTTACATTCTGTGGTACAGTCGGTTTTTCTTTTTTTTTGTAAAGGAGGAACCCTGCAGACAAAGGAACTCCAGTTTGAGTGTGAAAGAATTATATGTATATGTATTACTTGTGCATTATATAACTTCCTGAGGTTCCAGAAACCTAGGTGTGATTTTATCGATTATATTGATTTTAATTAATCGGAGATAGTCCAGGTATGAAAAACCTTTCATATGTATGTAGAGTTTGTATAGTTTGTGCCTTCAGTCGGTTATCTTGGTGTCACATTTTATAACTACGGTGTTTAATTCTGGACTCAATGTTTGTTTTTAAATTTCGTTCCATTGAGTGCTCCGTGATCACCTCAAAACAAATCGAATTGTACATGCGTTACTGCAGCTAAAATTCAATTTACAAATATTATATCTATCTCTCTCTATATATATATAACGTGTGTGTGTGCGGGGGGTTCGAGTGTAAGTACGTATGTATGTGTGTATACATAATGCATATATACATGTCTATATATAAGGAACAAAGAATCAGTGTGGCATCTTATACACATTTATTACGTATTACATATGTTTCACTGTCGATCAGTTCGAGGAACGATCTATTAATGATCGAACCTGACACTGGAATCGGAAGCTCCTCAGATACGTTTTAATATGCAGGAAGGTGTCGTTTGAAGGAGATTTAAAATATGAAAGACAGAATTCATGCTCCGCAGATGCATTGAAAGAGAATCGCGCAGGTTGGATGGACACAAATCGTAAAAGAAAATACCTGGTATAAAATAATGGTTTCTTATATAGGCAGAATACCACTAATTTGAGGGGAGGGAAAAGTCGATTAATTTGACGCCAGTGCATGACTGGTTCTTTATTTTATCGACCTCATAAGGATGCAAGGCAAACTTAACCTCGGCGGGATTTGAACTCAAATCATAAAGGCCGTAACTCTATGCTGCAAAGTATGGCGTCCGACCCTCTACCGATACTGCCAATCCACCGCCCTCACCTGGTATAATATAATGGAAAGGCAAGTAGAAGAAGTTTCTGATACCAGTATAATAAGTCTTCACGTACGTAGTTTTATTAGTTTTCAAAGAGCTTCAGCATGACGGTGATAATGCATGATAGGTATGGTGCTTTGAAACACAGGTACAGTCAAAATTGTATTATAACATGCGTGACTGAGCATTCCACAGGCAGGTTCACTTCACATGAAGACGCATGGAGATTGTGAGTGACATACCTCCGCTCATTGATTTAGATGGACAATACATTTTTGCCAGCTGAGTGAACAGAAGCAACGTGAAAATAAAGCCGTCGCTTTACATACATATATATGTGTGCCTCTGTACGTACATGGTCCGGTAATCGATCTCTAGACCTTACGATTGTAAGCCGAACCCTTCAACCCCCTAGCCACGTGCCTTCCCTTAGAGATACACAAAGAGATATAAACCCGTTAACTAATCCTTTCACTGAAAACAATTGCCGAAAATACCGTTGCCCCATTTTCAGAAGATGGGAGGTCTACGAAGAGTTGTTTGATGTTATCGTAACGATCACACATTTGCTACTCACCTCTCTCTCACTCTCACTCACTCTCTCTCTCACACACACACGCACAGGCATAGACACACAGGCACACACATACACACAGATACAGATACAGATACACAATGATTGATGTATACACGCGTATACACTGACAGACACTCACGAACACACAAAATCCACTTGACATGTCTTGTCACTCTGGAATGTTCCATTCGCCCCTGTTTGTCTAAGCAGCTTCTGTATTTGTGGTCGCGGGTCGGCGGGAACATAACGATGTTGTACTTAGTAAAGAGAAATGAAATAACAAATACAAATCAAAACCATATGTGTATATATTAATATATATATATATATATATATATATATATATATATATATATATATATATATATATATACATACACACACATACATATATATATATATATATATATAACGAAAGAAATGTGGTAAGGAACCAGGTGGACCATAATGCACCAAAGTACTCAATACTTAGGGTAGTAGTGTGGGTAATAGGAACGAGTAGGACCCCGACGGCTGAGCTCAAGCCGTTTCGACGGCTAATTCTGAACTAAATGAAAATTGTTATCCTGGTATATGAATATCCGAGCTTCTCAGGGGGTAATTCCATATATGGTGAAAGTGATTGTCACAAGGATTGGTCAAAAGTTTGTTGTTGAAACACATAATTCTATCATGGCAATTTGTGGAGGGAGGGGTAGCTGAACCTACCAGTAGAAGAAAGATGGAGAGGGAGTGGAGGAAACCCAGTCGTGCGTTGATAGTGCTAACTACAGCAGGGCACGATGTCAAGCAAGTATACTAGGGAGGGAGAGGAAGTCGAAACAATAAGTAAATCAATATGGAGTAAATATATAGAAGAATACCAAGAAAGTTAAAAATATAAAAAAACAATTTCTGGTTACTATTCCATAACCACAGTCATCAAGTCTCTCACTGGTACTGCTAAACTATAGAAAAGTTTACTAGGTGGGACGGAATTGTAGTGAGACCATTTTAAGAGTTAGTAGTAATTTAACCGAGTATCTCTTACGGTGACAGGTCAACAAGTGGAGGGCCAAAATACTAAAGAAACTACCACGAAATAATAATTCAGAGTCCTGAAACTAATAAGAAATAATTGTCTCTACCCTAGGCACAAGGCCAGCAACCACCCAGTGCAAAAAATGAACTAATACGAAACAATAATTCAGAATCCCGAAAATGAATACTAATACTATCTCTAAGGGTGCCGCTACGATACAAAAATTCTAGTGCAAACTACATAAATGCTCGTACGAAGTATATGAAAAACCTGATACGGAAAATTAATTCAGAATCCCCCCCGATTATTGAACGTCTGAAAGTATATACTTTCCTTATGCATATTAACGGCTGAGCAGCCTAATTTGAATATCAAGTGAGTTAATCGGCAGGGCGCACCGAAAACGATAAACGGAAAAAATGAAACGAAGTTACATTTCAAACTCTTAGTACGGCTGTTACTTAAATATAAGTTTGTATACGTACATACACTTCGTTTCATTTTTCCGTTTATCGTTTTCGGTGCGCCCGGGTGATAACTGGCTTGATATGCAAATTAGGCTGCTCAGCCGTTAATATGCATATGAAAAGCATATACTTTCAGACGTTCAATCATCTGGCAGGAAGGTATACAGTGCTGACGATAGCTAATAAGCTTGAAACTAGTACATCGTTCCTTTGTCAGTGTTGAACAAAAGGGCAACGATTGCTGCTAAACACTGTACGGCTTAATTCGGGATGTTTGTTTACAAACACACCGAGCATTATAATAAATGTTCGGTAAATTCATACGTACATATATATATATATATATATATATATATATATATATATATATATATATATATATATATATATATATATGTGCATGTATGTTTATATATACATACTACTGTACATCTGTATAGATATGTGTATGTACGTATACATACTTATATTTAAGTAACAGCCACACTAAGAATGAGAAATGAAACTTCGTTTCATTTTTTCCGTTTATATATATATGTACACACACACACACACATATATATATATATATATATATATATATATATATATATATATATATATATATTTATTTAGGAGAAAGTATGACCCCGACGGCAGAGCTGAAGCCGTTTCGACGGCTATTTCTGGACTAAAGTAAGAGTTTGTTTAGTCTGGTAAATAAATAGCCGAACTTTGCAAGCGGTACATCCTTATATGGGAAGATTGTAGTTGTCAAGAGGATTGGTCAAAATGTGTAGCAGACACAGAAAAGTCTATCATGACAGTGGGTGGGGGGTGTTGGTGGCTGAACTTGCCTGTAGAACGATAGGGAGTGGGTAGAACCGGTCAAGCGTAGAAGATGAAATCTACACGGCAAATTCTAAGGAATGTGTAAGAAAGTAGGGAAGAGGAGATTGACGATAAAAAGGTTTCTTTAGAGCAAGAAGAGGTCAAATTATTTTATTTGAAGGAATAGAGCGTATATCTTGGAAATGTGGTCCCAGATATGTAATGCCTCTTCTATGGTAAAACGTATAACACTATGTGGATTACTTGTGTTCATCACAAATTTTGTACACATTGTAATACATACGACCTCCTACTATCATCAACATTTTGGAAAATAATAAATAGCGAATCATAATGACTGGGTGTATAACTTTGAAATCCTTCGTTTCTATAACAAACCCAATCAGCCTACATTTTCGCGTGGACCTAATTTCACAGTGAGACTAAATTTTAACCAAACAACCGACGCGTTCTGGATTTTCTCAATGAAACGACGCCTAGTACATCTCAAAATTATTGGAAATGTCTACCAATCAGCAAACACCCTGAGATTTCCACAAATTCATCGATGCTTTTACCAAATTAATGACACACAAATATTTCTACCAATTCGTGGACGCCTTACGATTTCTCTCAATACACCGAAACCTTTCTAATTGTAACAACCCACCAATGCCTAGTATTTCTACCAATCCACCAACAACTTAGTAATTCAACCAATACTTCAATGCTGTACCATTTCAAACAATTTACCACGACCTTTTGCAGGTTAACGATCTACCACTATTCTATGTAAATATATATATATATATATATATATATATATATATATATAGAGAGAGAGAGAGAGAGAGATGTGAGAAAAACCAGACCCTCCATCTCAATTCTACTTTTGAAAAGCAGTAGAACTGCGAAACCGGTAAAGGAACCAAATAAATATATATATTTTTTTTAAATAAGACTCCAGTTGCATTTTCAATTTCATCTTTTTTTCTTTATACTTTCACTCGTGTAGGACACCTCGGTTATTTTTCATTTTGTTAAAAAAACCTCTTTTCTAATATACATATATATATATATATATATATATATATATATATATATATATATATATATATATATATATATATATATATATATTTCACATCTTCGCGCAGATCTAAGTATTAGTTTTTAATGGATATGCTGCATGTCGATTTTGAAATTCGGCCTTGATTGATGTGACCTACGGCCGAAAATATTCCAGCTTTTACCAACGGGTAATTATTGTCGCGACATAGTGCATACAGGACTATCGTATCAAATATTTTCTCCATTTTTTTCAAAAGAGCTCGGTGGCTGATAGAAGAGGAGAACCACAAGGGCAGTGGCTCCCAACCTATTACTAAGGACCCATTTTATATGAATGAACTTTCCCACGCAATCTTTCACTTCCCTCACACATTGTTATACAGCTAGAATAACAAACACATGACAAAATTGTTTATATTTACAGGAGAATGTATGCCCAATGGCCTGTACTTATATTTTTAACAAGGTAATTAAAATGTTGACCCTATTTTTATTTTTGCGAACTGTCAGGACTCCACTGAGGCAAATTTGAGAATAACTGCAGAACAGCTTTGAATAAAATGTTTTGTATTTCAATTCAATCTTTACGTTGTGACTTCAAATCCCACCGATGTCACATTTGTCTTTATTCTTTACAGGGTCGATAAAATAAAGTAACACTTAAGCACGGAATTTGTTATAAACAAGCTTTTTCTTCCGTAGAATTGCAGGTGTGCGCTTAAATGAGAAGCCGTTATTTTGTTCATCCTGAATGGATATATAGCTCTGCTGATCTTGGGTAAGAATTGAAATCATGTAAGAGGATAGAAATCAAAAGGGCCTCCATCTGACACTCTACAAAGTCTGCTACACATATTGTACACCTTGCGATAACGCTAATAATATGAAATGTATCGTTTGGATGTCGTTAGTAAAATTCAGTTTCATTAACAGTGGTTGGCCATGAAAAATAAACAGAAATAGTAGAAATAATAAGAACAATAGAATTTGTTTAAATGGTAGCATCTGTGCGTGTAGATATATTTGAGTGAAGGAAAGAGAAAGACAGGAGTGGAGATGGAGAAAGGTCGGAATGCAAGAATGAATGAAGAATTGAATGGAAGGAAGGAACAAAGTAAGAACAAAAGAAGAGACAAAAAGATGGAGTGTTAGGATAAATGATTTTAGTCTTTTTTTAAATCGTTTTTTAGAAATTGTTTGTAGATAAAGCAGTTATGTTTTGGTTAGTGTAAAATGTTTGTTTATGTGAGTTTATGTAGCAGGGAGTACAACATAGAAAGAGAACGAAAAAGGAAAGGGGAGTGATAGAGACGAGGGAGAGATGAAGAGATGAAGAGAAGTGAAAGAAGAAGAAGAGAGGAAGAACAGTGGAGGTGAGAGAGCCGGAGAGACAGCTGGTGAGAGAGAGAGAGAGAGAGAGAGAGAGAGAGAGAGAGAGAGAGAGAGAGAGAGAGAGAGAGATAGAGAGAGAGAGAGATAATGGGGCAGAAGAAGGAAAAATAAGAGTGAAACGAGGGAGAGATAGGGACAAAGAAGCAGAGAGAAAGAGCAGGATTAAACGTAAGTGAGAAAAGCAAGAAAGTTAAATGAAAACAAAACATAGATAAATAATATCCTTAAAACAAACAACCAAAGTTTTCAAGGCTAACAACAACAGCAACAACAGCATCAACACAACCACTATCACCATTAAAAACAACAGCATAGATACATAATTACTATTTGCTTTTAGTCATATTAATGTTTGTTTTACAACTTGGAATTGTTAATAAGGTTTCTCTTATGCTGGTATTGTTTGTTTTCTCACTTGCAATTGTTTACAATGCTAATTCTTTTTTCTTATTCTTCTCTATCCTCTCTTCTTTTTCTTCCTCTCCTTATCTTCTTTTCCTTCTCTACTTTCTCTTCAGATATTCCTCGTTTTTCTTCTTTTTATTTCCTCTTAGTAATTATTTATTAATTCCCCTCCCTCAATTTTATTTGACAGAACTTACTTCTTCTTTTCCTTCTATAACTCTTTAGCCTGTCCTCTGCCTTCCTGAATTTTAGTTCTTTTATCTACGTTTGCTTCTTCTTTTTTCTTCATTTTAAATTATTTTTGTCTCTCTTCATTTGTATTTTTCCCTTTCTTGCCTACTTTTAACTTTCCTTCTTTTTTTTTCGCCTGTTTAATTTTTTTCTTTATAGTGTCTCTTTCTCTTCTCGTTTTTTTTTTAAAGTTCGTTTCATCATCCATTTATTTCTTTTGATGTTTCTCTCTCTCGCTGTGTAATTATTAAAACTCTTCATAGTGGATTATTTTACACTTCATTGTAGAAATTATATTTACTTCAATGAAAAATAATCTAAAAGAATAATCACTGTTAGCCGCTAAATATGACGTCAGTTTCCCTTGTATTAACGTTAACTCAGAAACAAGAAAAATAGATAAAATACTTTACGTATAATGACTAACAGTAACAATATAAATCAACCAATGAATGTTTGCCATGATCTTTCGTTGGTTTGTTCTGTCTTTCTGTAGTGCAACACATCATTTACAAGTAGCGTCATAGCAAAGCGGAGAAAAGTGTAAATAGTTTTAATCATTTGCTACAAATTCACTTTTTCAACAAGTTCTTAAAGGAAAAACTTTTGCATTGCACCCATTTTCGGGGATTTCTTGCAAGGGACGGTCAGTTAGTCCAATGTATTGTTAATCTACTTCCAAACAAAACTAATTTGTGTAACGAATGTTTGTTATAATTTATTAAACTAATTTTCCTCGTCATTACATCTTCGGTAATTATTTATTTGCGATCTTTCTTTACTGTAGCTTCTCGGTTGTAGATGACCTAAACAGTGAGGCCAATTAGGCAAATATGTATAAATAAGATCTTTTCTTTTTCAAAAAATATATCAGATATTTACCCTGCGTCTTATAAGGTCAAGGGTCAGTTTGGAATACTGGCTAGTGGAAGTCTACTGCTGCAACGACACTTACATTAAACCGCAAACATCTCTGCAAATGAAGGTGGTGATCGGTTCTAAACCGACAATAGTAATTCTTTTCTAAAAAAAAGGTTCAATTTTTACAAATGTTATGATGAATAAAATAAATTTATTTTCATTCTCTTTTGTTTTAAAAGTGTACTAAATTATTCAAAACAAAAATATGATGTAGAGAATAAACCAAATTTATTTTCATACTTCCTTACGTTTTACAATATACTAAAATAATACAACTGGAATTACGACGTAGAATTACTATATAAAATACGGTGTACAAACATTATAGTCTTCCCTTGATGAAGTTTAAACATATTTATCTATTCGTTTTTAAATGCCTAACCAAATTAAAGTGCTTCCTATAAGACCAATCGTCTTATAAGCCGGCAAATAAGGTATAT
>OZ024743.1:230972259-230992259 GCA_964016885.1 Eledone cirrhosa
GCATATTCTTTAGATTGGTTCAAAATTGACCAATCTAATTTCAAATCTTCTAATAATAAGTTCATCTTCTCCGATAAAACTAAAAACCTATATGAAGTTAATAATAATTTACACGACCAACTATTAATAGATAATATCACCTCTAAATACCAAATAGCTAATATAAATACGTACCATAATATAAATAAGGAAGCTAAAGAATTAGCTGTTTCTTTAAAAATAGATAATAGGACAGAAAAACTTGCTAAACGTCCTGCGTATATCACCCTTAAAGATCATAAACCCGACTTTATTAATCGTCCTAGTTGTAGATTAATCAACCCTGCTAAGACTGATATTGGTCTTGCCAGCAAAAAAATTTTAAATAAATTAAATACACACATTAGAAGTAAGTCTAAATTACTCCAATGGATAAATAGCTCTTCCGTAGTACATTGGTTTAATAATATTAAAAACAAAATCAGTTCTAGATTCACCCAATTTGACATTGTTGATTTCTACCCATCTATTACTTAGACCCTTTTAGCGAAAGCTTTAAATTTCGCTAGAGGGTTTACTAATATCTCCGATATTGAAGAGAATGTCATCTTGCATGCTAGGAACACTCTACTTTTTAATGATAATGACACTTGGGTAAAAATATCTAACCCAGAGAACCCATTCGATGTCTCAATGGGCTCTTACGACAGTGCTGATGTTTGTGATCTGGTCGGCCTATTCCTCTTACATACACTTAAAGAAAAATTTCCTAACCATATTTTTGGGCTTTATCGCGACGATGGTCTAATACTTTCCCATACCACCATAGCCCATAACTTAGATAGATTAAGGAAAGACTTAATAAAAACCTTCGCTAGTTTTAATCTTAAAATTACTATTGACACTAACCTTTCCAACGTAGATTTCCTAGATATAAACCTAGATTTGCCTACTGCTTCTTATAAACCATACCATAAACCTAATGAAAACTTAAAATATATAAATAAAGGATCTTGCCATCCACCTATAGTTTTTAAAAACCTTATCCCTAATATTAGCCGTAGGATCTCCACCCTCTCTTCCTCAGAAGCTATTTTTAATAAGGCATCCCCCTACTATTATAAAGCCCTCCAAAATAGCGGTTTTAGCGAACCGATTAAATACATGCCTAACTATACTAACTCTATTAAACATAAAAATAGGAAAAGAAAAATAATCTGGTTCACACACCCCTACTCTCTAGCAGTTAAAACTAATGTAGGCAAAAAATTCCTTGAGCTCCTAGATAAACATTTCCCTAGAACACATAGATACTATAAGATCTTTAACAGAAACTGTGTCAAAATTAGCTATTCCTGCGGTCCCCCTATTAAGTCCTATATCCTCAACAAAATATCACCTAGAGAAAATCAAACTTGCTCCTGTAGAATCAAAACTGAATGCCCATTACAAGGCAAATGCAACACCAAAGCCATTGTATATGCGGCTAAAGTGACAACCATCAGCAACAACCATCCAGCCACCAGTGACCGATATGTGGGTATGATGCAAGACAAATTCAAAACGCGTTATTACTCACATGTTGCATCCTTTCGACATCCAGAAAAAAGAGTTCAACAGCTCTGGCTAGCAGAATTTGGGATTTGAAAGACCAAGGCATCCAATATAAATTAGATTGGTCAATTTTGAACCAATCTAAAGAATATGCTAGAGGAACAAGAAAATGCACGCTCTGCATAAATGAAAAATATTGGATATTGCAAAATCTAAAATCACCAACGACCTGCCTGAACACAAAGATGGAAATTTTCACCAGTTGCCCACACATGAAATCACACCTGCTTTCCAGCTCATATAAACTTAACACACTTTCAGATACTTATCCTCCATAAACTCTTATTATTCTCTTTTTAATTACCCTATCTGACTTACTTTCAATTTTGTTCCTTGTCAATAATTTCATTTATTTTTATTCTTATTTTTTATTTTTATTTTTATTTTTATTTTTATTTTTATTTTTATTTTTATTTTTATTTTTATTTTTATTTTTATTTTTATTTTTATTTTTATTTTTATTTTTATTTTTATTTTTATTTTTACTAATAACCACCCCCCATTATTTCTCCGATTCACTTTCCATTTTTTACTTCCCCCTTTTTTAACTTCCCTTTTTCTTCACTAACTGATTAGACGTGTCATTTGTGTTTTCCAATCCAGATATATTTTTCATTTTTATTTTTATTTTTTTATTTTTGCGCAGTCAATCTTACAATTTTATATTTGTACTTACTTATCCACAAGTTTTTTACACCCTGTACCAATATGGCTGAACGCCTTAATGTGTGTACACTTTCTATATATGTACATGAGCGACTACGTATGTGCGCGCGCGTGCGTGTATGTATATATATATATATATATATATATATATATATATATATATATATATGTGTGTGTATATATGTGTGTGTGTGTGTATATATATATATTATGCGTATGTGTATGTGTCTTTATATCCGTGTTTTGACAACTAGGTTTTATGTTTTGTTCCTCTTTTCTTCTCCCCCCCCCTTTTTACTTACTCATTTTTATGCGTGTGCATGCAAACAGGTCAATATGCGTGAGTGTAAGTATGTGTGTGTGTGTGTATTTACGTATCGAACGTATGGGTGTGTAAGTGTGCATGTGTATATAAGCATGTATATTTTTGCGTTTCTTTTGTGAGATATTCTTAGTAATAGTATTGATTTGTATTCTGTTTTGGTTTTAAGTTTTACCGGTTGCGCATTTCTAATGCTTTTCAAAAATAATTTTGAATTAGAGCAAACATCACGGACGCTCTAATTAGAGCAAACATCACGGACGCTCTATCTCAGAATTATTTTTGAAAAGCATTAGAAATGCGCAACCGGTAAAACTTAAAACCCAAACTGAATACTAACCAATACTATTACTAATTCTCACTTATTCCTAATTAAACTATTTTTCACTGCGAACAATTTCTCATCATTTTCTTTTCCGTTTACCAATATATCATAACTTGTGTGTTACACCTCTGTTCTTTTAAATATATATATATATACATATATACATATATACACATATATATATATCGTCAGTCGATCGGAAAGATCCCAGAGCTCTTTCGCTTAACGTGTGGGGTGGGTTTCATTAAAGCGGACCGTTGCCGAGGAAACAATATTTCAATTCATCTTTCCAATTGATAAAACTCTCTGTTGGTCGCAAATCCAGGCAGAAGGAGCCAGGTGAAATAAAGTGCCCTGTTCAAGCACATAACGCATCCCTCGGTCCGGGAATCGAAATCACAATCACACGATTGTTAATCCAACTCTCTAACCACTCAGCCATGTGTGTCATACACACTGACATACACACATACACACACATATATATATATACAGACACACATGCACACACACATACACACACATGCACACACACACACACATATATATATATATATATATTATATATAAAAAGTTTGTCCTTCATCAGTGATCTTCCAACCATCATAGGCATTTCATCGCTTTAAAGACCATATACCTCCGGTTGGTGCGAACAACGGCTAAAAAAAGTCGTTGGGACACGTAAATAAAGGGGACGCGAGGGTAAACAAACAAAATGGTTAAGCAACAGAAAGTGATGAAGGAAAAGACAAGTCCCAGATTTCTATGAATTTAAGTTCGGTGAAATCGTGAACGAGAGAATAAAGACCATCAAACCTGGTTGAAATGTGAGCAAGGAAGGAATTTCGCACAGGTCTAACGGGAGGAAGAAGAGGTCTAGTCTGCGAATTCGGTAAACATAAGTTCTGTGAAATCGCAGACGAGAGAGAAAAAAAATTCATACCAGCTTGGTCAGCGTGCGGGAGAAAAAGAATTACACACAGGTCAAACGGGAAGAAAGGGGAGGAGAGGTAGTGACAGAGAAAGAATAAGTGAAGGGTGAGGAAGAGGCTAACAGAGAGAGAGACTGCTAGAAAGGGTAAAGATACATAGAACTAAAGAGACGGGTAGCAGCAGAGGAAAAATTATATGTGTATATATGAAAATAATGGAGCTGCGGCGTTGCAAATGGGTTACAAATATCTAAGCATATATCAGCAAAAATATTTGCAGAAAAACACGCACAAATATATAGCAGTAGAGAGAATGAGGAGATAGAAGGAGGTGAGTGAAGTAGAGATAGACCGGCAGATAGAGCAAAGTGAATTGGATTTGGATTCTATGATTAGTGAAAAACAAAGCCTTAAAATAAGTTCTTGCCTATACGAAAGTATCAGATAAGTAGCATATATATATATATATATATGTATATATATATATACTACTTATAAATATTTATATATATTGTGAGTAAAACCACAGACCCTCCACCTCAACTCTACTTCTGAAAAGAAGTAGACTCCAGTTACATTTTCGATTTCATCTTTTTTTCTTTATACTTTCACTCGTGTAGGAGACCTCGGTTATTTTTCATTTTGTAAAAAAACCTCACTTTCTAACATATATTTATATATATATATATATATATGTGTGTGTGTGTGTGTGTGTGTGTACGCTTTTGTCTGAATATTTATATAAATGGATAAACATATATATATACGTCTCTGTTTGAGGTTGTACATTTACATAGATAGGTCATTATATATATATATATATATATATATACAGAGAGAGAGAGAGAGAAAGACATTGGGAGAAGGCGAATGCCCTGAGAGACGTGGCATGAGCAAAACTAAATAAATAAAACGAAATCTAAAATCATGTTTATCACATTTCCTAGTTCCCTCTGACCAAACATACAATTTACTTTTTATAATTTGTCTCTTTACATATTTAAATATATATTTACTGTTTCCGGGGAATTTTATATATTCAGTGACCGACCAAGGAGTTTTTACCTTAAATTTGCCCTTGTTAATCTCTTGGTTGCAAAGAAAGATGTGATAGTTTCTTTTCCAAATATCAAGATGTTTTCTTAAAAGCTGGAAATTACCTCTCCTTTTATATCACAGATGATAAGGTTTACTTTTTCCTAGAAACGATCGTAAAGCAGTGAAGTACATTTCTAATGACTTGATTCTTTATTTCATTGTATTTACATATATATATATATATATATATATATATATGTATGTGTGTGTGTGTGCGTGTATGTGTGTGTGTGTGTGTGTGTGTGTGTGTGTGTGTGTATAATAAATATATAAATATATATGTACATGCATACATACAAACATACATAGGTACATACATTCGGATGTATTTATATAAAGATATAATTGAATGTCTGAACCGAAAATTGAAATGAAAATCTTATGAAACTCTTACACTTCATTTCGCACATTTCCACACGTTATGTGAGTTTTGTTTTGGTGGGGAAATTATTCTCTCCTCTTCTTGTTTCTCAGAAGCAGAAAGGTTATTTTATATATTTATTTATATATTTAATTTGTTGGGGAGTTGGGTGGATGGATAAATAGATGGAGGTGCAGGAAACATCCTCATTGTCTGGGCAAAGATCAACACAGTGGAAACGTGTTGCCATTAGCAACACAGCATCCTTCTTTTTCTAGAATGAAGGAAATTATTGATTTCATAGATCAATTGAACGACACCGTTCATCTGATGGTTTCCTTTCAGATCTTCTTTGATCTTATTCAGATGAGAGGAAAGAGTCTTTTGCAGAACTGACATGTATGAATGCGTGTCCAATATATACGGACTCTAAACTTTATACTGCAGTACACAAAGCTAGCACAACCACACAATCTCCACAGACAGATAGAGGCACGCATGTTCACTGACATACGAACCATACGTACGTATATTTAAATATATATATATACACATATACATACACACAGACACATATACACAGACACACACACACACACACACACACACACACACACACATATATATATATATATATATATATATATATATATACATATATATATAGCCCTATACATATATACACACTTTCACATATATATGTAGATAAAGAAACCACTAACAGACGCACACACAGACACATACACACAGACACACACACACACACACACACACACAAACAAACAAACAAACACACACACATACACACACACACACACACGGGGACACACACATACATATATAGATAGATAGATAGATATAGATGTATATATAGATGTGTGTGTGTACGTGCTTACGGACATTGATGAAAATAAGCAGATTTACCGTACATACTGATTCATACAAATACACTCACACATATACGCACACTCATTCTTATATATATATATATATATATATATATGTGTGTGTGTGTGTGTGTGTGTGTGTGTCTATGTTTTTATTCAAGTGTGGATGGATAAATGGAAGGATAAATGTATGTCTAACTTTCTATATATCTATCTAGCATTCTAGCCTTTCTCTGTATATCTCTTTGTATCACTTCTTCTCTATGTATGTGTGTATGTGTGTGTGTGTGTGTGTGTGTGTGTGTATATGTGTGTGTGTGTGTGTGTGTGTGTGTGTGTGTGTGTGTGTGTGTCTGGTATTTTTATTCAATACAGAGTATTATAAGTAAATCTAAATCCTCAAATGCAATTTAATTGTTGAAGTTAGTTATTCAATAATAAACGGATTTCGACGAAGGTGAAATGGTTGATGGTTTAAATTTTAGTCCGGGACGGAATATCGTGATTTTATTTAAGAATAACAAGGAATGAATAGAGTTTATACTCGTTTCTATTTACTCATTTATTTATCTATATAGAACTGATATCGATTCCTGAGCGGGCAGCGCGTTATGTAATTGATCAAGGCACGTTTTCCATGCGGCATTGACACCGCACTGCATCGACTTGGATAACATTGACGCCGTGACTAAGAGAGACCTGCATACGTGTATAACAACTGACCTTGAACAAAACACCTTCAACGAGGTTTGTGTCTTGCAGAGATACTTACCAGTACACAACTTACGATGGTGTTTTTTGCGTGTTCCTAACAGATCAATTATACGATATTATATTTTTGCATATTTATAACATGAATATATTTCGACAAACGATATATGCTATGCCATAGGATCTTAACACTTGATCTAGTCGCAGACACGCCATCATTACATACCATTTGATCTGGTGATTTAAATCTAGCCTGTTTGAGTGCCCTAGTCTATAGATCAACGGAGTAGCTTGCTCAGGAAATTAAAATACAAGTAGAAGGTGAGGGTTGGAATTTTAAATACCGCGTTGACATACCACTCTCGTGAATTTTGCCCACCGTAAAATGATATTAACACCAGCAACGAAGAATGACACAATGTCATCCAGTAGATAAAACTTAAAGCTGTGGAATCATTGATAAAATTTGAAATTATATTCGTTCAACCTAAATATAAAGAAAACATGATTTTTTAATTTTTAATAAGAGATAAAACTTGAGCAAATTCCTGTCGACAATATATTAATTTACAACATGATTGCTGTAGAAGCATACACAGTCCCACATATACAATTCTTGATGAGTTAACTTACAATCCCCACACACACCTACACGCACACATTCTTTTTCTCGGAAAATTAATTGAACAGCCCACTAATGTACGGTTGACGAGAGAAAGAAGGAAGAGAAAATGACAAGAGAAAACGGTGTGTCAGAGTTTGAGTTAGAAATATAAGCGTGAGACATCGTTGTAGGTTGGACGTTGTGAGATATTAAGAGGATCGATGCGAGGTATTAACATGGAAGAGTCAATTGTAGAATGTTAGCCTAAAAATCTGACCTTAAAATAATTCGACACTAAAACGCGCATTCAAAGTATATATTTCATTCCCATTTCTGAGCCTTTTCTTTAGTTTTACTGATACATTTATTTTCCCGAAAACACCTCATGAAAGAAGTGATATTCCTCGTGTGTAATGAAAATTCTTGTTGAAAATATTCTAAATTGTATCAATTGGTAGACAAAATAAACATATATGTCTGTGTGTATAATACGGTTTCTGTATAATAGTTTAATAGTTTCTAATTTAGGGACAAGCCCTGCTATTTGAAGTCAGGGACAAGTTGATTATATCAACCTCGATACTTGAATGCTACTTTATTTTATTGAACCCAGAAAAATGAAAGGTCATGTAAACCTCGAAGAGATTTGGAATGAGAACGCAAAGATTTAGAACAAATATTGCCGCATGTAAACTATTTTTATCAATAAGTATTTGCAACTTTTCCGATTGAAATTAATATTTTTAAGCTCCTGTATGAGAGGTCCTCTAATTTACCCATGGATTTTAGTTCAAAATTTCTATTTTGCGAGAAAATACTGTATTATCTTTTATTTATATATATAAGCAGTTAAGAAAACATCTAAGCTCTTGTTTAATCACCTCCAATATGTACTTTCGTGGGCGAATATATTCATTAACACTAGAAATATTTCTCTTTTTCCTCATACATCATTTAAGTATGTGAGTTTATGTGTATATGGTATATGTGTGTATTTCTGTGAGTGTTTCTGTGTGTATAGATATTCTACGTGACAAAGTATGCACGTACGAGAAAGAGAACGCATGTATGTATAATCATCATCGTCGCAAATACTATTTCAACTAAACTTATATAAATATTCAATTTGAACGTGAAATCAGATTGTCTATTCATATTCCAAATTGTCCACGCTAGGAAGGTATTATTGTAGTATACATTAATGTACATATATAGATAAACACAAACACACTTACACACTTCTATATAAATAGGTGTAAATATATATATATATATATATATATATATATATATATATATATATATATATAGCGATATATATATGAATGTATATATAGTGTATTTTGCAATACACTGTATGCTTAATTAAAAGCATTTCGAAGACCTTATGCTATTATTTTAGAGTAGTGACAGTCTCACTTACTTTAAATTTTCAGCAAACATTTTAAAGCTGACAGATCTCTGTTTCGTAAATTTACAATAGCATAAGGTCTTCGAAATGTTTTTAATTAAGCATACAGTGTATTGCAAAATACACTATATATACATTCATATATATATCGCTATTTCAGAGCACCAATTCTAATTTTCAATTTCTGCTCGACCGGCAGCCGCTCTGTTTAATCAGTTCCTGATTATTACTAGAATTCTATAAGAATCAAACATTCACGATTTTCAGCAAACAGGTGGAGTACTTAGCTTTGATAAGTACCAAAAAGTACGTAACAGAGCTATGTCAGCTTTATCTCCCCTGTTTGCTGTCACTACTCTAAAACAATAGCATAAGGTCTTCGAAATGCTTTTAATTGAGCATACAGTGTATTGCAAAATACACTATAAATACATTCATATATATATATATATATATATATATATATATATATATATATATATATATATATATATATATATAGTTTTAATATAGATGAGATTCTACAGGACGAGAACTGTTTCATTCTTTAGAAATCATCAGGAATCTGGCTTTCCAAAATGAATGTTGTGGTATTTATATCTTTTCAGGTGGTAGGAGAGGGTTGGGAGTGGGATGGGTGGAGGTCTTGGTGATGGTTATAAGGGGCACAAAGAGTTCTAAAATGTAAGTTATTCCGGGTTGAAGCCGAGGTAACCACAGAAAGTAAGATACTCAATACATAGCCAGATTCTTGATGATTTCTAAAGAATGAAACAGTTCTAGTCCTGTAGAATCTCATCTATACTAAAACTTTTTTGGAAAGCCAGATTCCTGATGATTTCTAAAGAATGAAACAGTTCTAGTCCTGTAGAATCTCATCTATATTAAAACTTTTTTGGAAAGCCAGATTCTTGATGATTTCTAAAGAATGAAACAGTTCTATTGCTGTTGAATCTCATTTATATTAAAACTTTTATACTCTGCTATGTATTGAGTACCTTACTGAGTATAAATGTTTTAA
The DNA here is from genome assembly GCA_964016885.1 of Eledone cirrhosa. Taxonomy (NCBI): domain Eukaryota; kingdom Metazoa; phylum Mollusca; class Cephalopoda; order Octopoda; family Eledonidae; genus Eledone; species Eledone cirrhosa. The sequence continues at coordinate 230,982,191 of OZ024743.1, forward strand.
TATAGATGAGATTCTACAGCACTAGAACTGTTTCATTCTTTAGAAATCATCAGGAATTTGGCTTTCCAAAAAATTTTTTATATAGATGAGATTCTACAGGACTAGAACTGTTTCATATATATATATATATAAAATAAAAGAATATATATATATATATGTATGGATATATGCATGTATAAGGATATATGTACATAACATATATTATACAGAAATACATACATACTTGTATTTATGTATATATGTTATGTACATATATCCTTATACATGCAAGCGCGTTGACGCTCAAGCACACATGAGTACGTGTTTACATGTTGGCGTCCGGAAGTGATACTTGTACGTGTTTTTATTGTCATTAAGAAACACACAAAAGACACATATATAATCATATACAGAGAAACACTATTTTATACATAATACTATAATCTGAAAATCTGCTCCGTAATATCCAGAACCTCAGTGAATGATAAAAAATAGACAAAAACTCTTTGAAGAGGGATCTGTATTGTTGTAAAAGTTGTAGGTTCCTGGTGGTGATTTGTTTAACAATATAATGAGAGTGGGTGTAGAGAAATGAACAAATATTAGAGATTAAAGATGTTGAAATTTGCAGAAGGAAAGTGTCCTTGAGAGAAGTAGACAATGCTTGGAGTGTGCTGAAATGAGAAAAAATAAGTGTGGATATTAAGGTAGAAAGCGCAGTTGTTGCAAAAGCTGAGATTAGAGAAAAAAGTAGGGAGATAGGTAGAGAGTGGAAGAGAGTCAGAGATGCTGGTAAATATTAAGTTAGGTGTTATAACAAGTGGCAAAGTTGATACAATGCTCTTCTCACGAAATTTATGTTATCAGTTCGATTCCCGGTTGCACATCACGTTCTAATTTCGGATCACCTGACCGGTAGTACAAAGAGATCATTTCCTGCTGGTTACTTTTAGGGATAGTTCTTATAAGGGTTTCTGATTCAGGCACAAGGCCAGTAATTTGGGGGAAGGGAAAGTCAATTAATTCCACCCCGGTGCGTAACTGGTGCTTTATTTTATCGAACTCGTAAGGATGAAAGGCAAATCTAACCTCGGCGGGATTTGAGATCAGATCATAAAGGGCCGTAACTATATGCTACAAAGCATATTGTCCGACACTCTACCGATACTGCCAATCCACCAACCTGGATAGTTTTAATAATTGTTTCTATTTTTGGCACAAGGCCAGTAATTTCCAGTGCATTACTGGTACTTTATTTTATCGACCCCGTAAGGATGAAAGGCAAAGTTAACCTCGGCGGGAGTTGAACTCAGATCGTTAAGGGACGTAACTATGCGGGAAAGCATGGCATCCGACCCTCTACCGATACTGCCAATCTACTGGCTAGTTTTAATAATACTAGTTGTAATGGTGAAGGCGCGTGGTTTAGTGGATAGTATGTTTGACTCAAGATCATTAGGTCATGAACTCGATTCCCAACAATTCATTGTATCCACGAGCACCCCAGTTTATTTCAAGTTACTCCAGATCTCTCAGCTGAAAAAAAACAATAGTTTTATCTCTAATCCAAACTAGCTGAAGACGTGGAATTTCCACAGTTTAATTAGAAATAACAACGGAATATTAAAGATCATTATGACATTTAGAATATATTATTTATAATTTGTTCTTAATTACATATATGCATCAGAAAAAATTAAGTCGAATAACCTGGTTGAAAATCCAAAATGCGAATATTTAATCATTTATAACTTCATGATACACTATAATTATCTTTAAGTAAGTTATTTCTCAGTTCTCTATCTTCACTTCACTCACTCTTTCTCTCTCTAATATATATATATATATATATATATATATATATATATATATATATATATATATATATACATACATATATATATATATATATATATATATATATATATATATATATATATATATACATATATATATATATATATATATATATACATACACATATATATATATATATATGTGTGTGTGTATGTGTGTGTATGTGTGTGTGTGTGTGTGTAGGTATAACACACACACACACACACAAACAACCTTTCCGCCTATTTTTCATAAAATCGTAAGATTGAAATGCTTTCGTCGTTGCTGCCATCTCTCCCCCCTCTCCCCCTCTCTCTCTCTCTCCCTCTCTCTATCTCTATCTCCCTCTCTCTCCCTCTCCTTCATACATACTCTTACCGTCCCCTTCCCATAAAGAAGTGACTTTGTTCCAGTACATGCGTCTCGAAGTTCGGATTCTGCTCCTCTACTGGTACGGGTTCGTTAAACTGTAACTACACACAACTACCCAATTGTCTGATGAGAAACGAATGCTTAACGAGAAATGCAAGGCAACTTCGTCTGAAGAGACACATAATTATTATACGGAGGCTACTGCTAACGTTTTCAAAGGAGGTATTATTCATAGATCCACTTATTTAAAGCCTGAGCCTAAATCCATTCTTGTCAAAAGATTTATAAATACCGAAAAATAAACATATTGATTCCTATCCCTCATATTTTACAGTACATCGCCGAGGCTCTTACCGAGAGTACATAAGAAATGTGAAATCCTGCTTCCAGAACTCATTGGAAATAATATCACCTAAAGTTGTTATCGTTCTTGAATAGATTTGATATTTAACTGCCCACATTAAGTCTTCAAATTTTATACTAGCTATCAGTTATATATTATGCAATATTCAGTTAAAAAGGCCGAATCTGCTGACGAGGATTTCCTCCTGAATATTAATCAGTATACAAAGTTTTAACACGAAGCCTAACCGAAAAAACTATACCTTATTTTGGAAATGAGCATCTCAGAACTGACTCCATGGAATCAACTACCAAAGGATATATTCTTAAACTTCTCAGCTGATATTTGTTTTATATACAATGCAGTTTCGTGATCTGTATATATACTTTATCCAGTTTCTCTAAGATCACACTGTGTAAATGTTTGATGTGTTTTAATTAAACACATTTTAGTGCTATTTGATTTGAATACCTACAGTATCCTTTTTACCTAAACTCTAGATATCGAAATAATTCCTATAACACCGAAACATGTCTGGTCATCTCTATGCTAATAACATATAGTGACTTAATACTCTTTATATCAACATTTGATTGGGTGGCATCTTAACTCATATAAAACTATATATTATCCAATGCAAAACCCATGTCCTTTGTATCATCTTTTCTCACTTCTTCGTGTTTTCCCCTAGTATAGTGAAGGACTCATCAGGAAATTATTATTAAATTGAATACATGACGACTATATTACTAGAAATACTATGTAAATTAATGTACTAATGGAAATGCGAAATACAAATACACTGTGAAGGAATGCTATCGCGAATGCATATATTTCTGTGGTGTCTCTCCGATCAGACTTGTTATATATCCATTAGGTAACATCCACTTATATAGTCGATCACTTCTATAACCTACCTTACTAATTGAAATTCACATATAAAATAACCAAGTTAATGTATCATCTTGGAACAGGTGAAGCGATAGAATGTAAACTTATTAATCAACTGTATGAAAAATATTGAATTTGTTCACACTGGTACGTATAGTAATGATAGATAGATTTAAAAAAAACAGTTTCCATTAAGCAATGCAAAATATCACTTAAGATTCATTGAAAAATAATCAAACAATCCTCAGTTATCTATTTCTATTTGTATGTTTATTTATGCGCAGTTATCTTTTCTCAGCATTGTTTCTCTATTTTCTCTCATATATCATTATATTAAAAGAAACTTTGATTTAACAATATTATATTTAGTAAACTAATACAACTAGCTAGGAGTACGCAGAAGTAAATAAATGTCTTGGAGTTAATCTTTCTGGGGTGCAATAGATCAAAAGAAGTACAGGTTACGGGGAAAGATAGTAATGTGTCTAGCTACACATTAGGAGACACTTCTATGAATGGAAGCAACGGCAAAATCGTATTGTCTCCTTCAGGATGATAACTACCTACCTTCAAGGTGGCACTGATTATATTGATAAATATATGAATACAAATGATATAAATGATATACACATAATATAAATTCTAAAATGTTAAATAATGTCAAAAATAGTATGGTGGATAACAAAACTAAACTCGCTATAAATCTTACTTTCAAATAATTCTTACTGTTCTTTAAGTAAACTAAAGTCTCTCCTTTCCTCTGAACAATTACTACCCATTTCTTCTCTAATTTGTGTCTGAGAGGCCACATGATTTGACACGTTCTCTGCTCGCAGCTTAGTCACTTCAGTCACAAATCCCGGTACTGCACCCCGGAAGACGAAAAGATACCAGTGATTGTCAGGCTGTTTCCTCTTCGAACCGGTCACCGTTGAGACCTCAGGCATTGTCGGACCATGTACTGCCAAACTCCCCCGTAAGATGGGAAAGTAAGCAGTCGGTCTGAGGAAGAATTTCCGCGAGCTTGGGTGGCTGTTGCAACAGGCCATTGTCCGCAAAAATGCTTTTGCAGTTTTATCCGTGAGGTGCAGCCACAGCACCACCACGCCCTAGACCCAGGCCCCAACACGCTTTTCTATCCAACTCCTTTCTTCTGTGGCTTTAGAGTCCTTGATTTTCCCCTCCTTTTCCTGTCATTTATGGGTTTTGTAGTCTTTTCCATTACTTTGCGAAACAGCCAGATCTGCCCTTCTTTACCCATTCTCAAGTTGTAATGTTATTTAGACAATCGTAAACAAAATATTACATTTATTATTTCTGTCTGTGGGTTGAAAGTATTAGGCTTCATTGTTGAATATACACTGCAGCGTGGATTGGGGGGTATTTTACCCGATTTTTAGTGTTCTCAGCTCGAGATATTCTGCATGTCTAACCATATCAACTCACTCGACGTTTCTATGTGTATTTAATGTATATATATATATATATATATATATATATATATATATATATATATATATATATATATATATATAGGGGTGCTGGGTGCGTGTGAGTGTATGTGTGTAGGTGCGTGTGTATGTGTATGTTACCTTTAAAAGTTCGTACCACAAATGTTTGGATAATGCTGCTACCAGAAATGATATATTAAGACATGAGTATTAATATGCATGTCTATGAACGCATTCATAATTACGTACCTTCATCGATGTATAATATATATATACATACATACGGTAAAGCATTGATGTAATTCAATTCGAGAACTCAACGTTCATTTCCACATAGGAATGACAGAATATTTTTAGAATAAAGAAATACAAAGTCGTTTAGATGTTAAAGTCTTTTATTTATAAGGCCGTGATACTTATTCCGATGGTGACAGTGGCCGCACAATTCTGCATAGTACCCAGTGCTATGATCTTACCAGACAGCTTCGTACATAATATGGTGACAATCAGGAGGTAATCCATAATTTAAGTGACAAGGGAACAGAGAAACACGGTATTCATGAAGCGAACGATATAATTGCACAATAGAACATATCAAATTTTAACAGGGGACACCGTGTGTTGAATGTAAGACAACATGGTTTATTACAGTATCCTATTACAATTTAACAAAAATTTAATAAAAAATATATATATTTCCCTCATATGTATCCTTCACATATCATGAATACATTTCACTAAATATCGGTGCAGTTCGATGATCAATGTCTATGTGAGAGTATCTTTATATTCTTTTATATATTGAGCTTCGGAGAATACATTAATTTATGTATGATTATAGTCTCAATACATTATCAATTAAAATACGTCGACATTTATATTATATGGCAGAATTCATTTACCCGACGCAGCCAAGTAGAGTAAGCAGCTGTTTCAAAATGGCGTCTAAGCACTGAGTGATCATCAGATCCATCGTATTCGGATAGTGTTAAGGTGTATGTGAGAATGCTTGCGTTTGTGTCAGTATATACATTTGTGTGATGGCATTTGTATATATGCCTGTGTGTAAGTATGTGCTATAAATATTTGCGTGGCTTTTTTGTGTGTGTGTGTGCATTCGGATGTATGCGTGCGCTATGAGTATTTGCTTGTATGTGTATGCCTGTATGTATGTGTAGGTATGCACCAGTTGTATCTATGTGTTTATTTGTGTGTATTTGTGTTCGTGTATGCGTGTGTATGTATATGTTTGTATAAATATATGATATGAGTAGACTATATGAGTATTTTGTGTATGCGTGTTTCTCTGTGTGTGTGTGTATTTGGTGGTTCATCGTTCACACATCGTTCCTATGTTTCGTTAAAAGCTTTTAATAATAAGCTTCTTCGTGACAGCCGCGAGATGAGTTGAGAATCTACTATATCAATAAATAGATAAATAATAAAACAAAAAAAAAATCATAATTAATGTGAAAGTCGAAACCTTGTTTCGCTCGACATTGCTCATTTTTGCCGTTGCTAACACGTGACTTTGCAGGGCGGGAATACTCTAGAATTAGTAAGAACGTTCAACTTGTTTGGATGCAAATGAATAATAAATAGCTGATAATAGCATTTAGGCTAAGATGGATCCAAGAAAGATGAGATAGCATGTCAGAGGGAGATACACTGATAGATACCTAAAAACACACCCACATAAAGTGATTCATAGACACACACACATACAAACGTACATACATGCATATATAATACATATATATATATATATATATATATATATATATATATATATATATATATATATATATATATATATATATATATATATATATATATATGTATGTGTGCGTGTGTGAATTTTCGCGTTTAATGTATAATGTAAATACAAGCGTGAGGACTACATTGTTATGCTATCGACTAAGAAAAGGATATGAAAATGTTCACCACCAGTGTCAACATCCCCGCAATCAAAGAAATGACTCTCAAATCACATACTTCCCTCATCTAGAGTGAAGTTCACATTGAACAATGTACTTTTCAAACCCGTTGATCACAGGTCTGTTTCATGATTGAAGATTGTGTAGAGGGAAAATATAGGCTTCGTAACGTTCCTTGTGAAATTCCCAAATATACGAGTCCCAGCATAGGAATATTTAAGATAAAATTATTTTATTTTGAAAAATATGCAAGCATACAAGAACAAAAAGAGAAACACAGACACTCATATGCATATATAAAAATATATACATGCAAACCTATATGATATATGTATATAAACACAGGGTCGCACACACACACACACACACACACGCATATATATATATATATATATATATATATATTTCACCATCTTTGTTTGTTTACACTCTCGTGTCCCCTTCATTTACGTGTCCCAACGACTTTTTTTAGCCGTTGCTCGCACCAACCGGAGGTATATGATCTTTAAAGCAATGAAATACCAATGATGGTTGGAAGATCACTGATGAAGGACTAACTTTATTCATATATATATATATGTACTTATATATATATAAATTTATATATATAAGTATATATATATATATGTATTACATATATATATACATATATATATATATATATGGTGGCTGCCAACTCGTTTTCGAGTACGGCCACTACTTTATATCTATGTAGGAGAACTCCTACCGATCCGCTGAATGAATGTAACTTTAGTCCAGCCAGCGACTTGAAAACTCTGGTACAAACACTACACCTGTGACAATTATTGACACATGGTGCTAGGCCCATGGTACCATGTGACGACAAGTGCAGAGAGATCTCCAGATACAAAGCAATGCCTGTGCCGTGAAGCTTTTATAGTGAGCAAAGGCACTGCACAAAGCCAGTCCCACTCTCTTAACCAAGATGATATTTACCAAAAAGAAGAACAAGTCAACATCATTGGATACCATCAGGGTTGCAGGTGTTATATCAGAGTTTTCCTTCTCCTATATATATATATATATATATATATATATATATATATATATATATATATATATATATACACGTGATTTTGTGTGCGTACATACATACAAACATTAAATAAATACATAAGTACGCACGAACTCGCGCAAATAGTTTGGAATTACAAAATTGAAGTAAAATAAATAAAGTGAACAAATTATATCAGAATATGCAATAACAAAAAAACATTTTTTATGCTTCCGTCTTGGTTTAGTTTTTTGTGTTTGCTTGTTTATTTGTTTGTTGTTAAAATGAGGCCATTTTTTATACAGTTGATATCATCGTTGGTGATAATTATTGTATAATGATGTCCCCATCACACAGCATCCCCTAGTGGTAACACTGTCACTTCTTCACAGCTCATACATAATAGCGAAAATGACAGGACCGAATGTGATACAAAATACGACCTTGTCACGTGTCATGAAGAGAAAGTAGGTGTTTGTTAATGAGTTCGTTTTTGATCCCCGTATGCCATTCACTAATTAGTATTTATATTATATGTGAGAATTAGGCTTTTTAAATGCGTGCGCATCTTTATGTGTGCGCGATTATGTGTATGTGTGTGTATGTGAGCCGGAGAGTGCGTGGAAGTTGCCTTCAAAGTGTATGTCTGTTTCTGCCTCTCGTGTGGCTGTCTGTCTCTCATTGTCATTTTCTCTTTATATCAACCAAATTATCTAAAACAACTCTGGACAGTCATACGCACACACACACACACACACACACACACACAAACATATATATATATATATATATATATATATATATATATATATATATATATATATATATATATATATATGTATATATATTTATATATATGTGTGTGTATATATATATATATATATATATATATATATATATTTACTTACTTATGAGTGTGCGCGTGTGTACTTGTACTTGTTTCTGCGTGCGTATGATTGTGCGTATATTTATAAACATATATATATAGACGTGTGTGTATGTGTGTATTTGTGTATATATATATATATAAATATATATATATATATATATATATATATATATATATATATATATATATATATATATATATATATATATATGTTTGTATGAGTATATTTAAGTATATATATATATATATATATATATATATATATATATATATACTTAAATATACACACGCGCAAACATATTTATATACATGTAAGTTTGAAGATAGACGCAGAAGGATGGACGATGTCCTTGACAGACCTGAACAAGGACTCAACATTCTGCTGCTAGGATCTTTTAAACTACCAAGAGTCAAATGGCATGAGGGCCACCTTCTCCCTGGAATGACATCACTCGAACAGAACCATACGTAGTCCCTGCTGTCCCTCACACACAGGCTTTTCATGGAACCAGCAGTACACCTTCTAACAAGAGGTGAGAATATCCTGCATCTCTGCTTTACAAATAACGCAGTGCTCATCCACAATATAGTAGTGATACCAACGGTTTTCGCGGATCATAAATTAGCAGAACGAATTATATATGATCTGAGAGTGTCAGCAGAGATGCAACCATTAAGAAGCACCGGGAATTAATCCAAAGTAAACTTTCACAAGGCTAACTGGAAAAAGATCAAGAAAGAGATCTGGAAGCAAAAATGGAGAGACAACATAACCACACAAGACACCGATACACATTTTCCACATTTCATAAAATAGAAACTATATGCCATAAGTTTGTCCCGGAAAAAAAGGCCAACGTACACAAAAATCTCATTCCCAGAGACAGGAAAATATTTATGAGACGAAGAAGTAAGCTCTAAAACCAGTTAAATGCACAACAGAAAAAAAAAGAAATAACCCTTTCTGAAACAGGCACTTCTTGAAATTGAAACTGCACTCAAACTTTCCCGTGAGAAGGAGAGAGCAGAGAGAGAAGCCAGGGCCATAGAACATATTAAAACAAGCCTTAAAGCCTTCTTTAAATTTGCAAAAGAAACTGCCTCGGCGCACTGCAAGATTGGGCCACTCTTCCATAAAAATAAATGGTTCATTAACCGACGATCCCCAAGGGATGACTGAAATACTGAATGAATAGTTCAAAAGCGTGTTCTGTTCATACCGCCATTGAGGCACATGAAATTAATAAAACCAGAGGATTTCTTTGATTTCATAACACAACACTCCACCGTGCCAATCTGAACATCGAATACATTTGCGCAAAAAGTAGAAGTGGTCTACATAATTGCTGCAGATTT
>OZ024743.1:230997259-231004759 GCA_964016885.1 Eledone cirrhosa
ATTCCTTTATTTAAAAAAAATATTAATCGACACAACGGAACATTTTCAGAAAACAAACAGCCATAAGTAAAGCGAGGGAGAATTAGAGAGACGGGGGCGGAGAGAAAAAGGAAAAAGAGAACGAATAAAATTGTGGTGATTTAGAGGCAAATACATATGTATAAATCATATGTTACTTTCATATATATATACACACACACACACACACACACACAGACAGACACACACACACACATATATATATATATATATATATATTAAACCTTTGTTTCTACTGCCTCTCTGTTTTTGTTCCCGTTCCAGTTTTCACTATATATATATATTTATATATATATATACACATACATAATTGTGTATTAACATACAAAACTATACGCATATATTCGTAGACACACTAGTACAGATATTTCCACATACACTTAACGATATATAAACACTTCAAGTACATCTGACACACATACACACTCACACACGCACTTCTTCAGTACATCAAACAGTAATGTCCACTTCAACTTCACATAAATACACACATACACATGAGAACATAGTCCTACGCACATGCAAATAGAAACACAGAAGCAGACTCACTGAAACACAATCATATATAAATGTGCATAGGTTCACATACAGACACAATGAAACACACACACACACAAACCAGAAGATGTGCATGTGAACCCTCTATCTCTTGCATAGACACATATGCACTCATGCAAACATATAAAGTTTCAAATAACATAGGCACATGAGTAACTAAATTTAACTTCATAGTCCAGCGATTCACAATGCATTTACTCACACAGATGAACACATCGCATAAGCACACAGAAATACATAATCACACATAATTTCAAATATCATCTCCTCATAATTTCAAATATCATATACACATTTATACATAACAACCTCGTATCATACACATGCATACATGACATGCATCCAGACAAGGACATAATGCACTCATGCACACACCTACGTTCAACTATCGTGTGCATCATTTACAAATTTGCATATACGAACTCTATGATATATAATGGCAACTAACATATACGTACGCCATATATACATAAACATATACATATGCGCACATATATCCTTTCAAAGGTGAGCATAGTACACACAACTATATACAAATATTCCATATTATATAATTGTAATATATACACCACGTATGCCTGCATGGACATGTACAAATCTAGACAGGCACTTTCTCAAAACTCTTGTGCTACACACTCACACACACACTCTCTCTCTCTCTCTCTCACACACACACACACACATATATATATATAAACACACACACACACACACACACACATATATATATATATATATATGAAAAACAAGGGAAGAGGAATACTGCGTGGTTGCACATGGGTTACATATTATAAAATTAGTTCCTCATCAGTGATTTGGTAACCATCATTCGTATTTCATCGCATTAAAAATCAGATACCTCAGGTAGGTGCGATCAATAACTAAAATAAGCTATTGGGACAAGTGAATCGCGTAAAGCGAGTGAGACAAGTAAACAAGAAGAAGGACAAGCAAACCGAAGGTCGGAAAAACAGCAAGCAACATGATGGTTATGCGGTCAGCATAATCTGGGTGAATTTCATGAGCGGTCAGAAAAACAGACCGTACGCCGTGAATGAGGTGTGAAAAAGAAGGAACCCCACTACTAACGGAAATAAGGGAAAGAAAGATCTTCGCTAATGGTGTGGCCACCTCCATATTATATGGTGGGTTATACCAACAAATGCGACGAGATCTATTTCTTCTAAGTCTATTTTCGTACTCTGTATATGCTACATTATCGACAAATCCACTTCGAGCAAGAGCTTCATTGTAATAAGTGGAATGGTCGTTGAAAATACGCTCGTTGGTGGACAGACGGGAAAGCCTCAACGAAACGTTTCTTACCAGGTTCTTGGTTATGCTGGAAGGATGGTTGGAATGCTTACTTATGTAATTAAGCGTATTATTCGGCTTTCTATACGGGTAATACAACCCATTCAATAAATTGAGGGTAACGTCAAGGTAATTAACGACCGAGAGATTGGCCTCAACCTGTATAGAGAGGTTGAAGCCTTTAAAGAAGGCTGTGAGTTCTTTTCTGAACCTGTCGCAAGCACGAGGTCCGCACTTAGTCATGGTTAAAAGACCATCGTCATGGTACAAACCACCGCTCGCGTTGGGGAATACGTCCTTGATAGGGAAAAGAAGGAAAAGGCTGATAAGATCAGTAACCTCCGCAGAATCACTGGCGCCCATGCTCACGTCGAATGGGATACTATTGGATTTTTTGATCCAAATAGAGTCGTAGAAAATTAATCACCGACTTTCGGGCATTGAGGATGACATCAACTTCGAAATCCTTAACCACTGTGAGTGTTTTAGCGAAATTGATAGCTCTAAGGAGAAGTGGTAAAGTGATGGAGGAGTAGTAATTGTTGATGTCGAATTGGATAAAACGGCAATGTTCCTTGTTACATATGCCGTTGAACCAATCAATCACCGCGAAAGAATTGTTCCACAGTGCAAGAGGGGCCAAACTTCTAATTTCAGGTATAATTCTATCAAGAATCGTTTTACTAAGTCTACCTAAATCGGACTTCGTAGGGTTAATAAGCCGAATAGAGGGGTTGTTCGGAAAATTGGATTTGTGATCCTTCAGGGTAAAGTGGGGAGAAATAGGGTCCAGAGGTTCGGTCCAATCCAGGATGTTGAGATCAGATGTGATTTTAAACCCAGCATCGTTGATTTCATTGATGTCGCACCGATTAGTTTTACGGTAATCCTTAGTTACAGCATTATGTAGTAGTTGATGGTAAGTACTGCGCTCCACTTGATATAGGTTGCCAGTTTTGTCGGAATGGACGTACACGGCATTAGAATCCTTAATAGAACGAATTCTATTCTTCAGGTCTTGCTGGAAGGAATTGCTCCTATTCCGAAATTTGATACTCCGAATGAGTGCCAAGACATCATTTTCGAAGGGTAGCAATGCTGGGTTACACGGGGGGTTATTATAGGTTTTAAATCCAAATATATCCTGTTTGTTGTCTGCTTTTCGCGGGTTATCGAAATAAAAGGCACGCCAACGCAACCTTTTAATGAACGCGTCTGTTTTCTGTATCAGTCGTTTTAGGTATGTTTTCCTGCTTGGTACGGGTATGTTCTTTGTAGAAATATTCAGATGTTGTTTCTGCATGATGAATATAAGTCAGTAGAGTGCCCAACCGAGGGAGCCAGTTAGTTATACCCTAATGGATAGTACGATCTATACGTGGATATTTTACGTCTTGATGTGGGAGCTAATTATATGTTTTATTTAACCATTACATATTTGCATAGGTTAGTATATATTACCCGTATGTTTCGTGAAGATACGTATACCTTCTCGTACGTATATTTGATTGTTTATGTTATGGCGTAACATTTTTTTTTTTATTTTTTTTTTTTATTCTGGTACATATGGTTTTGGCTATGTGTATACGGGAGTTTTGCGTCTGTGTGAGTATGCTGGTTCGTACGTATTTACGGTGTGTGTATATGTGTACTTCATGTTTTTGTTGACTTACGTCTCCGAACATTCGTGTATTTACATGTATGTATGTGTGTGCGCTTGTTATATACGTATTTATTTATTTATATACGTTTATATATTTATTTATTTATTTATTTGTATGCACGCATACACACACACACACATATATATATATATGTGCGTGGTTTTGTATACCTATGGTAAGTGTTTTGCGTATGCTTGTGTATGTACGTATTTGTTTGCGTGTATGTATTTATTTATTTCTATTATTTCTGTATTGTATTTATTTACTTTGTTCTTAACACTGTAGCGGAGATTCATTTGGTCTCCTAGTTAGAATTTTAGTCTACGACTTCTGCTATACCATTTACATGGTTTTGTCTTTGCGTGCTATTGTTCTCCACGTTCCACATATGACGTATTACCTTCGTTTTTTTCGTTCATTGCCAGAGAACGTCTCTATGAACCACCTAAGAGAACAATAGTCTACGACCTCTTTTATACCATAAATGTGGTTCTGTCTGCGCAAAATTGTTTTTCACCGCTCCTATTAATGACGTATCTTATTCGTTTTTCCCCGTTCTTTGCCAGCGAACGTTTCCACGAACCAAAGTATCGTCTTCCTGTCTTCCTCCGGTTGCAACGTTTTTTGAAATATCCAGTTCTGCGTTTACAGATTGACTTTGTTAGTTTCAGAAGATTCCGTTAAGGGTGAAAGCAGCGATTCTTTGCTTAAACTTTAATCTGTTATTTTAATAAATATTTGCTCTACGATTCTTATATATTTGATATATATTTATCCTTATCGAGCCCTCTTTGGATTTTAGTCTTCAAATTTATTATTATTACTATATATATATATATATATATATACTTAATGTGTATGGAATTGATATGTTATCGTACATATACATACAAATATATATATATATATATATATATATATATATATATATATATATATATATATATATATATATATATATATTTGTATGCATATATACGATATACGATAACATATCAATTCCATACCCATTGGTAGGGTCGGATGCCATGCTTTGACGCAAATAGTTACGGCCCTTGCCATTCTGAGATCAATTTCCACCGAGTTTAACTTTGACTTTCATCTTTACGGGGCCGATAAAATAAAAGTACCAGTAATGCACTGGTAAATTGCTGGTCTTGTGCCAAAAGTAGAAACAACTATAAGGGGCGTGGATTGGCAGTATCGGTAGAGGGTCGGACGCCATGCTTTGACGCAAATAGTTAGGGCTCTTGCCATTCTGAGTTCAAATCCCGCCGAGGTTAACTTTGCCTTTCATGCTTACGGGGTCGATAAAATAAAATTACCAGTAATGCACTGTGTAATTGCTGGCCTTGTGCCAAAAGTAGAAACAATTATATTACGTCTCACACACACATAATCTTAGCAATAGTATTATCATTTACATACACACAGACACATACAAGCAAATTAAATAAACACAGAAACATAAATAGTTGTACATGTGTATACACATGCTAACACTTGTACATCAACCACACGCATGCATCCGCAAAACAAACCCATATTTATATAGAAAAATGATTCCTACATACACATATAAATATTATAGATTATCCACGTTACAAATTTATACACACCCAGAGAGACACATATACTATCTCAACACAAACACACACATACGACCAATTACACAGCTGTGTCTACATTCACTACACAACAAGATTAATCCTCCACCGTTTTTGGCTATGATCATTAAATTATTCAATGTGGTGAACATCCATTTCGTTAATTAACGTGTTAGTGGTTAAATATTACACAGACACGTGTACCATTTAACGTATTCTAAAGTGATTTAACATGATTCTACATGACGATCCATCCAAAGGGCTTATACATAGTTTCCGTCTAACCACTTTCATAGTTTAATCGAGGTTATTGTAAAGACACTTCTCAAAGATGCCACGCAGTGGGTTTGAAATCAAGGTCTAATGATTTCAAAGGAAACTTCTTAACTACTCACACATCAAAACAATATTATCTGGTGAATTGGCAGTATCGGTAGAGCGTCAGACACCATGCTTTGCAGCACATAGTTTACGGCCCTTTGCAGTCTCAGTTCAAACCCCGCCGAGGTTAACTTTCCCTTTCATCCTTACGGGGTCGATAAAATAAAGTACCACTAACGTACTGGGATCGATTTAATCGACTTTCCCTCCCTCCAAATGACTGGCCTATACTAGAAATCAATATTATCTGCTTTCACAACACATCAGGCACGACTACACAGTATATATCATCAGCTCTACACTATTCCTCACGTTTCCATGCTACACCACCAATGTACAATTACACAACACTCCACACCTTACTATTCACAACCCCAGACCACGCCGCCATTGCATAACTGAACAACATTACGTGCCCCCACTACTCCGATCCACGTCTCAATTGCACAACTACCCAATATTACTCGCTTCACTACTCACACGAGCCCCCCACGCAGCCACAGTACGACTACACAAGACTTCAAACACTACTATCACTCGGCCACTCCAGGCCTCCATTGCAACAACTACACAACACTATGCCGCCTCTCCACAAATCCACTGCACAACTATACACCACTACACTCACCTCCAAACATCAATTGCTGAACAACACACCACTACACACCATTTCTCACGCCTACATATATCTACTGTACAACTACACGCCATTAATAACACCACTTCTTACACCTCCACTCCAAACCTCCACTCCACACCTCCACTCCACACTTCCACTCCACACCTCCACTTCACACCACCACTCCACACCGCCACTCAACACCTCAACTCCACATCTCCACTCCACAACTCCACACTTAATATCCACCACCACCTCTCCACAACTACACATCTACTCCACTCCTCTACTCCATACTTCCAATCCACACCTCTACTCCACACTTCCACTCCACACCTTAACTCTATATATCCACCCCACCACTTCAGGACTACACACACTACACACACACCAGACATGTCTAACTGTAGCCTTAAGTACATTCATCTTGTCTCATCTATTGTTGGCCCGGACAACTTGCTTTTGCCGGGTTTCTCCCATCCCTTTCATCTTTTGACATGCTTCTTGTTTTGTTGTTGTAGCTATTGTTGTTGTTTTTGTTGTTCCTTGTGGTGATGGTGGTGGTGGCTGCGTTACTGGTACTGGCATGTTTGTTGTTTTTGTTGTTGTTGTTGCTGGTGGCGGCGGTGGTGGTGATGGTGGTGGTGGTGGCGTTGCTGGTAATGGCATGATTGTTGTTTTTGTTGTTGTTGTTGCTGGTGGTGGGGGTGGTGGTTGTAGTGGTGGTGGTGGTGGCGTTGCTGGTAATGGCATGATTGTTGTTTTTATTTTTGTTATTGCTGGTGGTGGCGGTGGTGGTCGTAGTGGTGGTGGTGGTGGCGTTGCTGGTATTGGCATGATTGTTGTTTTTGTTGCTGTTGTTGCTGGCGGTGGCGGTGGTGGTGTTGATGGTGGCGGTGGTGGCGTTGCTGGTACTGGCATGATTGTTGTTTTTTGTTGTTGTTGTTGCTGGTGGGGGCGGTAGTGGTGATGGTGGTGGTGGTGGCGTTGCTGGTACTGGCATGATTGTTGTTTTTGTTGCTGTTGTTGCTGGCGGTGGCGGTGGTGGTGGTGATGGTGGCGGTGGTGGCGTTGCTGGTACTGGCATGATTGTTGTTTTTGTTGTTGTTGTTGCTGGTGGTGGCGGTGGTGGTTGTAGTGGTGGCGGTGGTGGCGTTGCTGGTGTTGGCATGATTGTTGTTTTTGTTGTTGTTGTTGCTGGTGGGGGCGGTAGTGGTGATGGTGGTGGTGGTGGCATTGCTGGTACTGGCATGATTGTTGTGTTTGTTGCTGTTGTTGCTGGCGGTGGCGGTGGTGGTGGTGATGGTGGCGGTGGTGG
>OZ024743.1:231009759-231017259 GCA_964016885.1 Eledone cirrhosa
CTCTAACTATCTCTCTCTTATATGTATATGTATATATATATATATTATATATATATATGTATATATATATATATATATATATATGTATATATATATATATATATATATATATATATATATATATATATGTATGTAAAAGGTAAAGAGAAATAACAACACAATCGGTACAGTATATGGAAGGGATATATTAGGTTAACGCTTGATATAGCAGGAAGTTTACATACATTTCAAAGCACGTGTAAAAACATATAACAAATCTAATTCAACAATCGGAGGCCTCAATAGGGAGGGGCGTTGATGTGGGTCGCACACTCCCCCGAAAAAATGTGCAACCCCACCTCCTCGGGAACACAAAGAGCGGGTGCTCCCTCCTCTCCTCCTTCTTCTCCTCTCTCACCTACAGGCTGATATAGAGAGAAGGCCCATTCACTCGGGCCATTCTCGCCACTTTCACCCACCTTTCATAAAACTTGCTGGGGTAGAGAACCTCTCTCTCCATTCTGATCCTTCTTCTAAAATGGTACTTGAAAAAAAGGACCAGTTGTTGGCCGGAGAGAAAAGTGTCTGACCTCAGCCCTTTCAACCTCGTCCACAATACAACCTCTTTCGCCATAGTTATCACACAGAGAAAAACCGGCTCTCCTTCGATTTTGAAGGGGGGAGGCGGTTTGATCGTGACAATGTACTTGGTGGTCAACCGGATTGGTCCCACCCGCGACAGTTATCGTTCCACATAGCCCCACAGGTCAACAACGCCCGGGCAGTGTAGGAATGCGTGCGCGACGGTTTCCTCGTCACGCACGCATCTCGGACAGATCTTCGAGGTCTCCCTACCCGGGCGCCCGTGTCTGTAGAGCTTGTCCCGAACAGGTAGAGCTCCTCGGTAGCACTGCCAAACCAGGGACTTTTGGAAGTTGTCGATCGATCCCGGGCCAAACGTCCTACCGAACAGAATGGTTAGCTCGTCTTGCTCTATGGCCAGAGCCTCTCCGAGAGCGTCGTTGCACATGGGGCGCACCAACCCCTCTATAGAATGTTGAGGTTGAGTATCCACTGATTGCCGGATCCACTTGCCAGAGGGCCGCGAGCACCTGGGCACATTCAATGTGACAGTCGCCCACTTTTCTCGGTCTTTGCTTGAGCCAGGTATGCAGCTCGGTGAGTGAGACGAGTCTCGGAAAGGCTCGCCTCACAAAAGGGGCCCACACCGGCTGACCGGTGAGGAATACCTGGAGGTGCCGTAGCCTTAATGCGTGTATACGCATCGTCAGCCACGGTATACCCAGCCCTCCGTTCGAAGGGTGTTGACAGCAGATGGATCTTCTCACCAAAGGAGCCCGCTTCTTCCAAAGGAATCGGAAGAGCGCGAGCTCCATTTTGGCGAGTGTTTTCGTTGAGCAAAGCACGACGGTCAAGCGGTAGTAGATGACTGACGCTATATAAGTGTTTGCCACCTCCGCTCGATCTTTCAGGGATAGTTTGCACTACTCGGCCCACTTCTGGGCGAGTGCAAACACCCTACTCGTTACCTCGTCCCAGTTTTTCTCCATCTGGAGGTCTGGTCGAACCAGACCTCCAGATGGAGGTCCGGTCCGAACCAGACCCCGAGCAGCTTCACCGTTCCCTCCGTCCACCGTCCGACGGCCTCGTCGGAGGGCATCGGTTTGGCTCTCCACGTTCCGTGTTGCAAACCGACGGACTTGTCCCTGTTCAGCTTGGCTCCTGTAAACCTTTCGTATTCCTCCAGTAAGGTGCCGATCTGCCCGATTTCCAAGACGCACGATACCATTACTGTCACGTCATCGGCGTAGACCGACACCGCTTTCCGCAATCCCGGTTCCAAGGGGATTCCCTGCAACAGCTCCAACTTCCGCAGTAGTCGCTCGAGAGCCAGCACATACAGCATGGAGAAGAGAGGTCATCCCTGTCGGATGGATTGCGCGATTTGGAACGTCTCCGAAAGGTAGCCGTTCGCATTGACCCTTGAGCAGGTGTTGCTGCGGTGCATTGCAGCAATCGAGCCCCTGAAAACGAGTCCGAAGCCTGCCGCCGCGAGCACCGCATTCAGGTCGACCCTATCAAAGGCCTTAGATTCATCCAAGTTGATCAGGGCCCCACCAAAGCATTCTGCATTTCTCCCACCAGGTTCCCGACGACAAGCGCCAACCTCTTCGCTAACACCTTGGCCCAAAACTTTAACTCTGTGTTTAGCAGAGTTATGGGCCAGAAATTATCTATGTCATCCCTCTTGTTTTCGTCCTTCCTCACCAGCGTGACAACGCCCTTGGTCACAGAACTGGGAATTCTCCCGTTCTGTTGCCAGTTGCAGTAGATCGCCTGGAGGATTTCGGAGAACAACTCCGGCATCGCTACATAAAGATCGTATGGTAGACCATCGAAACCGGGAGATTTGCGTTTGCCGCATAGGCTCAGCGCTTCCCCTAATTCATCGGCTGAAATCGGCCTTTCGCAGGACCCGCCTCCCCATCCGAGAGCCGCGGCAAACCGTCGAGGTATGGACCGAAGTTCATGTCCTCACCCGGCCCGCTACCCATCCCGAACAGTTGTGCAAAGCACCGTTGAAAGGCCGCGCACATCCTCTCTGGTTCAAGGATCACGCGTCCATCCTGGTCCTTCAAAGACCGAATCGTGGACTTGTTTCCACTTTTTGCCCCTGTCACACGGGCCCAACTAACAGCTTTGACTCCCTCGTTACCCGGAGCACGTATTTTACTCCTGACAACACAGCGCTCGTGCTTCACGTCAAAGAACTGGTCTAGAGCCGTTCTTGACGCCAGCACGCCGGCCACGTTGCCCCACCTAATCGCCTCTCCTAATCTATCTATCAATTCCCTTTCAGTTCTATTCCTATCTGATGCTAATTCCTGACTAAAACCTATCGATTCTATTCTAAGTTGTCTCTTGAGAGAGCCCCACCACCTGCTATTGACAATTGCCCCCGTCAACCGCTGCTTAACTATAGTGCTAATCCGCTTACTGTAAGCTTTGTTTGTCGGTAAGGACAAGTTTAGTTTCGAGTAACCGGGTCCTTGTATATGGGTTCTGTCAAGGTTGACCACTCCGTTCACCAACTTGTGATCCGAATAGTCAACCATGAACATTCGGGGATAGCTTAATATGTCCCTATCCTTTTTTCTAACTAGGAACCTATCTAGGTATGACTAGATGTTCCGCTCCGATTAGTCCACGTCCACAGTGGCACAGTCGAAAAACTAGTCGATATTTATCTGCCAGATCAAATCGGCCGATTAACCGTTTGAGGCTGTTTCGCCCCCGTCTATCGGGACATGCCCCTACATAGTCCCAACGTGCATCAAGGATACCATTCCAGTCCCCCACTAAAAGCAAGGAGCGAGACGTTCCCAGAAAAGTCTCTAGGCGTTGGAAGAAGTCCGATCGCGGTGTCCCAGATGGGGCATACGCTGCCAGCAGCCTGAAGGCTCCACCTTCACTACTGCCTACGTCTAGAACCACCAGTCGACCTCCGGGTTCAGGTGTACCTTCCGTGTTTTCGCAACAGGACGACCACCCTGCACCCCCCCCCCCGCTGACAGAGAGATGCATAGATTTCAAAGTCGTCGAAGATGGGGGCCAGTTGGTGCTCGCTGCTGATCCTGGACTCGCAAATAGCTACCACTTCCATTCTGTGCGACCTGATGTCATTTAAGAGTTTGCCCTGCTTCCAGGGCATCCCCAGGCCGCGCACATTTAAACATCCAACTCTTATAACAGCCATGTTGGTGGTGAAGAGTTTAGAGTGTAGAAAAAGGAAAATACACCTACCTGTCCTTCTCCTGGGGACCAGGCTGCACAATTTCCCTGGGGGTGTCGGCGGGGTTGTTTTGTGGGGTGGTGGTTTGGGATGTTGTGGGGACATCAGTGGGTGGTGGGGTGGGGGTGTTTGGTGGGGGAGAGTCGTATGAGGTGGTGGTGGGAAAACATTTCAAGCAGCTGCTACGTCTAGTACAGTTGTTCCCCACGTCCTCGGGAAAGTTCTGTTTGAGCATTGCGTAGGTGTCCCTTGGGACGCTAATCATTTTTAAATGCGGTTTAGTCGCCGCGTTGGTTAACATTTTCCCTTCGGTTTCCACCGAAGGGTCTTTATCTATTGTTTGCACAAGTGTTTTGTTGTTTGTGTTGATGTATGTATACTGTTTTTGTTGTGGTGTGTTTGTTTTTGTTTGTTGTTGTTGTGTGTGTTTGCGTTTTATAGTATTTGTTATGTTTTCGGGAGGGATCGTTTTTTTTGTTTGTGATGTTTGTTCTGTTTGTGCTGGTGGTTGTGTGTTTCTTGCATTTTTGTTAATGTTGGGCCTTCTTTTATTTCTTTTTATAGGTTGA
The DNA here is from genome assembly GCA_964016885.1 of Eledone cirrhosa. NCBI lineage: Eukaryota > Metazoa > Mollusca > Cephalopoda > Octopoda > Eledonidae > Eledone > Eledone cirrhosa. Next base: position 231,014,122 of record OZ024743.1, read on the forward strand.
AAGTGTTCGCCCTCGTCGACACTGGGTGACGTTGATAAGGGGTCCTCGTCCGTGTTGTTGGGGAGGAATATATTTTGGGGTTTTGTTGTGGTTGCTTTTATATTTGTTTTAGGTGGGGAGGTGTTGGGTGGAACAGTGTCTTGTGTTTTATTTTTCCGTGTTGTTGTTGTTGTTGTGGTGGTTGTGTTGTTGTGTGGGGGGTGAGCAGAAGCGTCTTTTTTAGGGGGGGGGATTTAAAAGGGGACTGAAAGCCCTCAGGTGACCACTTCTTGAACAGTGGTAGCATGAATGCCGCCTGCCCTCAACAGAAATGTTTATGAAGGCGACTCCATCCAGGGACACACGCTGCGGTATTCTTGCTATCCGTTCTGGTCTCATTTGGACCAGAACTTCAATGCTATTGCCGCCGAATACCCCTCCGGTGGATTCGCCTATCGAAAGGATTGTGTCCTCATCTTCTAAGAATCCCGTTACCACCCGCAAAATGCCCGCATTTGGCCTGATGCCCGAGATTCTTAACTTTTGAGTTCTTTCCCCCAAATATGTGGGGAAAAAGGTGTATGCTTTGGATACAATTGGCGTCACAGAATATTTCCGTGCAGCCAATTCAACTTGCATTAAAACAGATATGCTTCCATACAGTTTCCCTTTCTGTATGAAAGCGATATCCTTCGAGGCACTACTTAGGACCAGCTGACTTTCGCTTTCGGACAATTGAGCCGGTTTCCTATTCGTGTTCGAAACTGTCCTAAAAATTACAGTCCTGAGGACTGTGTCCCTTCTAATTTATTCGGGGGAGGTAATTGTGAATGCCCCACCTTCCCCGAAATTTACACAATTCCTTGCTTCTTTCAGCAATTTCTTGGCATTCGAGATGTCCAGTGCCTTGTATGTCTGCGTTTATCGGATCGCCTGTGCGAAGGAGACTGCAGCTGTGGGTCCGTTTTCTTTCGTGTTGTTATCTTTGTTGTTGTTGTTATTTGTGTTGGCTTGCTTTTTTCCTCTGTTGGTGTTGTCATTATTGCTGTTGTCGGTTGTGTTGCTATTGTCATTGTTGCTGTTGTTGGTTGTGCTGTTATTGTCATTGTTGTTCTTGTTTGTGTAATTGTTACTTCTGGGGTTTTGACCCATTTCCACAATTTTTTCTTTTGATTCCGTGGTGTCTTTTGCAGGTGTGGGGAGGGAAGGCTTACAGCGTTGTGCTGCTACCTTCTCTCTATCACTTTCCTTGGGGGCGTGACATGCGCCGTATTAATGGCGTCCATTGCCACTAAACGACTTTTTATCGACAACCTATAACTATTAAATTTCGCCCCCAAAAGGGGCGAAATTTATTATACCCAACGTCTGCAGGCCCAGGCGAGGGGTTAAACACAACAAATAACAAATTACTTAAACAGACCTACCGCTTCTCGTAATAAGTTCCGACAAAATGCAGGAGCGAAACAAAAACACGTCTATTTTCTCCGAGATAGATAGATAGATAGACAGGTAGATAGATAAGCCATGTTAATTGACCGACTACGATGCGAACAAAGGAATGTATTGATCTGTATAGACCATATTTATGTATAAATATACATCTTGTTTCCTTGTTAATAATTAAGGTGTGATCATAATGGTTGTGCGTTCGTTTGTCTGTATATGTGTGAATGTGTGTGAATATGTGTGAGTGTGTGTATGACTTTATGTTTGCGGGGCGATGTCTGTATGTGTATTAGTGTGTATTCGGCGGCAATTTGCAACGCTTAAATCCGCCGTATTACACTTTCAAATTCATGGTCGATCCGAAGTAAAAAACCTTTGCTATTATGCTACATTTAGTAATTCGCCTGAAATGAAACAGAACAGTTTAAGTTTACGAAATGCATGCATTTGAGTACAGATTACCATGACTGTAGTCGAAGTTGAACTCAACAAAATTAATATCGACTTACAAAGTTGATGTCTATTTTGATTGCGGTCTACTATCATATCCTACCGTGCTGTTTTGTGACCTGGACTGTTTAAAGAGTCCTCAGCTTATATCGTGTGTTTTTCTGATCTTTCATGGTATGAATTAATTACCAGTGCTTACCTTTTGTTAATCCCGTTGATCTGAGTGCTCCTTATATGTCTGTATCAAAGGCAATCAACGGAATATATTTTTGAGGATTACGTTTTATTAGAATATTTTGATAAATATGTTTGAAATGATCTTGATTATTTATATGGTATTTATAATAAATTATTGTTTAACAATATTCGGCAAATTTTATGATCATGCATTGTGATTTTTTTGATTTTTTATTTTTTCGTATTTGAGGTAGATTTCACGTTGAACTGTATATGTGAAGACAGACAGCACGTTAAAGTTAAATGACCACACACTAATGTGGCACACAGAATATTCTGGGGATGATTTCTAATGATAAATATAAGTTTCACATTTGCATATAACATTCTTGTATTGTTTTGATGAAAATATTTTCGTTTATTTAAACATATTGGGAGTAGGAGAGAGTCGAATAAATTGACTCCAATACAATACTGGTTCTTTAATTTGTCGCCCATATAAGGATGATAAAGAAAGATAACCTCAGCGGGATTTGAAATGAAAAAAGTAAATGGCCGTAACTCTATGCCACAAAGCATGTTGTCTGATGTTCTACCGACACTGCCAATCCACCACTCTTGATTTATTTAATATAACTTCATCAATTTTTGTTTTGTTTTTGACTACTAACCTGGGGCTAAAATATCTTTTATATTTAAATTATGATTATGTATATATAACTTATATATTTAAATTATGATTATGTATATATAACTTGTATAAAGGAGGGAGATAGGGAGCGACCAAAATAGGGATTATATATAGGTAAGGAGGAAAAATATTCAAAGTTAAAAACAGAAACCAAGGATGGTAACAGTGGTAGTTAGAAAGGAATTTAAATAACTGAAATACAGATTTAAATGCCATTTAGGGCAAAATACTAAATTAGACAATGGGGATAACTTAGGGCTAAAATGAATGTATAGGAGAAAATTTCAGAGTAGATTGCTATGGAGCTCAAATATTTTAAAGGGGCTTCGTGTCGTGGGGTCAGCGAGAGAAGTACTTCTCTTGCTGGTTGTCAAATGATCTATTGTTGATAA
>OZ024743.1:231019759-231022259 GCA_964016885.1 Eledone cirrhosa
TCCGTCAACTATACACCCTCATTCTAAAGAAATATTATACTATATTATACTGTTTTTATATAAAAATATATAAACTCGTTACAATGGAAAAAACAAAAACCTTGTCCGCCTGGACTTTCTTGTTGTTATTCGACATCATTACTCTCCAGCTCTGTAATTATAAGTAGTAGTAGTAGTAGTAGTAGTAGTAGTAGTAGTAGTAGTAGTACTGCTGCTGCCAACAATAATTGTCGTGATGTTGGTGACATATTCTTGGCAATTTCAGCAGGTAATTTCCAGAATATCCATTCCTACAACATGACTGTCTTATTGGACAAAAAAAGAAATGTGTACGCATATATATATATATATATATATATATATATATATATATATATAGGTAAGTTATTCCGGGTTGAATCGGTAAGGTATTCAATACATAGCAGAGTATAAAAGTTTTAATATAGATGAGGTTCTACAGGACTAGAACTGTTTCATTCTTTAGAAATCATCATGATTCCTGATGATTTCTAAAGAATGAAACAGTTCTAGTCCTGTAGAATCTCATATATATATATATATATATATATATATATATATATATATATATATATATATATATATATATATGACTCAAAACACAAGCAATGCCAGAAAAAAATTCCAAATTTATAAATCTGACACAACCTATTCTATCTGTACAACACTAAAATTGTGTGAAGGCACGTGGCTTCATGGTTACGGTGTTCGTCTGGCGCTCGCATTATTGTTAGTTTGATTGTAATATGCAGGGTTTGTTATTGGGTGAGGAACATTAGTTCACGTTACTCCAAACTAAGAGTTCAAAAGTTATTATAAGTACCACATCTCATTTCGTCTATAGTATTTGCTAATTTCAAACCATACAATATGTAGTTCTATAAATGATATCCATAATAGTTACACTGGGAACTGTTTTTAACCCATGGATATCACCGATTGAGGAGACCCCGGTTAAAAACAAATTCAATCGTAAATCTGCTCACATTTTTTTTTTGGGGGGGGGGGGGGGGGGGCTTAATTATATGATATACCCTGCGCATTTGAGGGTACATCATATAATTTAGATTATGAGGTATAATTTGCGAAGGATTTTATTATTTCCTTCTAATGCAGCAATAAAGCCGAAGCTTTATCATTTGGATTGTGTGTTTACCAACTTTTTCTTACATTGGTGCCATATTAGAGATTTACGACGAAACCTTATCTTAAATATATGCAGCGAATTTGGAAAAGTTTTTACGTCATTGGATTACATGAAATGGTATTTTTTGTTTCATTGCGCTCTTAGTTGAAATCCTATAGAAGTCAATATAGCCTTTCGTGGCCAATAAAAAAAATTGTACCAATTCAGTGGTAGTGGATTGGCGAAATTGTAATAATACAAAGCGTCAGACAGTATACTTTGCAGTATTTGACCCAGCTTTGCGCGTTTTGAGTTCACATTCTGCCTGTATCTGTCAGGAATTATGACTGGCATACAGTATCAACTTGAAAGAGAAGGAGCGATTTATTTCAGTAAAGCAGCTATTAGGAATAATAATGATGAAGTCAAGGCTTGCTCAATGCTTCACTTTCCTATGGGAACGATGAAATACAGCGAGGATTATCAATGCAATTGACACCAAGTATATTATAGCTACCTGTCTGTAGAAATGAAGGATGATTGGATGCTATTAAACAAAGCCAGGGAGTTGTTGAACAGACGCTCATACAATTTTGCTAGACACTCGTCCGTAGTAGTAGTAGTAGTAGTAGTAGTAGTAGTAGTAGTAGTAGTAGTAGTAGTAGTAGTAGTAGTAGTAGTAGTAGTAGTAGTAGTAGTGCTGGTGGTAGTAGTAGTAGTAGCAGCAGCAGCAGCAGCAGCAGTAGTAGTAGCAGCAGCAGGAGCAACATCAGCAGTAGTAGTAATAGTAGTAGTAGTAGTAGTAGTAGTAGTAGTAGTAGTAGTAGTAGTAGTGGTGGTGGTGGTGGTTGTGGTGGTGGTAGTAGTACTAGTAGTAGTAGTAGCTCTTGTTGCTGTTGCTTCTGTTGTTGTTGCTGCTAATGCTGTTATTCCTCTTCTGGTAATTTTGTTTCCGTTATGTTCGATGGGAATCCTCTTCGCAGCTCTATTAGCTTATTATCTTCAAATGCAGCTTGCCCCATTTATTGTTGCCTAAATATACCATACATCATGCTCATCATCATCATCATCATCTTGATCATCATCATCATCATCATCAACATATTGGTCATCATCATCATCATCATCATCATCATCATCATCATCATCATCATCATTATCCTCATCTAGATCATCTTCATCCTCATTATCCTCATCATCATCATCCTCATCATCATCATCCTCCTCATCATCATCATCATCATTAACATTGTCATCACTGTCCTCATCTTCATTATTATCAGAATCGTCGTCGTCATTGTGGTTATTATCAATATCATCATCATCACTATTATCAACAGCAGCAACTCACTGAAC
>OZ024743.1:231027259-231032259 GCA_964016885.1 Eledone cirrhosa
CAACTACCACCTCTACCACCTCTACCACCGACAACAACAACTACCACCTCTACCACCTCTACCACCGACAACAACAACTACCACCTCTACCACCGACAACTACCACCTCTACCACCCCTACCACCGACAACAACAACTACCACCTCTACCACCGACAACAACAACTACCACCTCTACCACCTCTACCACCGACAACAACAACTACCACCTCTACCACCTCTACCACCGACAACAACAACTACCACCTCTACCACCTCTACCACCGACAACTACCACCTCTACCACCGACAACTACCACCTCTACCACCTCTACCACCGACAACGACAACTACCACCTCTACCACCGACAACAACTACCACCTCTACCACATCTACCACCGACAACAACAACTACCACCTCTACCACCTCTACCACCGACAACAACAACTACCACCTCTACCACCGACAACTACCACCTCTACCACCTCTACCACCGACAACAACAACTACCACCTCTACCACCTCTACCACCGACAACGACAACTACCACCTCTACCACCGACAACGACAACTACCACCTCTACCACCGACAACGACAACTACCACCTCTACCACCTCTACCAACGACAATAACAACTACCACCTCTACCACCTCTACCACCGACAACGACAACTACCACCTCTACCACCGACAACAACAACTACCACCTCTACCACTGACAACGACAACTACCACCTCTACCACCTCTACCACCGACAACGACAACTACCACCTCTACCACCTCCTACCACTGACAACAACAACTACCACCTCTACCACCGACAACAACAACTACCACCTCTACCACCGACAACAACAACTACCACCTCTACCACCGACAACGACAACTACCACCTCTACCACCTCTACCACCGACAACGACAACTACCACCTCTACCACCGCCAACAACAACTACCACCTCTACCACCGACAACGACAACTACCACCTCTACCACCTCTACCACCGACAACGACAACTACCACCTCTACCACCGACAACGACAACTACCACCTCTACCACTGACAACAACAACTACCACCTCTACCACCGACAACGACAACTACCACCTCTACCACCTCTACCACCGACAACAACAACTACCACGTCTACCACCGACGACGACAACTACCACCTCTACCACCTCTACCACCGACAACAACAACTACCACCTCTACCACCTCTACCACCGACAACAACAACTACCACCTCAACCACTGACAACAACAACTACCACCTCTACCATCGACAACAACAACTACCACCTCTACCACCGACAACGACAACTACCACCTCTACCACCTCTACCACCGACAACAACAACTACCACCTCAACCACTGACAACAACAACTACCACCTCTACCACCGACAACAACAACTACCACCTCTACCACCGACAACTACCACCTCTACCACCTCTACCACCGACAACAACAACTACCACCTCTACCACCTCTACCACCGACAACTACCACCTCTACCACCGACAACTACCACCTCTACCACCGACAACTACCACCTCTACCACCGACAACGACAACTACCACCTCTACCACCGACAACAACAACTACCACCTCTACCACATCTACCACCGACAACAACAACTACCACCTCTACCACCTCTACCACCGACAACAACAACTACCACCTCTACCACCGACAGCTACCACCTCTACCACCTCTACCACCTCTACCACCGACAACGACAACTACCACCTCTACCACCTCTACCACCGACAACAACAACTACCACCTCTACCACCGACAACGACAACTACCACCTCTACCACCTCTACCACCGACAACAACAACTACCACCTCAACCACTGACAACAACAACTACCACCTCTACCACCGACAACAACAACTACCACCTCTACCACCGACAACGACAACTACCACCTCTACCACCTCTACCACCGACAACAACAACTACCACCTCTACCACCTCTACCACCGACAACAACAACTACCACCTCTACCACCGACAATAACAACTACCACCTCTACCACCGACAACAACAACTACCACCTCTACCACTGACAACAACAACTACCACCTCTACCACCTTCTACCACCGACAACAACAACTACCACATCTACCACCTCCTACCACTGACAACAACAACTACCACCTCTACCACCGACAACAACAACTACCACCTCTACCACCGACAACGACAACTACCACCTCTTCCACCTCTACCACCGACAACAACAACTACCACCTCTACCACCTCTACCACCGACAACAACAACTACCACCTCTACCACCTCCTACCACTGACAACAACAACTACCACCTCTACCACCGACAACAACAACTACCACCTCTACCACCGACAACAACAACTACCACTCTACCACTGACAACAACAACTACCACCTCTACCACCGACAACAACAACTACCACCTCTACCACCGACAACAACAACTACCACCTCTACCACCGACAACAACAACTACCACCTCGACCACTGACAACAACAACTACCACCTCTACCACCGACAACAACAACTACCACCTCTACCACCTCCTACCACTGACAACAACAACTACCACCTCAACCACCGACAACAACAACTACCACCTCTACCACCGACAACAACAACTACCACCTCTACCACCGACAACAACAACTACCATCTCTACCATCAACAGAAACAACAACAACAGCAACAACAAATATAACGCCAAGAATATCACCAAGAACCTCAGAAACATCAACATTAACAAAAACAACACGCGACAACAATCTCCAGCAGCCACACAACAATAACAACAATAAGGAAGAGACCTTGAGACAGTATAGCAGCGCAAAGCTGTCGATGTAGTGGTTGAGGCAGCAAACAAAAGCAAGATCTAAAAAAAAGGTCTAAAATATAAAATACAAACATAAAGAGCAAAAGAGTAAAAGAGTAAAAGAAAAGCAAAATACTGCAAATGGGATTAAATAGGATTCTTGCTCAACATATCCTCAGGGATGGGACAAGGTCCTATGTATATAGAAATGGAGTGAGAGGACAGGAAGATGGTTGTGCTGAAAACTTATGACCATTGTCATCAACGGCGTTAGAAGTATTGGATATATGTGTCTGGGTCTCAGCTTGTCTGCGTGTAGTTGTAAGTGTAAGTGTCTTTTTTCTGTGTGTGAATGTTTGTGTGCGTTTGTGTCTAGATGTGAGAATATATATATATATATATATATATATATATATATATATATATATATATATGCGTAGGTGATTTATGTGTAATGTATGTATAGGAGAAGTTGTGTGTATTTCTGTAAGTGTTGTCGTGTGTGAACGTGTGATTATTTATATATATATATATATATATATATATATATATATATATATATATATATATATATATATATATATATATATATATATATATATACATATACATATATATATATATACATGCCTGTGTGCTGTCAGATTATTTAGTTGTTTGTTTCTGTGTCACTCAGTATATGTCGCTCACCTCTCTCTCTCTCTCTCTCTATCTCTCTCTCTCTTTCTCTTTCTCTCTTTATCTCTCTAGCTCTCCCACCCTCCCTATCTCTCTTTATGACAGAAAAGCAATAAGAACGGAAGAGCAGCTAGACATTGCCACATCTCCTCTTCTCCATCTCCCCCCTCACCCTTCCACCTTCTTCTTCTTCTTCTTCTTCTTCTTCTTCTTCTTCTTCTTCTTCTTCTTCTTCTTCTTCTTCTTCTTCTTTCTTCTCCAGCTTCTCCTTCTTCGTCTTCTTTATTGGACGCGTCACCTTCTTGTGTCTGATCTTCCTCATAGACATTTAAGAATTGGAAAAATATCCCCAATTGTAATTATACAGAGATTATACTTATTTATATCACACACATAGTGTCTGACTGAGTATTTTTCTTTATTTTATCACGCCCACTCTCTCGCCATACACATCTTATTTATATGAGTACAAGTGCATGTTTTTTCATATCATTTTTTATATTCATTCATATTAACATGTATTTTTCTACACCCTTTGCTTTTTATAGATTATTGTATGTTTTTTTTTTGAGATCTTTTATTTTATCTTTTTTGTGTGTTTTTGTTTTTCTACTGCCGTTTCCTCCGGAGTTTTCTTTTATCTTCATGACTGTTGTGATTATCGAAAAGGAGAAAGAGAAAGAAAGAAATAAAGAAATGCACAGCAAATACATACTCACATGGACATACATAACTACATACATAATTCATACATACATACATATATACGTGCGTACATACGTACATACATATAATAACGGATACAGCGGCAAGAGAAAAAGAACCTTTATGATCATATAATATTGTATAATAACAATTACCTAAATCGAAACGGATTTATTTAATGTATGTAAGAGAAATTACTCATTGCCTAAGGAAGAATGCTTAAACTAATGGAGGCTTCCATATAAATACGATGAAATATACCGAAATTCAATGCAAACTCAATGATTTTAAAGTTAATATTCATCGTTGATTTTACAATAGTCCCAGGAGCAACAATGAGTGGAGACTCCAATCTGAAGCCATGTCTCCTGATAATGGCGGGTTGGGGTTTGTAATGTGTACACAACTACACATTACAATTCTCCGATTTTATCTGCTAATTTCTCCCAACTCTGAAGAATATTTTGCAGTTCCTTAAAGTGAAAGTTATTAGTTTTCATAATCGTACAGCCTCACGACGCACCGACAATGATATTATTTCTTGTTCTACCTCTTATTATGTTTGCCAATGTAATGCTTCATATATCAGTTATAACTATTGTCATATTTAGGGAGGGTTATGTTGTTATAATATTACCAAAAACCTTGCAAAACAAATTCATCGCCGTCACAGCACAAGCTTAGTTATAACTATTTCGATACTATATTTCTAATAAGATACACTTTCAGAGATTTTCAAATAGTTTTGAATATAGAAAAAAATAAATTGTAAAGAATCATATAACATTCTC
>OZ024743.1:231037259-231042259 GCA_964016885.1 Eledone cirrhosa
AACAGTTGAGAGGTGAAACCAATCGGTACATTCGTGGGTATCAAATGAACATAGTATTAATCGATGTTGATGGTCTTATTCTAACAGGGATAGAATAATCTTATTAGTTTAATGAAACGAAGGTAAATCAATTAAATGATTTAATAAAAATCTTTATTAATTCTATACACACACGCACATATGTATTTATATATATATATATGTATATATATATATATATGGTGGCTGCCAACTCGTTTTCGAGTACGGCCACTAATTTATATCCATGTAGGAGAACCCCTACCGATGCGCTGAACGAATGTGACATTTTAGTCCAGCCAGCGACTTGAAAACTCTGGCACAAACACTACACTTGTGACAATTATTGACACATAGTGTACATGGTACCAAGTGACGACAAGTGCAGAGAGATCTCCAGATACAAAGCAATGCCTGTGCCATGAAGCTTTTATAGTGAGCAAAGGCACTGCACAAAGCCAGTCCCACTCTCTTAACCAAGATGATATTTACCAAAAAGAAGAACAAGTCAACATCATTGGACACCATCAGGGTTGCAGGTGTTATATCAGAGTTTTCCTTCTCCTAGAATTCTGCCTTGACAAAGGCTAAGGCGTCATCTCTCCCGTTGATTTTGGATGGCCATTGACTCTTAAGAGCTCCTCTGCCCTTTGACAGGTTTTGTTTTTAGTCCTGTAGGATGTCCAAAGTCACCCTCCTCACCAAGAAACCTTAGTGGGGTTGCCAGTTTAGTCGCCAATGACCCGACCATGAGACAGGTTGTACTGGGATACATGTTACCAGTAGCACCAACATATATGTACATATATACACATGCATATATATATATATATATATGTATGTATATAGACACACACACACACACACACACACACACACACATATATATATATATATATATAGATATAGATAGGTAAATATACACGGGTGTGTATGATTGTGTATAGAAGATTATATTAATAAGAGGAATTCCAACTTTGTCTGATTTACTCGTTTTATTTACAATCCTTTAAAATATATATAATGTTTTAAAGGATTGTAAATAAAACGAGTAAATCAGACAAAGTTGGAATTCCTCTTATTAATATAATCTTCTATACACAATCATACACACCCGTGTATATTTACCTATCTATATCTATATATATATTCCTATTGTGTATATGCCAACATGTCTGGAAAGCAACAAATGAAACCAACAGAATCAGAAAGAATTCTAAAGGAGATATCATCGAAATTATCAACACTTATCACGATGATGGACACACAATCCTCTATTTTAAAGGAAATAGAAAAACAATCTACAGACGGAAAACTTATAACTGAACATATAAACTCTGAAATTAAGAATTTAGCTGAAATTATACCAACAGTTATCAAAGATACAAGAGAAAGCCTACCACAACCCCCTTGGATGTCAGAAATAAACGAAAGAAATTTGGAAAACAAAACACATCGAATAAGAAAAGAAATGTGGAAGACATGGAAAAAATTCCTTAACATAAGAAAACAAAATTTCTGGAAAGCATACAGATGCGAAAAATATGTCGAAACACATTCGAAATGGCTCTCTCTAACGGCACCCATACTCCCTCGTAAATACCTAATTACAGAAATTGCAGGAGAACCAGAAGAAGAAACAAAACTCCGATGGGAACTTACATTGACAAAATTCAGGACCGACATCTCCATTTCTGAATGTAAACAATCCCGCTACAAAGCCAAATATGAAGCTATTGATGACCAAATTGAAGTTGAAATTTCAAAGCTAACGACTGGTATTATAGCTGAAAAACTACGAGAACTATGGATCGGAGATATCTCAAAAGAAGAAAACAAATCAAGAAAGGTATGGCAGCAGAAACAATTATTTCTCGATGAATATGCTGCAAATTACGGTAAAGACTCTGGAACCCTGAGAAAAAGCATTAAAAGTGGACAATCTCATCAACACAACATACGCCAGAACACGTGCCAACACAAACACTCACCTTACCTTGAATCAAAGAAGAACTACGGTAATAACTCTTCGCTTTTTCTACAAAAACACCCTATCGCACACAACATGAACAAAAAGCACAAACACGATAGGTATTCCTTTGACCAGACCATGAGAAGTAGTAAAACCAGGAGATCATTCTCAAGATCTCAACAGAGACTACCAACAAGGAATGTGGAAACAAAACGTAGAATAACCAGATCACTCTCAAGATCTCAACAGAGATTGCCCACAAGAAACTGGACGAAAAAACGATCTAAACCTGAAAGCAAACCTAGGTCATTTTCCCAGATTGTTAAAAATAATGCTAACAGGAAGAAAAATAATATACAGAATACCAAAAATAGGACAAAATACATAACGAAACCAAATATAATATCACGACCAAAAGTTCATCAAGCGAACACCAACAGGAATATAAATCCTGAACAGAGAAAAATTCATTTTTTAACGTCAGGACAACAAAAACCGGAAAAAGAAAAACTCCAGGAGGAAACATACCCAAAATAGCTGTACACGTAGATCCTAAAATAATTAATTTATCTAAAAGAGATCTTGACAATGATGAAATGCAAATTCTGTCAAAAGGACTGAAATTCACACCGACTCCAACAGTCAACCACCAAGAACTGAAGGAGGATACCCAAGAATTCTGTCGAAAATTACGTCTTGTAGAATTCTTCGCTGATAAAAATAATGAGAGTGATGAATCACTAGTAAAGAATAAATCAAATTTCACTCCGCCAAAAGGAAGAAATATCTATCTCGACCAATACATTGACATCCTGTCTAAATTTCCTCTTAGACATAATACTAATGTTAGGCCAAACATTAACAAATCAGAAATGTCTGCACTTAAACGTATACAAAATGATAAAACAATAATAATTAAACAAGCAGATAAAGGGGGTGCAGTTGTTATAATGGATACTGAATACTACAAGGATTTGGTTGAGGAACAACTGAAAGACACAACATTCTATCATGAAATACCGTCAAATATAGACCACAACATCATGAAGAAGATCAACAACCTGGCTTCAAAATACCACAACTCATTTACTGATAAGGAAAGAGACTACATCACCAATTTTGAGCCGAAACCCAGCAACCTGTATGGCCTACCGAAAGTTCACAAGTCAAAAGAAATACAACTGGCAGTAAGAGAACAAAACAGTGAGTACATTAAATTATTACACCCAAAAGACTTAAAACTTAGACCTATTATAGCTGGTCCAACATGCCCCACTCACCGTCTAAGCAATTTTGTTGACATTATTTTGAAACCACTATGTATTCACATACCCAGTTTCATCCGGGATGATATCGACTTCCTGTCCCATCTTCCCAAAACCACGGAAACGAATTCACTTCTACTCAGTTTTGATGTGGTAAGCCTTTACACCAACATTACACATGATTTAGGAATAAAGGCGGTTAAATACTGGGTGGAAAAACATAGAGAAGTGATTCCCATTAGATTCACAGCGCCATTTATATTAGACGCAGTTAAACTTATTCTGGAAAACAACACTTTCTTCTTCAATGGAAAGAATTACATCCAAATTAGAGGCACAGCGATGGGAACGAAGTTTGCTCCCGTTTACGCGAACTCTGTAATGGGATACTTAGAACAACAACTCTACCAAGAAATGGAGGAAAAATATAGTACTGACTTTAGAAAGTACATTGAAAAATCTTGGAAGAGATACCTTGACGACTGTTTCATCATCTGGACAGAATCTCTAGATACTCTGGATGAGTTCAATACCCTCCTGAATAACCTACACCCATCTCTCCAATTCACAAAAGAGATGAGTAGGACCAAATTACCATTCCTAGATATAATGATAATCAAAAACGACACCACCATTACCACGGATATATATTATAAACACACAGACACCCATCAATATCTGAATTTTAAGTCGTGCCATCCACCTCATACAAAACGCAACATCCCATACTGCCTAGCCAGAAGAATTTGTACCATTGTAGAAGATACGAATACCAGGTACAAACGCCTAACAGAACTAAGAGAATTTTTGCTCAAACAAAAATACCCATCTCTACTTATAGAAAATGGCATACAGCGGGCTATAAAAATACCTATACAACAACTTAGAACAACCCAAAGAAGAAGAAACCAAGAACTGGTCATACCATTTATAATGACACACAACCCATGTCACCAGAATATCTTCAACACTGCCAAAGCAAACCTACCGATCATTGCTCAAAGTAATGAATTAAAAGGCTTAATCACAGATCGATCTTTGACTCTTAGTAAAAGACAGCCAAAAAATTTGAAGCAATTGCTAACAAAAGCAAAGTTTGACCTTAACAACAAAGACCAATCATTCACTGTATCTAAATGCAATGATAATCGATGCGGCACATGTCAATCCATACACGCCGGTCAATATATGAAAACAAAAACTGGAAAAATATTCACAAATGCAAATATGAACTGCAAAAGCAGAAATCTAATTTACTGCATTAAATGCCCGAATTGTGAAGAACTATATGTCGGTCAAACTGGAAATGCACTATCGGAACGTGCACGGGTACACCGTCAACAAATCAGAGACCCAAATGTCCGTCAGATACCCCTAAGCGGCCACCTGGCAACATGTGGTCAGGGAATATTTATAATATTCCCATTCTACAAATTACACAGCCCAAATGAAATCAAGAGAAAAATCAAAGAAAAGAATTTTATTGATAAATTCAAACCCAAGCTAAATGAACAATAATAACGCCTAGGGGTATTACTTCTACTACCACTATGACCACGACCACTAACAACAACAACAACAACAACAATAATAATAATAATAAAAGTGATGTTGATGGTGATGATTAATAGAAAATGCTATTTTCATCATTTCAAAAAAGCAAAACAATTGATACGTTGGATATGACTATTGGTCGTTAGCATGCTCAACCAGCCGTGACGCTTAAACCAATCAGCTGTAGTAAT
>OZ024743.1:231047259-231069759 GCA_964016885.1 Eledone cirrhosa
GTGTATTCCATCATGCATGCAAACATACATATATAGACACAAACACACAAGCATATATATATATATATATATATATATATATATATATATATATATATATATATATTGTAATACTTTGGGAGGGTCATGTTGCCAATAAGAAACACAAGTACCAGTTGCTTTCACTCCATTGTATTTTAAATTAAAAACTTTTCTTAAAAATTCTTTTTTTCGAAAACATTTATAAATTTCCGATTGGTTGGTTTGTTCCACAACTGGACGTTTGTTCATATATTGTCAAAGTTCTTTCGTCACACATTATGTGACCTATTCATTGACTGGGGATTCTTTTCTTTGTTTTGTGTCTCTCCTTTGTTCTGTCCTACACCATCTTGTTTTTGTGTGTGTTGTGAGCTTAGTTTGCGCATGTGTTACATCCGGCTGTCTGTGTGTGTTTTCAGATAAAGAATCTTGCTAAACAAATTCAGAAACGAAATATATATATATATATATATATATATAATTGTTTCTACTATTGGCACAAGGCCAGCAATTAACCAGCACATTACTGGTACTTTATTTTTATCGACCCCGTAAGGATGGGAGGCAAAGTTAACCTCGGCTGGATTTGAAATCAGAATTGCAAGGGCCGTAACTCTATGCGTCAAATCATGGCCTCCGACCCTCTACCGATACTGCCAATTCACCGCCCTTTATATATATATATTGGTAAACGGAATATAAAATGCTGACAAATTGTTCACAGTGAAAAATAGTTTAGTTAGGAATAAGTGAGAATTAGTATTAAGTTTTGGTTTTAAGTTTTACCGGTTGCGCTTTTTTAATGCTTTTCAAAAATAATTTTGAGATAGAGCGTCCGTGATGTTTGCTCTGATCTGATTAGTTTTGGGAATTCTACCAGTTTTTATGTTAACAAAGTGTCTCCAGCGGTATTAAAATAAGTTTTGCGCCAATTCGTGTTGCAAAAATTCTTGTGGTCAAAGCAATTTTGATTGGTCGGTAGAGGTCATGTGAATATAAAAAATTGATTTTGCGCCAAATGTAGGTTTGTGTCGGCTGACTGAGAGATAAGTCTTTCACAACAAATATGTGTGTGTGTGTGTGTGTGTGTAGTAGTAGTAAAGAGGTTCGTTGTTGTGATAATGGTCAGCAGGGATGTGTGTGCGAACCGCAGACTGTTGACAGTTAAATTGTCTATTAAGACAAGTGTGTGTAGCAGAGTAATTCGTGGTAGAGGGATGGTCAGTAGGAATGTGTCTGTAAGTGTGTGGGGGATATTTTAACATGTTAAAAGATATTTTTTCAGCTCTTGTCTTATACGGAGAAGTGTGTGTGTATGTGTGTGTGTATGTCTCTTTGTATGTTAATGTACGCGTGTGTATGTGTGTGTGTATATATATATGTGTGTGGAATCCAACGCGCCCTAAAACTCAGTACCCAGGACCTTAGACACCTTAAAGTAAATCAACCAAAACTAAAAGCTCTTCAATACATCTCCACACACAACACCCTCAACAATGAGGCCTTTGACACCATCCTCCAGAACATCCCTGTGTTGAAAGAGGACCATAGAATGAACCAAATCCTACGAACACACGATATCATAAAGAGCAAAAGACAATCTAAGTCAATGAAAAACATCCTAACACATGCCAAAGTACTGCCAACCACAACAACTAAACCCACATAAAAAAATGCGATAGACCCAACTGTGGCATTTGCATCAACCTAATAGAGGGTTCGGAATTATATTTCCAAGAAGGACAACGTTTTATAGTAAAACACAATTTGAAATGCTCATCAGAAAATCTAATATATGTATTAACTTGCTCAGGTTGTCGAAAACAATACATAGGCCAGACCAAAGTCACCCTCCGCCAACGCATGACTGTCCATAGATCCCAAATTAAAATACGGGAATACAGGAAAATACCACTGAGTGAACACATTGATACATGTGCCGCCCAAAATCATCCCAACTTCAGTATCTTTCCCCTCTACAAATTTAAAGATAATGCCACCCACACCCAGCGCATCAGCAATGAATCTCACTTTATTAACACATACTGACCCCGACTAAACACTTCTCTCTAAGACGAACCCACAACATACGCACGTCAACATACATACCTACATCAGCATACATCTCTACCCACATATAAACACAATGACATACGTAAACACACATGTTCTATGGTGCAACACAAATATACACAAATTTGCATACCTTTTGATGTCTATAGATATAAACGTGCCGACACACACACATACATAAACGCACACATGCATTGAACACTGATGGGCACATACATATTTGTGCAAAGGTATACCAATACGGCAAGGCCTAATGAATTCCCCTTGCAGTACGTACAATCTGGACACACTCCAGATACATATTTGTGCACAGGTATACCATTTCTGGACACACTCCAGATACATGTGTACATTTTGTGCACAGGTATACAATTTGTGCACGGGTATACAATTTCTGGACACACTCCAGATACATATTTGTGCACAGGTATTCCAATACGACAAGGCCTAATGAACCCCTTGCAGTACGTACAATCTAGACACACTCACACACACTTTGGTATTATGCCAATACTATATATCATTTCACACCTTTTATTATTAAGGTTTTTGATGTTCTATTGAGAGAATCGATTTTATTGAAAATATCGAATAATGTACACCATTTTACCAGAAATTATCACTGATCCACCCACACACATTCTCTCTCTCACACACACAAACATATATATATATACACACATATACACACGCGTACATTAACATACAAAGAGACATACACACACACACACACACACACTTCTCCGTATAAGACAAGAGCTGAAAAAATATCTTTTAACATGTTAAAATATCCCCCACACACTTACAGACCCATTCTTACTGACCATCCCTCTACCACGAAGTACCCTGCTACACACACACACACACACACACACACTTGTCTTAATAGGCATTTGAACTGTCAACAGTCTGCGGTTCGCACACACATCCCTGCTGACCATTATCACAACAACGAACCTCTTTACTACTACTACTACACACACACACACATATTTGTTGTGAAAGACTTATCTCTCAGTCAGCCGACACAAACCTATATTTGGCGCAAAATCAATTTTTTACATTCACATGACCTCTACCGACCAATGAAAATTGTTTTGACCACAAGAATTTTTGCAACACGAATTGGCGCAAAACTTATTTTAATACCGCTGGAGCCACTTTTTTAACATAAAAACAGGTAGAATTCCCAAAACTAATCAGATCAGAGCAAACATCACGGACGCTCTATCTCAAAATTATTTTTGAAAAGCATTAGAAATGCGCAACCGGTAAAACTTAAAACCAAAACTTAATAGTAACCAATACCATTACTAATTCTCACTTATTCCTAATTAAACAATTTTTCACTGTGAACAATTTGTCACCATTTTCTATTCCGTTTACCAATATATAATAACTTGTGTATTACACCTCTATTCTTATAAATATATATATATATATATATATATATACATATATATATATATATATATATATATATATATATATATATATATATATATATATATATAATGAAAATAAAAGTTACGGGCGAAAGAGGGTGATATCCATCGTCAGTTTTCTGCCAGGAATCATAGGTATTTATTTGCGTTAGAAACAAGATACCTGAGCCAAGTTATTGGGATAAACAAGGGGGTGGCAAAGAGTGACAAAAATATGTCTAAACAGACACGAAAAGTGAAGCAAAGTAAAGAGAGGAAAAATATAAAGTCATCAATTATTTTCGAACATAAGACCTGGCAAGTTTGACGAGAGAACAGAGACGCGTATCTTGTCTCTAAGGCGAAGAAATACCTATGATTCCGAGCAGACAATTGACGATGGATATTACCCTCTTTCACCCGTAACTATTATTTCCATTATACTTAAATGCAACCACACAGCCCGTCATTTTATTTATATATATATATATATATATATACACACACGCACGCACATGCATATATATATATATATATATATATATATATATATATATATATATATATATAGAGAGAGAGAGAGAGAGAGAGAGAGAGAAAGTGTGTGAAAGACCAAAGGTCATTATTTAAAGTCTCCGGATATCGCAAATTACACAATATTTTTATTGGAGAAGATAATATATTTTTCCGCTTATATATTTATATATTTTTTGAAAATGTTATTTATTCATTATCAACATTTAAATGATGCCATTCTATATGTAGATGGGGCCTCTTCATCTGCCACACATTTTTAGACCTAGTTCGCCACTGTATATAGATATATATATAGAGTATGTATATATATATATATATATATATATATATATATATATATATATATGTATATTCACGTTTGAAGGTTCACCACTGGATAGAGTTGGTCATTCAGTATGGTCAATCTTAATGTAATAATATGGAGAGTACTCAACGTGAAGCAATTCAACCGTCTTCGTTTTTGTAGTTGGTGGTGTTAGTACGGAGTTAAATATTATAATAAAATGACAGGAGGCTGGACTTGTGTAAATCATTGAAAGGTTTATTATACTATGATCATTTCAATGACCGGGTTCCCTATGAATTCGGTGCTATTATCAGGTATTCGAAATATAATGAATGAATGTAATAGATAAAATCCAAGGGGCTGAAAATCAAAGACCGGAGGACGACCGACCATCTAGCTTCTTCCCCTTTAGCCGGTCGCCTTCTAGTGCTGACTATTCGCTCTACTTGAGGCTATCTGGTGAGGGGGTAAAGCTTATATAGTGTGCTACTACCTTGCCCGTCAAATAGAAGAAAAATAGAAAGGGAGAGGAAGATAAGTCAGTGTTAATATCATGCTACACGAAAAAAGACAGAAAGAAGGGGGAAGAAAAGGAAGAAGAAGAAAAGTCAGCGTTAATGTCGAGCTACAAGAAGAAAGACACAAAGAAAGAGTAAGAAAAGTCCGTACTAATGTCAAGCTACTCAGGCCAGGAATGGCGCGAAAAAAAATGTCATTCTAAAGACCCTTATCTTAGCAGAGGTATATATTATAACAGAGGTAAATATAGTAGGGGTCTATATGTTATAATGTGTGAGCAGAAGATTGGAACGTAAAAATTTGGTTTAGATTTATAGGATGAAGTTAAACAAATTTAACATATTAACATTATAAAATTAAAGAAATTAGAAATATGAAATTAAACAGTTTAAACAGTTTAAAATGTGTAAGGTTTTGGTTGCGAGGTTTAAGTAAAGAAAGAGTCTTTTATGAAGAAACTTAAATTGTATTATTGAGTAAAGATTATGAATTTGTTTAGCAGTCAAACAGCATATGGCAACTGCAGGCTCCGTCGGCCCATCCTAGCCGCGTGTCAGCCCTTCCGTGTGAGATCGCCTAGCGAAAGATATGGAAATCAATTTTTCCAAGCACTCTAGAAATTTATAACAGGCTTCAGGTGCGCCAGTGGGAAGTCAACCCTCATCGTTAGGCCATCATTGTACCAGTACTAAACCAGTACTATTGATTTACCCAGGAGGGGGATTTGTTTAAGTAGAGGGAGGCGTGATACATCTCATAGTTAAGATTCGGTCTACAATTTAAAGGTACTATATGGCGGTCAGAAACCCGGCTGCGCGCCGGGCCCCTGGGGGTGAATCATGCCGCTCCTAGAAGTTTCATTTACCGAGAGAAGGGGAAATTTACTTTTCCAAGCACTCAAGATAGGCCTATTCGCCAGGAGGCCGGTCGCGCAGCCAGGAAAACCAACCCAACAGCCCGACAGAAAATTGGAACGTTAAATTATTGTTTAGATTTATAGGATGAAGTTAAAAAATTAAAGATTAACGTTATAAAATTAAAGAGTTAGAAAATTGAGAATTAAACAGTTAGAAAATTGAAAATTAAACAGTTTAAAACTTTTTTAATGTTTTGGGTTGCGAGGTTTAGTTAAAGAGAGAGTCTTTTTAGTTAAAGAGAGAGTCTTTCATGAAGAAACTTTAATTGTATTATGGAGATCCTCTATAAGTTATCCTAGTGGGGTGTAGAGTAAAGGATATGTCCTTGTTTAGCAGTCAGACAGCATGTGGCGACTGCAGACCCCGACCAGCCCATCCAAATCACATGTCAGCCATTCCGCGTGAGATCGCTTAGCGAAAGATATGGAAATCAATTATTCCAAGCACTCGAGGAATGTATTCCAGGCTTCGGGTGTGCTAGTGGGGAGTCATCCATCGTCGTTATGCCGACGTTATGCCAAAAAAGTACTATTATTTATACAGGAGAGTCCGGGTAATATGTATTTTTGTTCTCAGGGGAAGACATTCTAGTGTCGTGTGCTAATGGGTACAAGCGAGTAGAAGTCCTAATAAGAAGCGTAAAAAATACATGGATATATAGAAGTGCAATACGTGGAAAAAGCACATTAATAAAGCAAAGGTAGAAATATATAAATAAACAAAGAGGAGTGGTGGTGGAGTAAAATGGAGAAATCAAAACACAGGAGAAATACAATATAGTTCAAATTGCTGTCAGATAATGCATATAGATATGGAAATGGTATCAGTATGTGTTCGAGTCTGAGAATTCAGTGTGACTTACAGAGGCCCTGAAGTATAGGGTAGAGAGTTTAGTCACTACAGTACAGTACAATACAGGTTATGGTATAATCCGTAGAATTTTGTCGAAGTCTGAATATTCCGAGAGGGGAGTAGTATTGGGCCAGGTGGGCGGTAAACAAAGCTCAGAGTAGCCAAAATCTGAATGGTGGTTAGATCTATTCAGTCCCATGCCGTTGTTCATTATTACATTTGGAAGTGCTCAACACTTCAGGAGCATTATTTATTCAGGTTTGAAGGTTCACCACTGGATAGAGCTGGTCAATTCCGTATGGTCAATCTTAATGTAATAATATGGAGAGTACTCAACGTAAAGCAGTTCAACCGTCTTCGTTTTTGTAGTTAGTGGTGCTAGTACGGAGTTAAATATTATAATAAAATGACAGGAGGCTGGACTTGTATAAATCCTTGAAAGGTTTATTATACTATGATCATTTCAATGACCGGGTTCGCCGCATGCTGTTTGACAGCTAAACAGAGACATAATCTTTACTCTATAATACAATTTAAGTTTCTTCATAAAAGACTCTTTCTTTATTTAAACCTCGCAACCAAAACCTTAAAAATGTTAAACTGTTTAATTTTCAATTTTCTAATTTCTTTAATTTTAAAATGTTAATATTAAATGTTAAATTTAAACAAACATTTAACGTTCCAATCTTCTGCTCACACATTATAACATGCAGACTCCCACTATATTTACCTCTGTTATAATATATACCTCTGCTAAGATAAGGGTCCTTTAGAATGACATTTTTTCGCGCCATTCCTGGCCAGAATAGCTTGACATTAGTACGGACTTTTCTTACTCTTTCTTTGTGTCTTTCTTCTTGTAGCTCGACATTAACGCTGACTTTTCTTCTTCTTCCTTTTCTTCCCCCTTCTTTCTGTCTTTTTTCGTGTAGCATGATATTAACGCTGAATTATCTTCCTCTCCCTTTCTGATTTTCTTCTATTTGACCGGGAGGGTAGTCGCACATTCTAAGCTTTACGCCCCTCACCAGATAGTCTCAAGTAGAGCAAATAGCCAGCACCAGAGGGCGACCGGCTTAAGTGGAAGATGCTAGATGGTCGGTCGTCCTCCGGTCTTTGATTTTGAGCCCCATGGATTTTATCTATTACATTCATATATTATATTTCAGATATCTGGTGATATCACCGGATTCATACGGAACCCGGTCATTGAAATCATCATAGTATAATAAACCTTTCAAGGATTTGCACAAGTCCAGCCTCCTGTCATTTTATTATAATATATATATATATATATATATATATAGCGATCATAGACGGCTAGTCTACGATTTCCCGCCTTCACTATATACCAATGTATTTACGGGTCACTTTCACGACCTTTCAGACCTGTATTAGTTGGAGTGAGGTCATATATTTTGTCGTTCCTGGGGTTTTTAACCCTAGGACAGGAAAATGCTTCTCTGATGATCGTTGCTTTTCCATTAATATCCACGTGATATCTAATGTTTTGCACCGTGAAACTGTACAGTTAGGGCCATTTGAATAGGTAAATATTTATATTATATTTTCTTAATTTTGATTAATTTTAATTGTATATTAATTTTGATTTATTTTGAAAAATTGGTTGAATTTTACTTGTTCTGCTTATCTTGATATATATATATATATATATATATATATATATATATATATATATATATATATATATATATATATATATAGCAAGCTGTGGCACGCCGCCCAGGCCTTGCTCTTCCTCTCAACCACATCATCTTCCGTATTCCCAATCTTTGCTCCCAAATACAGGAAGCCCTCAACCAATTCTAGCGGCTTCCCGCCTACATTAGTGAACCCCTCTGGCTTATCAACATTCTCTACCAGATATTTTGTTTTAGTCTCATTCATTCTCAGCCCCACACTCATCGACATAGTCTCAACCTCCCGCATCAAATCCTCTGCCTCCTTCACTGTATTTGTCACCAAAACTATGTCGTCGGCAAACTCAGCATCCGATACCTTTTTCGCCCTAACTCTCCTTCTCTGAGCCGGTGCTACAGTAAAGCCAGAGTCCTGGTGTTTCTCCAGTGCAAGGCGCATACAATAGTCCACTACGATGATAAAAAGGTAGGGAGCCAATTTATCTCGCTGGAGCACTCCAGCCAGTATCTCAAAGAACTCTGTCATCCCATCAGGTGTAATGACTTGGCTTTGGTGTTGGTGTAGAGCAGTGATATCAGGTCCACTATCTTCTTGGGGATTCCATAAGCCTGTAACATCTTCATCAGGCAGTAACGGTCCACAGAATCAACTTTCTCTACCAGATTGGTGTGGATGTCGGACCTTCGTAGAGACCTGAAGATCCGCCTCTTCATTGCTGTAGTGGAGTCTGTGCTCTGTATGGGTCTGAGACTTGGACACTGACCAAGAAACTCACTCAGATGGTGGATGGGTGCTACACGAGAATGCTGAGGATGTCTCTGAACATTAATCAGTATACACTGAGGATGAAAAACTCAGAGCTGTATGGGAGCATCCCAAAGGTCAGCTCAAAAGTGACACAGAGGAGACTGAGGTTAGCTGGACATGCTCACCGACATCCAGAGTTGACATTGCACTCAGTGCACCTTTGGGAGCCCCTACACGGATACACTAGAAGAGGAAGACCAAGGTTAACGTATGTTGATGCCCTAAGGACAGACACTGGTCTGTTGGAGACGCAGGACATGGCAGCGATAATGAGGGACAGAGAACGCTGGAGAGAACTCGTCCATGGATCTCGGGTATTTTACCCGCCTTAGATATATATATGTATATATATATATAAACATTTATATACATACATATATATATATATATATATATATATATATATATATATATATATATATATATATGTTCATATATATATATATATATATATATATATCATGGTAAGGGCGGTGCCCGTCATGGCTTCAGCCGGATGGCTGAAACAGGTAAAAAAGTAAGAGAGAGAGAGAGAGAGAGAGAGAGAGAGAGAGAGAGAGAGAGAGAGAGAGAGGGGAGAGAGAGTGGGGGTGAGAAATGAGGTGTAACAGAAATGAAACATGGATTACAGGTTGAAAGACTTTCTCTCTACTGACCTCTTCCTCACACTTCCACTCACTCACTCACTGTTTCTCCCCTTCTCACATCACCCCGTTCGCGACGAATACAATTTCCTTCTTTCTTACATTTGGATTCATCTCGAAAGGTCTTTTCTCTACGCGCTCATATATTCACCCAGCTTAAGCTGACAGAATAACTATGTAGCTTGTACCCTTCCTATCTACGGTTAGCTTTCCTCTATGTTGTTTACTTGTCTCACTCGCTTTACGCGTTTTAATTTTCCTAATAACTTAATTTAGTTATTATTGCACGAATGTGAGGTATATGATTTTTAATGCAATGAAATATCTATGATCGTTGGCAAATCACTGATGAGGGACTCATTTTATAACATGTTATCCATGTGCAACCTGCAGTATTCTTCTCCCCATTTTTTCATATATATATATATATATATATATATATATATATATAATGCCAATCATTGTAAGTTTGAATCTGACATGCAGATACATATATATATATATATGAATAAGTAGGCCCAAATCGTAGTATATTAAAATATTACAGAGAGTAAGAGAGAGAGGGGAGGGGGGTATGTGGTACAACAGAAATGAAACATCGATTATAGTTTAAAATATAGTCTAGATAGTTGTGAAACAAAACGAGGATGTAGTTTATGGAACTTCCAAATGATTTAGAAGTCGACCTTAAGTAGGATCATTAACATTAAGAAAGACATGGACCACAACATATCACTTTGGTCTTGAAATTTTTGAAGGTAGGTTTATAAGTATGAATTATCCTAATATTTTCGTAGTTGTTTATGTGGCCTAACCGTAGGTACCAGATCTGGTGGCGATCCTGTCCTTAGGTTCAATCATATTCAAGAAGTACATGTAAACTTTTTCAGCTTTTAATTTACAACCCATAGAAAAAAACTAAAAGGTTTTAATGGGAACTCTACTCCCAACCAGGATCGAACTTCAGACCAGGATCACCACCATCTATGATTCCTCCAGCTAGGCAACCGAGACAGCTACAAGAGTTTAATGAAAATTGATAATTATAAAACTACTTTCACAATCAAAGTTTAAAAGATGTGCTGTCGTTCGTGGCTTTCCTAGAGCTATTAGAAATATTTAGAGTCGATTTCTGGTCATTATTGAAAGTCTCTCGATTTAGTGAAATACATAATATTTTTTATTGGAGAAGGTAAGATATTATTCCGCAAAAATGTGATTGCACCCTCTTTGCTTTAATTTTACGAAAACGTTATTTATTCATTACAAAAAATGAAATGGTAGCATTCTATATGTAGATGCCCCCCCCCCTTCATCTGGCTACCAATATTTTTAGACCCAGGCTGCTACTGTATATATATATATGTATGTATGTATGTATGTATGTATGTATGTATGTATGTATGTACTGGTAACATGTATCCCAGTACAACCTGGCTCATGGTCGGGTCGTTGGCGACTAAACTGGCAACCTCACCAGGGTCTCTTGGTGAGGAGGGTGACGTTGGACATCCTGCAGGACTAAAAGCAAAACCTGTCAAAGGGCAAAGGAGCTCTTAAGAGTCAATGGCTATCCAAAATCACCGGGAGAGATGACCCCTTAGCCTTTGTCAAGGCAGACTTCTAGGAGAAGGAAAACTCTGATATAATACCTGCAACCCTGATGGTATCCAATGATGTTGACTTGTTCTTCTTTTTGGTAAATATCATCTTGGTTAAGAGAGTGGGACTGGCTTTGTGCAGTGCCTTTGCTCACTATAAAAGCTTCACGGCACAGGCATTGCTTTATATCTGGAGATCTCTCTACACTTGTCGTCACATGATACCATGGGCCCAGCACTATGCTTCAATAATTGTCACAAGTGTAGTGTTTGTACCAGAGTTTTCAAGTCGCTGGCTGGACTAAAAAGTCACACTCGTTTAGCGCATCAGTAGGGGTTCTCCTACATGGATATAAAGTAGTGGCCGTACTCGAAAACGAGTTTGCAGACACCATATATATATATATGTATATATGTATGTATATATGTATATGTGTATATGTATATGTGTATGTATATGTATGTGTATGTATATATATGTGTATATGTATGTATATATGTATGTATGTATGTATGTATGTATGTATGTATGTATGTATATATATATATGTATATGTGTGTGTATTTATGCATGTATATGTATGTATATGTATGTGTATATATGTGTATATATATGTGTATGTATGTATGTATCAGGTTTGATGGTCTTTATTCTCTCGTTCACGATTCCACCGAATTTATATTCATAGAAATCTGGGACTTGTTTCTTTCTTCGTCATCACTTTCTGTTGCTTAAACCATTTTGTTTGTTACCCTAGCGTCCCCTTTATTTACGTGTCCCAACGACTTTTTTTAGCCGTTGCTCGCACTAACCTGAGGTATATGGCCTTTAAAGCGACGAAATGCCTACGACGGTTGGAAGGCCACTGATGAAGGACAAACTTTTTCATATGTAACCCATTTGCAACGCCGCAGCTCCATTATTATCATATGTATATATATGTATATATGTATGTATGTTTTCTCTTTCTCTTAATTTCGAGTATATTTTTTTGACCGGCCACCTTCCTGGTGGCAAGGTCCTAAAAGAAAAGAAATTGTCATCCCTTGAATCGCAAGAATGTTTTGCATATTTTGAAGGTGCCAGCTATCGCAGCCATTTGTAGACTATGAATTAGGGAGCTGCGCTTTTTGTCCGCAAATCCAAGTTCGGTCATACTTTGGTCCAAGCGGGTTGGTATATAACCCGTAGCACCAATAATGATGGGTATGAAGCTAAAGGTGTATCTTGGATACTGGATTTGTAAGCTCCTCATCAATGTATGTATGTATGTATGTATGTATGTATGTATGTATGTATGTCAGGTCACCAGTTGGTGCTACTGGTAACATGTATCCCAGTACAACCTGTCTCATGGTCGGGTCGTTGGCGACTAAACTGGCAACCCCACAAAGGTTTCTTGGTGAGGAGGGTGACTTAGGACATGCTGCAGGACACAAAACAAAACCTGTCAAAGGGCAGATGAGCTCTTAAGAGTCAATGGCCATCTAAAATCACCGGGAGAGATGACCCCTTAGCCTTTGTCAAGGCAGAATTCTAGGAGAAGGAAAACTCTGATATAACACCTGCATCCCTGATGGTATCGAATGATGTTGACTTGTTCTTCTTTTTGGTAAATATCATCTTGGTTAAGAGAGTGGGACTGGCTTTGTGCAGTGCCTTTGCTCACTATAAAATATTCACGGCACAGGCATTGCTTTATATCTGGAGATCTCTCTGCACTTGTCGTCACATTGTACCAAGGGCCCAGCACTATGTGTCAATAATTGTCACAGGTGTAGTGTTTGTACCAGAGTTTTCAGGTCGCTGGCTGGACTAAAAAGTCACACTCGTTTAGCGCATCGGTAGGAGTTCTCCTACATGGATATAAAGTAGTGGCCGTACTCGAAAACGAGTTGGCAGCCACCATGTATGTATGAATGTATGTATAACTATTATTCTACCTCCAGCAGGCCAAGCCATTTTGCTGAGATTCGCCCGAGTTGATTCGATAAGATGTTGCTAACTCCTGTTGTAGAAACTCGGTGGTGGTGCCAGCGATGCTGTGATCTTGACGGTGCTGCCGATATCGTTGATATTGGCGGTACTATTTTTTTCAGTTAAATAAGGAATTCAGGTTGAGATTAGGAGTGGATTGTTGAATGAAGGTACTCATGTGATATCGTAAGGTCGGTCGAATGCATTTAGGGTTTTCCAATGTTGTGTAATGTTGTGAAATGTTGTACAGTGAGTTGTTTGTCGGGCCTGTGTGACTATGCAATAATATTTGTTGTTTTTCAACCGTACGCAAGTTCGTCATAGGACAACACAACCTCAGCTCGTACTAAAGAGGACCACTTGGTTTTTTTAAAATTATATCTAATTCATTTGTCCAATGTAATGTGTCGTTTGTCTAAAGACAACTGTTTAAAAGCAAGTTGGCTGCTATTTCTAGCAGGTGTAATGAATCAGTGAAGACTCCCTCGTTGGTTATAGCTGGTGTGGCCTAGTATGACGATTATAGTGTGGTGTGCTCTACTGTGCTATGGTGTCGTGTGGTTGTTTATCTATGCTATTTAGTGTGGTGTGTATGGGTGTGGTGTGTTATGCTGTTGTGGTGATGAGATAGGGGAGATAAGAGCAGCACGAATGTTTGTCTATATGATTTGATGTAGTGTAGTGTAAAGATAATCATCGATGGGTGTGAGGGGAAGCTGCAGAAAGTTGTAGCTGTTTGTCTGTATGATTTGGTGTGGCAGAGTGTAGGTGGTTGCAGAGGTGTTGAACGTTTGGGAGCAGAAACTGAAGAGAGTTGTCGCTGTTTGTCTATATGATTTGGCACTGTGTGATGTAGTGTAGTGTGGTATAGTGTGGGGACTTGTGTAGTATAGAGCAATGCGACTGCTTGAAACAAACCGGACGCAGCGTTCGCCTGGGTGTTTCCATTTTCCAGAAGATTCTGGACTGACGATCAAATCCTGTGAATAGAATTAGTTATCTACCACCAAACAACATTCCTTCCTTTCCGTTCATTTTTACTAACAGAGATTTCCACTTCCGTTCGGCTGCCAATTAAATACATCACACTCTTATACCGGAAATGAAAGACAAGGTTGCAGCGATCACTTGAAATGGTGGATATGTCTGCTTGCCCGCCTGCCCGACCGTCCGCCCGTAACTTTTTATTTCTCTCGCCTTCTTTTCTCATAGTCTCACCCTTCTGTACATAACGTACACATCGATACAACTCAGTTTTCTAAATTTGTCACTACGAAACACACACACACACACACACACACACACACACACACACACACACACACACACACACACACACACACACAGACACACACACACACACACACACACACACACACACACACACACACACACACAAACGCAAACACACAAAGAAAACGAAACAATCAACTATTCAGGATAATAAATGTATATGTACAGACACACGGCACACACGCATATATACACACACATATTGCTTATATAGCACGGCTAACACGCGACTAGCCCTCTGAATGTCATTTTGAGCAGAAGGCGTAAATTAAATAAACTAGTTGTTCTATAAATAGGTATACGTATGTATGTATGTATGTATGTATGTATGTATGTATGTATGTATGTATGTATGTATGTATGTACGTATGGGCTGAATAACTCACAAAAGTCAACGGCCATCCACATATATATATACACATGTACATATGTATGTATATGTGTATATACATGAGTGCATGTGTATGTATATGCGCGGGGACACAGAAATAGTCGGGCTGGACACCCGATCGCTCGGTTAAACCCCTAGCCTTTGTCAGGGCATTCTTCTCGGAGAAGGCAACTCAGGAAACTGGGAAAACTCCGATATAAAACCTGCGCCTCAATAGTTACCGACGGTGTTGATCTTTTCTTCTTTTCGGGTTATAGCTGCTGTCGCTCAAAGAGTAGGATTGGCTCAGTGCACAGTCTTTCCTCACTTTAAAAAAATCTTCACAGGCATTGCAAGATAGAATTAATTAATAATTTTTAATAATGGTATATCGTGCAATGGCCATACTCGATAACGAGGGGGACAGCCATCACCATGTATGTATGCATGTGTGTACGCATGTATGTATGTATGCATGTATATATGTATTTATGCCTGTGTGTATGTATGTGTGTATGTATGCTCGTATGTAACTATGTCAAAAAAAACAAAACCTGTCAAAGGGCAAAGGAGCTCTTAAGAGTCAATGGCCATCCAAAATCACCGGGAGAGATGACCCCTTAGCCTTTGTCAAGGTAGAATTCTAGGAGAAGGAAAACTCTGATATAACACCTGCAACCCTGATGGTATTCAATAATGTTAACTTGTTCTTCTTTTTGGTAAATAACATCTTGGTTAAGAGAGTGGGACTGGCTTTGTGCAGTGACTTTGCTCACTATAAAAGCTTCACGGCACAGGCATTGCTTTATATCTGGAGATCTCTCTGTACTTGTCGTCACATGGTACCATGGGCACAGCACTATGTGTCAATAATTGTCACAAGTGTAGTGTTTGTACCAGAGTTTTCAAGTCGCTGGCTGGACTAAAAATGCACACTCGTTCAGCGCATCGGTAGGAGTTCTCCTACATGGATATAATGTAGTGGCCGTACTCGAAAACGAGTCGGCAACCACCATGTAACTATGTAGCGAGTGAGAGACGAATATATACAGTATATATATATATATTAATGAACGCACAGTTTGTCACTATAAAAATTTAGCGCTCAACAGATGGAGTGTAGCTTTGGAGTATTAATTTTATTTCACTTAAAATCAAGCTTGTTCGTTTGTAAAATTATATCTCCGGGGATTCGACATCAAAGAATAGAAAATTTTCTGCAGCTTGCAACCCCCTTCTTCATCTAGTTTCATCAAAGGAGACAGTGGGAATTACACAATATGAGATCTTAAACATAAAGAATATGTGTGGTAAACATCTGCCAGTCTCTACGGTGAGTTTTTCTGATGTTCAATGAACGAAACAGCCTGATATTAAAATTATAACTAGCAAGTAGCTAGTTAGGCATTACATAGACACGAGTACTCTTACCATAATTTTCTTTGAGATTCAGCGTTAATCAGATTGTGGCGAAACTTTATATCTCGTCACTGTTGTGGCTGTTGTTTAATCTAAATTATTTTTCTGACGTTGCAAAATTATGGTCAAAGCTATAATCGATAAAATAAGTGTCAGACTTGAAACAATAGTACTAAGATTAATATGATCGATTAATTCCTTCAAACGATACCCATAATATCCAGGGTCTCATGAGAGAAATCAAACGAGTCCAAAAGCCATTTAATATGCCGTTGAGCATCTATCATACTGGATTTGAATGGAGATTCATCAGTTTCGACGATGAGTGTTCCAGTTGTTGAATCCTGGGATCGGTCTATTCGTGAAATTAGCAGACGTGTTAAAGTAATCCTGAGACAGATTTTGACTGACAATGTTTCAGCACTGTTTACATACTATTGTTATGGTATACAGCACTCGTCCAAAATTCACGAACCCGGGTACGACTCATTGCGAAACAAATTCTGTCACCATCGGCCATGATACATCTTCTAGAAATGTACTTGGCCATATGCCTATATATAGGTACCGGGACCTACTTGGTGAAAGTGTTATTATAATTTTCTGGTGTATTCTTTTCCTTTATCGCTAAAGTGATTACACAAGTCTTTGTAAAGTCATCCGGAAATCTTTTGATATTGAAGTCGTTCACTGTTCAATAATTTGGCTCTGGATGTCGATCAAAGAATTTTACTTACTCCAATGAACCGTAATACCGATCTAAAATAAAAAGAAAACTGGAAGTATACATGGAAGCGGCGGTGGTGTTTCTGATGGTGTTGTTGTTGCGTAGTGTGTAGTTGCTGGGAGGGGCATGATCTCACTTCCCTATATATATTTCCCTATATATATATATATATGCGTGTTTGTGTGTATATATTTTTGCTCGCATGATGTATAATTCGGATGCTCATAGCACATACACTTTATATGATTATAGACTCTCCCCCCCCCCTCTCTCTCTCTCTCTCTCTCTCTCTCTCTCTCTCTCTCTCTCTCTCTCTCTCTCTCTGCGTGTACGAATCTATGTGTGTCTTCACGTGTGTGCGTTGGTATATATAATATCGGTATAAACAACATATATTCCGCGTTATTTCTTCTGTCTTTCTGAAACACACCTCAGTTGAATGTTCCCTTATGGTCCTAGTGCACAGGATGTTAAAAGCGTTACCCTGGAAGATAGCAAGAGAGATATACTGAAAAATCTAATAAGTAGGAAGGTAATTTGGGAACACAGGACTCTAAATGTTTCCATCAATATATGTTGTGTAGTAAATCTATCAGAAATTCCTGCTTATTTGACAGGCTTTTAATAAGACAAAATTCGTTTTAAGTTTAGGTAGAAGCCATAAGTATTCTCTAAATTTACATGCGATTATGAAAGTATTTGTGGGGGGATTATTTTCCCGATACTCGTCTATCAAGTGTTTTCATTGTCACTGTGCGTCAGAACCAATATTTATTTTTGTTTAAGCTTCATTCAGTGTACACCTCTCTCGCCCTTTCTCTGTTTGTCCTGTTCTCTTTCTTTCTTACATTCTCTCTCTCTCTCTCTCTCTCTCTCTCTTACACACACACTGAATCTGTATAAATACATGCAGGTTCGATGCTATCCTCAAGGTTAACTAGGTAGCCGTCTATGTTGCTAACAACTGAGAGTCGCATGAGTGTTTTATAGATATTTCAAAAAAATAAATTTTAATAAATAATTTCCCTGAGATCAATAATTAAATCACTAAGCAACGTTGTGGAAATATCCAAAGCATTGGAGAGTGTAGTATGATGTTATGGCTTTCCACAGGCTGAAATGTGCGAACAAATATTAAGTTGAAAAAAT
This sequence comes from Eledone cirrhosa, assembly GCA_964016885.1. Classification (NCBI taxonomy): domain Eukaryota; kingdom Metazoa; phylum Mollusca; class Cephalopoda; order Octopoda; family Eledonidae; genus Eledone; species Eledone cirrhosa. The sequence continues at coordinate 231,065,539 of OZ024743.1, forward strand.
AAAATTTGAGATGCCGCCTATATTACATGAAACGCTATAATATATTAGTACATATATTTCTAACTATTCTAATCTCTGGCATTCCATATAAAGCACACTTCTTATGTTTTTAACTTTAACCTTATGCTACATGTGACTCTCTCTCTCTCTCTCTCTCTCTCTCTATATATATATATATATATATATATATATATATATAGAGAGAGAGAGAGAGAGAGAGAGAGAGAGAGAGAGAGAGAGAAAGAGAGAGAGAAGGGAGAGAGAGGGATATATATATAATATATAATATATAAATATATATATATATATATATACATATATATATATATGCATACACACGTATGTATATATATGTGTGTCTGTGTGTGTGTGTGTGTGTGTGTGTGTGTGTGTGTGTTACCTCGATCTGTCTATTCATTCAGTTATTATTAAATCTTGAATAAGTCCCCAATAACCAATATATGAGGTAATCCGGTACACATTTATAATCGATTTCACTCAACCAAAATAAAAAATATATATTTATATTTTTTCATTACCCAGAATATTTATCAGAATTTCAAATAGAGAAGATGAAATATAAATAATATGATGATTCCCCATTACATTTTCCTGAAAGTAAAAACTTTATCACAATTTTACATTTCTTTTTTATATATAGCATTTAAATAAAAATCATTTTCACTTCTCCTTTCAAATATAGTATGAAATATTTCAAAGTGTTTTAGTAGTGTGTAGAGGAAGAGATTCATATAATTGACTTTGGAATATAAAATGTTACTAAACCAGAACATATAGACATTACACAACATACAAATGACATCCTTGCAATACCGTTGCTATGTGTTCTCCCAGGAAGATAACCGATTTATATAATTGATTTTGGAATAGAAAATATTACTAAACCAGACAATGTAGGCGTTATACAACTTACTAATGACATACTGTAGTAGAGTTGCTATGAATTTTCTCAGGAGGTTAAAACAATATATGAATATGTTGCACCGTATAATGGTTCTATTTAGGTACACGTCCGGGCATTTTGAGGGAGAATGATGCCGATTAAATCGAAATCAATCTTAGTACTTGCATAGCACCTTATATTATTGACACCTGAACGATGAAAATCAATGCTGCCCCGGGCAGATTTTGAAATCAGAACATTAAAGAGGTCGAACAAATTGCTTTATATTCGAACTCTGCTAATTCTACCAATTATACACCCTACTTAGTGCTATAAAATACATATACAAGCAATTATGTATGCAAGTATGTATGTATGCGTACAAGCATCCAACCCCTGCCTCTCCCTTTCACAATGTATATATAATACACATATATATTTTTATACATATATATATATATATATATATATATATATATATATACATATATGTGTGTGTCTGTGTATGTGTGAATGTGTGTATGTGTGTGTGCCTGTGTGGTGTGTGTGTGTGTGTGTGTGTGTGTGTGTGTGTGTGTGTGTGTATGTATGTGTGTGTGTGTGTATGTGTGTGTGTGTATGTGTGTGTGTGTGTGTGTGTGTGTGTTTGAATATAAATATTCCAGAATGAAACATACAGAACGCGTAGAAATAGCAGTATTTTTATAATTCACCAATGACAGAGAGTTACGCTTAAATGTGAATCGGGAGACTTACTTTCTAGTAATCTTAAATAACTATGGGTAAAATTGAAATAAAATAATACATAAATCATTCTTGTTCAACTCCCACACATCATTACTTAAATACATCAAACACTTTCCCCTTTATCCATGGCATGTAGCTCAAAATGTAAATTTTTTTCAATCCAAATTTAATCACATCTCATCCACTATCATATGGAATGCAGAATTTCATGCATTTCATATAAACCAGAAACAAATCTAGCTGATATCATTATTCCACGTATAATAACATATCGGAAAGTATGTTACCAGACACATCACACCAATCATATTACATATCGAATACATCTTTACATATTAAGCGATCATATTTAAAGCGTGGAATATCGAGTACATTGAAACTATGGAACACTTTAGAACTCACTTTTTTTAAAGTACTTATTATGACATAAACTAGAAGAAATGAATAAGTAACGAATTGGCAGAGTCTTTAGAATGTCGGATTGTGCTCTGAGTTCATAGTATATGTCGTCCCAATGTCGTCTCAAATAGCGAAAGTAAATATTCCCTTATTTGACATAAGGATGCAGATATGAAGATACGTAAAGAAAATTTTACCTCGAGTGTGTGGATATGATTATAAGGTATTTTACATATTATATTAAACATAATTATATGTTTATAGTATATGGGACAAACATCTAGTTTTTTATGTAATCACTTGTTCTGCTAAAATCAGCGTCCACGCCAGACTACTGTTTGGTAATGGAAAGAACAAAAAGACATAAACCTGAAAAGACAAGACAGTCACGGTTAAAGGTTTATAGCCAGAGATGACTCAAGTCAGTATATTTCCTAGTAAATATTTATTCAAAACAATGCAGTGTTGGTGATATTTTTATTAAATCGTGAAAGTCTTATAAAGATTTATATCATCAAATAAGTTACGTTATGTAAACAGATAGTTCGTTCACCGATTTTATACGTAAAGCAACATGTCCTGTAGTTGAGATGTAAAGAAAGCAACATTAATTCATTTTAAGATAACGATTTCCACCATTCCTTCTCTCACTAAACACAGAGGAAATCCGCTGCCACATTCTTTCAGTTCTTCAACGGATTATGCTACCATATACAGCGTTTGTACATTGGTGGTGTCATGGCTAAGGTCAGCACTAAGATAGAGAGAAAGCAAGTTACAGACAAAAATGTGAACATTTCTACTTTTATATATATGCAAAAATAATTTTTCCCCCTATTATTATAGTTCCTATTAATATGCAATTTAATTGCATTATACACTTACGTTGCGTGAAAAATCTTACAAGCTGAAACCGGTACAAATAATGCGGAAATTCCTATTTTGTAAATAAATGTTCTGATGTTATTCTGAGAGAAAATCACTTTAGCATTTTCTAGTGTTTCATTTCTTTTTTATTATATATTAGGTCAAGCTAAATTAAAATTTATAGCCTAGCAAATAAATAGCCGAACTTGTCAAGGGGAACTTCGTTATATGGGAAGATTGTAGTTGTCAAGAGGATCGGTCAAAATTTGTTGTAAACACAAATAAATCTATCATGGCATTTGGTGGGAGGTACCCCTTGACAAGTTCGGCTATTTATTTACTAGGCTATAAATTCTAATTTAGTAAAAAAAAAAGCCGTCGAAACGGCTTGAGTTCTGCCGTCGAGGTAATACCTTTTCCTATTACCCACTCTACTACCCTAAGTATTGAGTACTCTGGTGCGTTATGGTTCATCTGGTTCCTTACCACACTTCGTTATTTATATATATATATATATATATATATATATATATATATAGTGAGAGAGAGAGAAAGATACACAGAGAGTAAGAGAGACAAGATTCTGGTGGTCCACGAATTTATTTTCGTGACCCCCGGATTTAGCTCACACGCTCATTGAAATAACAAGTGGGCAATTGATATGCTGCTCGTTGCATTACCGAGCGAACACAATCAGATACTGAGTGAGTGTGATGGCAGTTAACAGGTATTGGTTACACCGATATATATATATACATGTGTGTTTTTGTGGGTGTCTGTCTGTGTGTGTATGTGTGTTTGTGACTGTGCGGGTGTGCCTGTGTATGTGCTTTTTCGTGTGAACCAGAGTCTATATGTTTGGTTCAGTCACATTTGATAATTGATCTGCAATCAATTCCCGATATCTAGTTCATCTCTATTAAAAAAAATACCGCCTATGTAATATATCGATATTCCGCTCTTTAAAGTAAAAAACATAATAGCTAAATTTGGTGGGTGGGGCTTTCAATCACAGCGCCTGAAAATGACGCGTTGAATACGATTTGTATCGGATATCGCAACTGATGTAATGGCACATAAACAAACAACAACAATATGATTTATTTCAACTAAAAAAGGGAAAGAAGGGATCGTAAAATCCGAACAACGATAGTATATTTATTTTATTGCTGATGAAATCAGCAGTTCACAACTCCTGGTAGAAGGAAGCGGAATTGCAACACATTTGGTGCTGCAAAGCTTCCAGACAGATTCTTTAACAGATCCACAAATCTAGCGCTCCTTTGTCAAATACTAATTTGGCG
>OZ024743.1:231072259-231079759 GCA_964016885.1 Eledone cirrhosa
TCATGCTTTTTAAAGCAAGATTATTGATATAGAAATATTACGCGGTTCTTCAATATTCGCGGGTGCCCTAGGTACATGGGAACACCGTATATATATATATATATATATATATATATATATATATATATATATATATATATATATATATATAATAAAGCACAAAAACAAATGACATGGTATAACAGACAAATGTATGTTAGACTCCCGATTAATATATTAGAAAAAGAGTCTTATCTATGCAGAGCGCTAGGTACACATACATGGCCGCCCTCTCTCTCTCTATCTCTCTCTCTCTGTCTCTCACACACACACACACAAATACACACACACACATATATATATATATATATATATATATATAACAGATTATAGAAAACAATCAATTTTTTTTGTTTAATAATTATTCGGTCCTCAATGTTGCCATTGACTGACCGACGGTCAAAAATAATACAGATACAATATAGACACAAACACATATATATAGTTTATCATAAATCTTTCGTTGCACATCTGCAACATCGTCAGTGGTGCTATTGTTTCCTCCTGCTGAATTGTATGGCTACGCCATTTTTATTCAGTCTGTCTATATATTTATTTATTTGCTTGTTTGTTTATTTGTTTATTTTATTTTGTCTTCTTTGCGCATGCGTTTGCGTGTGTGTATAGTGTTTTGTTTGATGTGTGATGTGTGTTCGTGATTGGGTGACTAATGTGTGTTTATGTGTTTGTTGTTATTGTGTTTGTGTATGTATTTATTTATTTATTTATTTATTTATTTTATTTTATTTTATTTACTTATTTATACTTCTCTTAGGTCAGTGTTGTTTGTTTGGGTGTTGTTGTTATTCCATTCATTCTTTCTGTTTAGTCTTGGTCTTCTAAGTTCTATTTCACTGGCCTCTCTGATTTGCCTATCTGCTGGGTCATTTCTATGTTTAAATATTATTCTACTTTCTATGTTGTCTATGTTACCGTCATGTTGTTGTTTGGTATGTTCGTATAGCACTGACCCGTTTTTTCGTCCTTTTAGTTCCCCCAGTGTTGGTCTATCCTATGCCATCTTAACATATTCCCACACACACACACATAACACCCATATACTCACACACACAACTCCCTCCCCCATTTCTGCTAATAGAATCATCTTCCAATATACACACACACAAGCACACAAATAAACATACATATCTTTACATTCTTTATTCAATAGAAAATCTGAACTCTGACACCCCAGCGAACTAACTATATTCACTGAACCAGAACAATTCTCCCATCCCATTTCTCTTGACCATTATATTTTGCTTGTCATAACATTCTCTAAAAAGGCTACAGAATAGATTTCCAAATAAGGGCGCGAATATTTAATGAAAACTTGTTCACGTGACAGTCATATTTTCATTTATAACCAATCAAATTACGTTTATTAAAAAAAGCCTTCGTGAGCCCCTTTTTTTAAGTAAAAAGAAATTCAAACACACACACACAACACACACACACACACACACACACACACACACACACACACACACACACACACACACACACACACACACACATACACACACACAAGCACACAAATAAACATACATATCTTTACTTTCTTTATTCAATAGAAAATCTGAATTCTGACACCCCCAGCGAACTAACCATATTCACTGAACCAGAACAATTCTCCATCCAATTTCTCTTGACCATTATCTTTTACTTGTCATAAAATTCTCTAAACAGCTACAGAATAGATTTACAAATAAGGGCGCGAAAATGTAATGAAAACTTGTTCACGTGACAGCCATAATTTCATTTATAAATAATCAAATTACGTTTATTAAAAAAAGCCTTCGTGAGCCCCCCTTTTTTAAGTAAAAAGAAATTCAAACACACACACACAACACACACACAAGCACACCAATAAACATACATATCTTTACTTTCTTTATTCAATAGAAAATCTGAATTCTGACACCCCAGCGAACTAACCATATTCACTGAACCAGAAGAATTCTCCCATGCAATTTCTCTTGACCATTATCTTTTACTTGTCATAAAATTCTCTAAAAACGCTACAGTATGGCTTTCCAAATAAGGGCGCGAAAATTTAATGAAAACTTGTTCACGTGACAGCCATAATTTCATTTATAACCAATCAAATTACGTTTATTAAGAAAAAAAGCCTTCGTGATCCCCCCTTTTTTCAAGTAAAAAGAAATTCAAACACTCATATATGAAAATACAACCTGTGACAATCCCCCCCCCCCTTCGTTGAAGAGATTTGTAACGTGATCTGTCGCGAAATTTATTTTAATTATTGACCAACCAATCAGATTACTTCTCGAAAAACCTGGCATTTCGAGCCACTTTTTCCATATAAAAGAAGTAACATTCAGAGACCAACCAGATGTGAGAAAAACCACAGACCCTCCATCTCAACTCTACATTTGAAAAGCAGAAGAAATGCGAAACCGGTAAAGGAACCAAATAAATATATATATATTTAAAAAAATAAGACTCAAGTTGCGTTTTCGATTTCATCTTTTTTTCTATAGATATTAATAATATATATATATATATATATATATATTATTAATATTATATATATATATATATTATAAATTAAATATATAAAAGTTTACATATATATATACATACATATACATATACGTGTTTTGCAACTGGTCACTTTGTGGCTCAATGAAAAATTAATAAATTAAACAATCAGAGCTATATATCATAAAACAACAATATAAAATATATACTATTTCCTCTCCCAATTAGCATAATTAACCATATAAAAAATCGAATAGACCAGGCTATAAGAATGAGGCTTCTATGAAGAAATCTCCGACAAATAACCGAAACTAGCGCTTCGCGTCGGAACTGAAAATGAATTTCTTGGCGCGATCACTTTGGAAAATTTAGTGTCTAGAATAGAGTGAGCTTCCTGGTGAATCAGGCGCTCGAGTTTATATAATTATTACATAATTATTGGAAAACTCAAAATACGGACGAAACCATGATAGAGGAGGTATTTAAATGTATTCTATTTTCTCCTAGTTTATTTTACACCTAATTCTGTTTAGTTGACTATATCTGGGCGATTACGCTGTCGAAATATTCGATAAATATTCAGCTACGGCCGATGCGAAGCGCTAGTTTCGGTTATTTGTCGGAGATTTATTCATAGAAGCCACATTCTTATAGCCTGGTCTATTCGATTTTTTATATGGTTAATTATGCTAATTGGGAGAGGAAATAGTATATATTTTATCTTGTGATTCTATAGACATGTTTTATGATATATATATATATATATATATATATATATATATATATATATATATATATATCGCCACAGGTAACCCATTTTAAATACAAACTAAAAATCACACACCACACGCACAACAAATAACAAAAAAAGCAAAAAAACGAATGTCCCTAAAAAAATACAAATGTCCTCCAACACAAGACAAGACTCGAACACAAAATGTGTTCCAAAATCGTAGACTGCAACCCACACAGAACAGGTTCCAAAATGGTAGATCCCAACGCATACAAAGGAACAAAATTTACATACCGTACCATCAACAGACCGAACCTCAATACGTCTGAAACTTCTATACAACACCACACAACAACAATGAAAATGCCGTTAGATATAATAATACCCATGAAAACACAATTCAGAAAAATCATTTTTTAGACCAAGGCTATAGGACCAACGACACACAGTGGCACAAACCGATTTTGAAAAACCGAAAATAATCAACCTTTCAAATATAAACTTCTCAGCCCAACAAATTAAAATTCTCTCCAACGGAATGAAATTCACACCAACACCACAATACTCTAACCTCAATGAGATAAATGACGATATCTCACACTTCTGTAGAAAATTACGTCTTGACAAGGAGAGTAACGACCATTCAATTGTACGGAATAAAAGCATCTACAGCCCAACAAAGGACAGGAACAGAGTTCTGGATTAATGTTGTGACCACATAGCAACTTTCCCATACCATGAACTACCGCAACCTAAGCCCAAACCCAACACGAGTCGAAGGGAATGGGAGTTTATCCATGAAATAAAAACAATACTGACATTGCAATTAAGGAAGCGGACAAGTGAAGTACACTCGTCATTATGAATGCTGAACAGTATAAACATTCTATGTTCTCTCTCTTACAAGACACTAACTACTATAAAAGAGCAAACAACTAACGGCAATCACAAACGATGACCAGATAAACACATTCATTTGTCGATACCAAGAAGACTTAACTAAAAGGAACGCGATTATTTAACACATTTGGAATACAAAACCAGCAACCTTTACGGATTTCCGAAGACCCACAAGTGTAAAATAATTAACGATGACTGTAAAGAATCCACCGCAACCTGCGTGAACACAGAACACGCCACTGACCTTAAATTAGGACCAATTGTACCGGGCCCACAAAGTGAAACACACAGACTAAGCAACTTTATAGATATACTACTAAAATCAATTCTCAAACACATACCAAGCCTTGTAAGAGAAGATCTGGACCTCTTAAACCACCTCTCCAAACATGTCAGCAACGACGCTATTATTGTGTCTTTCGATGTAGCGTATCTCTACACAACGGACTAGAAGCAATAGCATTCTGGCCTGACAAATATCCCAGTGAGATACCTGACAGAATAGAAAAAATATTCATAACCGAGGGATTACAATTTATTTTACAGAACAACTTTTTTGATTTCGATGGCAGCACTTACAAGCAAATATCTGGGACTGCGATGGGTACAAAAGTCGCTCCAATTTATGCTAACATAGTCATGGCTTACTTGGAAGTCCAGATATGTGAACACTCCAAATAATAATACGGATTGAACTTCCACAAATATTTATCAGAGAATTGGAAACACTAATTGGATGATTGCCTTATTCTTTGATCTCACACACTCGACCAACTGAAGGATTTCAAAAATTTAATTAACCGCATCAATAACCACATCCAGTTCACAATGGAATACAGCCAAGATTAACTCCCATTTCTGGACATCTTAAAAAGACACAAATATTGAAACTGACATACACTACAAACCAACAGATTCCAAACAATACTTGCTATTCACCCCCAGCCATTCAAAGCACACGAAGACGAACGTCCTTTTTAACCCGGCAAGAAGCATTTGCACAATTGTCTACAATTATGAATCGCGAAATAAAAGACTTCAACAATTAGAGGAAATTCTGCACGAAAGACAGTACCCGCCATAAATAATGGAATAGAAAGGGCTAAAGCAATAGGCATTGATGAATTACGAAAACAGAAACAAATTCAAGGTATGTCTCATATTCTATCATATATATCAACACACAACCCCAGAAATGCGGAAGCATACAACATTATTCACAAGAACATCCCACTATTGATACAAGACCCAAGAATGAAAAAAAGCCCTTCAAACACACAAAATAATCAAAAGCAAAAGACAACCGAAATCACTAAAAACATTACTCGCCAATGCCAAATTACCTACCACAAACCCACAACCAACTGTCAAAAAATATGGTCGTTCTAATTGTGGAACTTGCACTGAAAGCGCCATGTATACATTTCAATCAGTACAACATTTTGTTGTAAAAAATTACTCCACTTGTTTATCTAAAAATTTAATTTATGTCATTAAATGTGAAGGATGCAATGAAGATTATATAGGACAAACTAAACTCACACTCAGAAACAGAGTGACAATTCATCGACACCCATTAAGAGACCCTACCACAAGACATATACCCCTCAGTTCACATCTAGACATATACGCAAGCGATAAGACACCCAAATTCCAAGTCTTCCCACTGTATCTTTGCGCTGACAATACAACAGAAAAAATACGAATAAATAAGGAAAATATGTTTATTCAAAAATATAAACCAGAATTAAATATACTTTATACATGTTAACCATCCAAACACACACACACACACACACACACACACACACACATAAAACCTATATTGGAAAATAAAAACAAGAGCTAAATAAACCTTAACATACATTAATAATCTAACAGCTTAACATGCTAACCATAGTCCCCCCCCCCACACACACATAACTCCCACCCTCATGTCTACTAATGGAATTATTTTCCTACAAACACACACACACATAAATATATATTCTCTCCATTTTAATATGCTAACCATACTCCTCCACACATACAAACACATATAACACCCATACACACACACATAACTCCGTCCCCCATTTCTACTAATAAAATCATTTTCCTACACAAACACACATACACACACGCACATACACACTTCAGCACACAGATAATAATATATATCTCTATTTTCTTTATTTCCGTAGAAAGTCTGAATTTTGACACCTCAGCACATCAGCCATACTTATTGAACCAGAACAATTCTCCCCATCCCTTTTTTCTTGACCATTATCTTTTGTTTGGCACAACATTCACTAAATGGCTAAAAAGAACTCTCAAATACGAACTGGCGCGAAATTTAATGTAATAATTTACGTGACAGTCATAACCAATCAAATTACATTTATAAAAAACATCTTTTTCAGCCACATTACAAGTTAAAAGAACCCTCAAACACAAATTGGCGCGAAAGTTGATGTGCTTACTGACGTGACTGGATAAACCAACCAAATGTTACTCATATATGAAAAAACAATCTGACCCCCCCCCCTTTTTTTTTTAAGGCAAATATAATTAGAACTTTGTAACGCGAACTCGCGCGAAATGTATTATACTTATTCACGTGACAGTCATCAACCGACCAAATTACTTTTCTAAAAAAAACCTAGCATTTCGAGCCACTTTTTTCCACATAAAACAGAAGTAACATTCGAACACCAACCAGATGCGAGAAAAACCACAAACCCTCCAACCCAATTCTACTTTTGAAAAGCATAAGAACTGGGAAACCGGTAAAGGAAACAAATAAATATTCTTAAAAAGACTCCAGTTGCATTTTCGATTTCATCTCTTTTCCTTATACTTTCACTCAAGTAGGACCACCTCGTTTTTTTTTTCATTTATAAAAAGAACCTCATTTTCTTATATATATATATACATATATGATGGTCTCTCCCGTCCATATCCGACGTATGAGTGTCCAAGAAATGTTAAATGTGAGAAAGTGAACAGATATTGAACTACCCACACAAAGTTTTGATTTAAGTGGTGAAGGCTTGTGTAGGACCAACCACACTTTTTGGAACTGACGACATATCTTCGGTGCAAATGTTTGCCACGGAAAATACAATGACAGCCCTACAAAAATCCCACAGGGTGCCCAAATATCACCATCCTCACCAAGCTAGCTTGGTAGGGTTGCCGGATTAGTCGCCGACGACACCGTTTTACTAGGTTACATGTTAGCAGTAGCACTCTAGAGTAGCCTGACATTATATATATATACATATATATACATATATATATATATGCTCACACACACTCATATATATATATATATGTCACAC
>OZ024743.1:231082259-231084759 GCA_964016885.1 Eledone cirrhosa
TAACTTAATGCCATTGAGTAGGAGTACCAAAGTCACATTCCATATTTATATTTGGGCGTGCTTCTCCGACGTTCATTTTCACTAGATCTGGTGGACTGAATTGTATCTCTGTTCTGTGCTGGTTTTCTCGAGACTGATAGGTTTGAGGCTGTGTAAGGAGAGACCGGCAGAGGGGCAGCGAATAGAATGTATTTCGGGTAGATGTGGCTGTCAATCATTTATCGCTAAGATAAAACTGATATGGAAATGACTCTCATAGAAGAGTCAAAGAAAAATGTTTATTTTTTTCGATATTTACTGACCACAATGTATACATACAATAGTTTATAACTTTGCCTATTAATCCGTATAGTGATCAAATGATGTCTCACGTGCTGGCCTCCCTGCAGCCCCGGCGAGTAGGATGGAGAAGGCGTATCCCCGGAGGATGGTAAGGGAGATGCGCTGGAAGAGCCATTCCAACTCGTGAGGCTCACACCTGCGGCTGGCTATCTCAACGCCTATGGTGGTGAATAGGGAGGTTGCCCTAGGGCCAAGGACATCCTAATTCTCCGCTGCCAAGGGTACGACCATGAACCTGTCGGAGAGCGACCTTAACTAAGCTTGTCGTCCCGTTTGAAAGAGCAGTAATATCTCTTAGTAATTGCACTTTAATATCTTTAAATATATCTAGGACCCTTTACATAACGTAGTCTTAGAAAATCGTTGTAGCTAAATCAGAAAACGTTACCTTGCTTATCTTGAACTGCAAGCGATCTGATTTGTGTTCCCACATGTAAAAAATACTACTTCCGGCCACCACTGCAGGCTCTTTCCAGAATACATGGAGAATCGATCGAAGAACTGGTCTACATCATGAAGTGCATGATGAAAGAGGTGGTGATTTTTCTATATACAGAGGTTGGTGTTTTGATACATATATATATATATATATATATATATATATAAACCAACCTCCACACATAGAAAACCACCACCTCTACCATCAACACCACTAACGCAACCAACACCACCATTGCCATAAATCCCCTATTTGTAATTCAAAATGAATTTATCCTTAGTTTTGAAAGGATTATTTTCCTGCTTCTGTTTCGTTTTTCTTCTTTGCTTTTGTTTTGTTGTTGTTGGTGTTCTTTTCATATTATCCCTGAAAACTCGATTGACATATATCATTCGACACGCAAAATTCTGAACCATCACCCCCTAATTTAGCTGTTATTTTGCTTATTAAACGTATTTGCTGTCGTCGTAGTCGTCATCATCATTATAGCTGTTGTTATTTTTATTGTTTTTATTACTCTTGTTGGTGTGCTTCTTCTTTACTGATTTTGTGTATCTCTTTTGCTATTCCTTTCTTTTCTGTCATTTTGTTCTTGTTAGGGATACTATTATGTGTTACCGTTGTTGTTGCTGTGGTTGTTGTTGTTGTTGTTGCTGCTGCTGCTGCTGCTGCTATTAGTGTGGCTGTTGTTCTTACTTTCCTTTACCTGTGTTTTTCCTTTATATCTTCTGTTTCTCTTGTTACTGTTGTTCTTGTTGTGACAGCTATTGCTGTTATAAGTGTAGTTGTTATTGGGTTTCCTGTTGTTGTTATAAGTATAGTTATTGTCATCATTATTCTTTTTTCTTGTGCTTATATTTCATTTTTTTTTTCTTAGCTCTTCTACTACTTCCTTTTGTTGTTGTTGTTGTTGTTGCTATGACTTTCTTCTTGGGGGCTGTCATTTTCCTTACTTTTTCGGTTGTTTCTATTATAACTGTTGTGATGGTTCGTGTTGCATTCTTGTTGCTGCTGTTGTTGTTGTTAGTGGAGGCGTTGTTGTCGGCATTATTGTGGGTGTTCTTGTGCTTGTTCCTGTTTCGACTTTTATTCTTTTGGCTGTAGTTTTCTTTGCCACTTCTGTTGTTTCTGTTCATAATATTGTTGTTGTGTTTGTTGTTACTCCTTGCTTTTGTTGTTGTTATTATTTCTTTCGTTATTTAAATATTTTCTTTTAAACGTTTGTTGTTTTCTTTTGATAGAAATATTTCGTGTTTTGCTTTTGTTTCACGTAATCTACTCAAAATTTCTGAAACAATTTCTAAAAGATTCCAATGATCCAGACGAAAGTTTGACATTAATTTGTCAGGAATGTAGCAATTTCTTGATGTGAAGTATTTTCAAATTAGTGCGCCTGACATCATAACAGCATATCCACATGCAAATACACAGGATTTGGGAAGGGAGGGCCTGATTTTTCCTCCTCCTCCTCCTCCTCCTCCTCCTCTCCATCTCTTTTGCATTCGATTATTATTATCATTATTATTGTTGTTTTTGCTGTTGTTGTTGTTGTTATCATCATCTTCATCATCATCACCACGAAGAAGAACAACAACAATGGTGTTCTCTTTTCGCATCGTGTGTTCTTGTGTTTGATAAATCTATCATATCGAGAATACTGTCTTACGTAATATACTTCATTCACACAGAGAATTACAAACATATAGGTTAAAAGTTATA
>OZ024743.1:231092259-231143102 GCA_964016885.1 Eledone cirrhosa
GAAATCATCAGGAATCTGGGTATCAAAAAATAATTATGGTATATATAGGTCTCTACAAGTGGTAGGAGAGGGTGGGGAGTGGGATGGGTGTAGGTCATTGGTTGACAGAATTCATTAGCAGCTAATTCTACAAAGCTATAGTTTATTTTTATTTTTGGAGTAACAAAGGCAGAAAGAATTCTATAAACAGGTTCAGGATGGCATGCCAATCCTTATTAAACTAACAGGTGTCTATAAAATCAGTGGGGGTCAGTCATGGTAGATAGATTTAAAGGAAAGGGAGATCTTTAAAAGCTAAATTATTTACTAAGTGACAAGGTTTAGAGAATTCTGTGGACAAATTCAAAATATTGAGTGCATATCTTACTATTGTCCTCAAATTTCTCTTAAACTATTCAACTATATGCCAAAATCAACAGACACATTCACAAAACACACTCACTCATACACTCGCGCGCACCCATAGACACACCCACATACACACATATATACATATATACATATATATATATATATATATATATATATATATATATATATATGTATTGAAATTTCAGTTAGAAACAGAAAAGGTCATAGAAATGAAGAGTGCTCTATGTCAGTATCAGAGCAAAATTTAATGTATAAAATCAATACAATATTATTACCTCATTACCAGAGGTTTCCCGAATGAGGCGAATACGAAATAAACGACTTCATTCGTTCGTCAGACGAGGCAATATAAAACATGGGCAAATACTTAGAAAAACACATCAAGAAAATCAAAAAAATATATAGATAAATGAAATAGAAATTGAAATATATATAAATCTATCAAGAAAAATAGTTAGATGTGTGTATGTATATGTATATACGCTCACAGATGTGCATATATGTATATGTGCACATGTAAATGTATAGTTAGAAAGTGTGCGTAATTATAAAAATTTAGGGCAAGTGTATCTATATGTCTGTATTATACAGACAGAAATGGTTACATCGTAAATATAAGAATATAAAGTCGCGCGCATAAAAACGCATGGACACTCGTACACTTAGATGCGGAAAGAAAGGAGGTAAAGAGTGTATAATAATTAAAAGAAAAGTATCGGTTTTACTATATTTATAAAAATATAGTAACTATAAATTAGAAAGAAAAGATAGAAAGAAAAAATTAAAGAAAACAAAAAAAAAAAGGGGGGGGGGTACATACATACACAGACACGCGTGTCTCACAAAAGAAATGTAAAAATAATTATGCTTATATACACACGCGCAATTACACTTCCATACGTTCGATACGTACATACACACACACACACACACACACATACTTATACTAGCGCATATAAACCTATTTGCATGCTCACGTATGAAACTGAGTTAGTAACAAAAGAGGGAAGGGGGGGGGGGAGAAGAAAAAAGGAACAAAAACATAAAAACGAAAAGTCAAAAACACGGATATAAAGACAACTACACATACGCATAAAATATACATACACACACACACAAACACCTATACACACCACACACATACATACGCTCACATATATATATATATATATATATATATATATACACATACATACACGCACGCGCGCGCACATACGTAGTAACTCATGTACATATATATAAAGTATACACACATTAAGGCGTTCAGCCATATTGAAATGTGGATAAATAAGTACAAGTATAAAATTGTAAGATAGGCTGCGCAAAAATAAAATAAAAATAAAAATGAAAAATATATCTGGATTGAAAAACACAAAAGACAAGTATAATCAGTTAGTGGAGGAAAAGGGAAGTAAAAGAAGGGGAAGCAAAAAATAGAAAATAGGAAGTGGATCGGAGAATAAAGGGGGGGGGGGGGGGTGAAGTAAAAATAAATAAAAGTGAAAATAAATGAAATTATTGACAAGGATAAGAATGAAAGTAAGTCAGAAAGGGTAATTAAAAAGAGAATAATAAGAGTTTATGGAGGATAAGTATCTGAAAGTGTGTTAAGTTTATATGAGCTGGAAAGCAGGTGTGATTTCATATGTGGGCAACTGGTAAAAATTTCCATCTTTGTGTTCAGGCAGGTCTTTGGTGATTTAAGATTTTGCAATATCCAAAATTTTTCATTTATGCAGAGCGTGCATTTTCTTGTTCCTCTAGCATATTTTTTAGATTGGTTCAAAATTGACCAATCTAGTTTATATTGGATGCCTTGGTCTTTCAAATCCCAGATTCTGCTAGCCAGAGCTGTTGTAAATCTTTTTTCTGGATGTCGAAAGGATGCGACATGTGAGTAATAACGCGTTTTGAATCTGTCTTGCGTCATACCCACATATCGTTCACTGGTGACCGGATGGTTGTTGCTGATGGTTGTCACATTAGCCGCATATACAATGGCTTTGGTGTTGCATTTACCTTGTAATGGGCATTCACTTTTGATTCCACGGGAGCAAGTTTGATTTTCTCTAGGTGAAATTTTTTTGAGGATATAGGACTTAATAGGGGGACCGCAGGACTAGCTAATTTTAACACAGTTTCTATTAAAGATCTTATAGTATCTATGTGTTCTAGGGAAATGTTTATCTAGGAGGTCTAGGAATTTTTTTGCCTACATTAGTTTTAACTGCTAGAGAGTAGGGGGGTGTGAACCAGATTATTTTTCTTTTCCTATTTTTATGTTTAATAGAGTTAGTGTAGTTAGGTATGTATTTAATCGGTTCGCTAAAGCCGCTATTTTGGATGGCTATATTATAGTAGGGGGATGCCTTATTGAAAATAGCTTCTGATGAAGAGAGGGTGGAGATCCTACGGCTAATATTAGGGATAAGGTTTTTAAAAACTATAGGTGGATGGCAAGATCCTTTATTTATATATTTTAAGTTTTCATTAGGTTTATGGTATGGTTTATAAGAAGCAGTAGGCAAATCTAAGTTTATATCTAGGAAATCTACGTTGGACAGGTTAGTATCAATAGTAATTTTAAGATTAAAACTAGCAAAGGTTTTTATTAAGTCTTTCCTTAATTTATCTAAGTTATGGCCTATGTGGTATGGGAAAGTATTAGACCATCATCGCGATAAAGCCCAAAAATATGGTTAGGAAATTTTTCTTTAAGTGTATGTAAGAGGAATAGGCCGACCAGATCACAAACCTCGGCACTGTCATAAGAGCCCATTGAGACATCGAATGGGTTCTCTTGGTTAGATATTTTTACCCAAGTGTCATTATCATTAAAAAGAAGAGTGTTCCTAGCATGTAAAATTACATCCTCTTCAATATCGGAGATATTAGTGAATCCTCTAGCGAAATTTAAAGCTTTCACTAAAAGGGTCTGAGTAAAACCCACTGTACCAATGGGAAATGTATCATATGGAAGGTGAACCCCCGGATAAACTGTAAAACTAGAAACGTAGTCTATAGCATAAGATGTACAGAGGGTACTTGCAGAAACATGACAACAACATATATATATATATATACATATATATATATATATATATATATACATATATATATATACACACACGTACGCAGACGCACACACACATATACACACACATACATACATATATACACATATATATATATATACACATATATATACATACATATATATACACATATATATATATACATATATATATATATATAAAGTTTTGCGAGGTTTTTTATATGAAATCGTGTGTTGAAACAAATATTGTTATACTTGGGGAGGGTCATATTTGTGTAATATTGCCAGAATTAATAACAGAACACACTCACTGGTTGGTCTTCGCTTCTCGCTGTCTTTTATATCGGTAATCTAACTAACTCGGTCCTCAATGTTGCCATTGACTGACCGACGGTCAAAAATAATACAGATACAATATAGACACAAACACATATATATAGTTTATCATCTATAGCATAAGATGTACAGAGGGTACTTGCAGAAACATGACAACAACATACATAGGTGAAAACAGCTCGTAGCATATGTGAAAGGATAGACCAACACTGGGGGGAACTAAAAGGACGAAAAAACGGGTCAGTACTATACGAACATGCTAGACAACAAATGACGGTAACATAGACAACATAGAAATTAGAATAATATCTAAACATTGAAATGACCCAGCAGATAGGCAAATCAGAGAGGCCAGTGAAATAGAAATTAGAAGACCAAAGCTAAACAGAAAGAATGAATGGAATAACAACAACACCCAAACAAGCAACACTGACCTAAGAGAAGTATAAATAAGTAAATAAAATAAGATAAATAAATAAATAAATACATACACAAGCACAATAACAACAAGCACATAAACACACACTAGTCACCCATCACACAGCAAACATAACACTATACACACACGCAAACGCATGCGCAAAGAAGACGAAATAAAATAAACAAACAAGCAAATAAATAAATAAATATATAGACAGACTGAATAAAAATGGCGTAGACATACAATACAACAGGAGGAAAATATAACACCACTGACGATGGTGCAGATGTGCAACGAAAGATTTATGATAAACTATATATATGTGTTTGTGTCTATATTGTATCTGTATTATTTTTGACCGTCGGAAAGGGCGGTGGATTGGCAGTATCGGTAGAGGGTCGGAAGCCATGCTTTTCAGCATAGTTACGTCCCTTTACGATTTGAGTTCAAATCCCGCCGAGGTTGACTTTGCCTTTCATCTTTACGGGGTCGATAAAATAAAGTACCAGTAATGCACTGGGTAATTACTGGCCTTGTGCCTAAAGTAGAAACAATTATTTTTGACCGTCGGTCAATCAATGGCAACATTGAGGACCGAGTAAGTTAGATTACCGATATAAAAGACAGCGAGAAGCGAAAACGAACCAAACAGTGAGTGTGTTCTGTTATTAATTCTGGCAATATTACACAAATATGACCCTCCCCAAGTTTAACAATATATATATATATATATAAACATATACATATACACATACACACACATATACATATATATATACATATATACATATATACACACACACACAAATACATATATATATATATATATATATATATACATGCAAATACACATACACATATACACAAACACATATATATATATATATATATATAAATATATATACATATATATATGTATATATACATACACATATACATACATACACATACATATAGATACATATATACACATACATACCTGCATACACACATATATATATATATATATATATATACATACACACATACATACACACATACACATATACATATACATACACACATATATATATATATATATATATACATATATATACACACACATACACACACACACACATACATACATATACACATATACACACATGCACATACATGCACATATACACCTATACATATATATACACATATATATACACATACATATATAAATATATATACACAGACACACACACACACATACATATGTGCACACATACACCTACATACATATACATAAACATACACATACATATACATACGTACACACAAATATGTACACTAACAAATAAATAAGTACTCAATAAATATACGCATATACACAGGCACATAAAAACAGCTCTACAGGCAGAGAATGCAGATAGGTAAGAGGTACTCACATAACCATAGTGGCCGTATTTCAGGATGAGGAGGGGTGGGGGTAGGGTGGTTTGGAGGTATAAGGGCCAATAGTGGGAGGTCGTTTTTAGCCATCGGGCTTTAACACTGGCTTAAAGTGTTTGAAAGTTGCAAAGTTCTTGTGTATGCAGTTCGGGCAGTGTTCAGAGAGTTTGTTCAGTAGCGAGCCCTTGGCGAATAGAATTTCGTAGCTCTCTGAGATACAAAGGTCGCAGTCCTTGTGTCCTCCGTTATGTATATAACGGAGGACACAAGGGCTGCGATATAAGAAAACAAATTTCTTACCGCTGTCAAAAATCATTTCCGTACAGTAGCTCTCTCTCACCTCGAATGACCGCCAAATTTGAAATTCCAGCAGTTTTTGACTGAATAAGTATCATAGCGACACGAAGCGGGAAGGGGAGACAACCCACGAAATGAGGAAAAAAAAATAATATACACGCGGGTTAATTAGTTTTTTTTGAAAACATCAATCCGACGTGTTTAAGAACTCAATTGAAAATAAAAAAATAAATATATGCTTGTATAAATTACACACGCATATAGATATTTTCTTAGGCTAAATCAGAAGTTGTACCCGAATAAGAACCGCTTCTCATAACCGCAGTAAATGCAGAAAGTTATGTTATAAAGGGCAAATGGGAATATAATTCTCCGGCCGAATTAAGAGTAAAATATAAAATACACGCGGGTTAATTAGTTATTTCAAAACCAATATCAATTCCTCGTGTAAAGAACTCAATTAATAAAAGAAAATAAATACATATATGCATGTAATTATATACGTAGGCATATATATATATATATATTATCTTAGGCTAAAAAACAGAGAAGTTACAACCAAAAAAAGCCACAATATTTCACAACAGTAATAAATACGGAAAGTCAAATTCATAAGGTACCTGGAAATAAACACCTCTGGCCAATCAAGTGTAAATATTTAATACAATAACAGAGATAGTTTAAAGCTAAACTCTGACTGGTAACCATCTCACTCAACAAACATTAGGTTATATTAAAATATAAACCCAATTTAAGTGTTTGGGGTGCTAACAAAAAGTATAATGTGGAAAAACCAGTTGTATTATTTTATGAGATATAATTAAAGTTAAAGTATATATATATATATATATATATATATATATATATATAGAAAGAGAGAGAGAGAGATAGAGAGGGAGAGAGAGAGATAGAGAGAGAGAGAGGAGAGAGAGAGAGAGAGAGAGAGAGAGAGAGAGAGAGAGAGAGAGAGAGAGAGAGAGAGAGAGAGAGAGAGAGAGACAGACAGACAGACAGAAAGAGATTTAATATAGAAAAGGCTTCTACAGGGCTAAAAGTATTTCATTCATATGTAATCATCCCGATGATATGAGACGAATTAAATTGTTCTAGTCCTGCACAAGCCGCCTTTTCTATATTAAAAATCTGTCTTCATTCTATTGAATGCCTTATTTACTCTGGTTATGCCCATTTCTAATCGAGATCAACATACATATAGAGATACATTGTAATGATTTCTCTCTTTAGGCGTGACCGGCTTGACACCCACGAGTCAGAAAGTCATCTTACTCCCTCTCCTTTGTTCTAAAGGCCAGTTCAGCCCCAACCCCACGCTGCTATGAAGGAATTTAACCATGTACATGACATTCTAAAATCATTGACGACTCCTCTTGACAGACAAGAAAAACAAAAAAATTGTTTGGATTGTTTCATTTGATACTTCTGCCTTTCTTGTTTTGACTGCATGACCATATATGGACTGTACCCCTTGATAAGTTCAGCTAGATCCCCGCCATCCTGCTGGGTTACTTCGGATACAGCTGTCGAAACGGCCCCAGCTCACCCGTCAGGGGTCCTGACTCTTTTCCTATGTATATATATATATATATATATATATATATATATGTGTGTGTGTGTGTGTGTGTGTGTGTGTCACCATAAATGGACCTGTCATTTTTATCAGGAGACATTTTTTCCAATTCCAACCCGTCCGTCCCCTCAATCTATCTTATTTTAAGATCCCCTTCCTGCTGTATCAAGGGTTAACCTAATATATTCCTTCTATATACTGTACCGATTGTGTTGTTACTTGGTTGACCTTTTACATATATATATATATATATATATATAGAGAGAGAGAGAGAGAGAAATATAATAATAGGGTCGATTGGTTGCTCCTTCATTACGTGAACTTCAGTGTCGAGGTGTAGAGCTATATATATATATATATATATATATATATATATATATATATATTTATCTATGTGTATGTGTGTGTGCGTGTAAGTCACCATGGCTGCAGTCAAATATCTGACTGGAACTACTTAAAGAATAGAAAAACCAAAGAAAATGTTTGGTAAATTTCTATCGCTAAAACGAGTGTCCATTTTGTTCCCAGAGCCAAAATATGTAAAATACTATAAACAGAGGTATATGGGAGTGAAGGAGTTGGCACCGTAAGAAATTATTGATGTCATGAGCTTGTAGTGTTTAAATATGATTAAGTATGCATTGGACGTGAAAGAGCATTAACAATATATTATACCGGTGATGGCATTAACAACTGAAACCAATGTTCGATATATATATATACGCATATATATATATATATATATATATATATATATATATATATATATATATATATATATATATATATATATATATATATATATATATATATATATATATATATGTATATATATATATATATGCATATAAATATATGCGTGTGTGTGTATATGTAGGCAGAGGGTGTGTATATTCATATGCATGATTATGTAGGTATATATATATAAGCATTCATATAAATAAACACACCGTCAACCTACATTTATATACACAGACACACGAATATATATATATATATATATAAGTATACATCTCGTAATTACACGCCCTTTTCACGGCATAGGCATTGATGTGTGCATATGTATATATATATATATATATATATATATATATATGAAACAAATTTAAATAAAGTATGCATTGAACGTGATAGAACATAATAATATATTATACAGGTGAGGCCATTAACAACTGAAACCAATGTTCGATATATATATACACATATATACATCTACAAACATATGTGCGTGCGTGTGAATATATGTAGGTTGAGGGTATGTATATTTATATGCTAGCTTATATATATGCACACATCCAGGCTTATGCTGTGAAAAGGGCGTGTAATTATAATTCACCACCTATTATTAGTGAATTATTGGATCTTCTGATTTCCGTTTGCCGTTTGCTGTAATCCTGTACTTAACAACTGACAATTTACTTTTCTTAGAATCCCTATAATTGAGCTAGGTATGCATTCCATATTAAGATTGTGCCTAATATCGAAAGACTTTACAAATGAGACATGTAAATCGTTGATTATTATTGTTTACAAGGGAAAATTCATGGAAGAACTGTCACGAATACTGAAGAATCTAATTGTTTAGAACTTTACTCTTCATTTCAATACAGGTGCACATCTTTTGTATATGATATCCCTGAGAATTGGTTTTCGATTTGTATTCATACCTTTTGAGAATAACATTCGAGAGTAGAACATATCCGAGATGAAATGAATTATCCTAATGAATGAACCACCTTATAGGTCTGGTAGCCACAACTGCGAATTTTGCCTATGCCGGGCATTGTACATATTGTAGGAAATTGGAATATACATAAACAAGAAATCGACTAAACTTTTGCAGAGAGAGAAAGAGAGAGAGAAATATATATATATATATATATATTTATATATATAAACGTGAAACTTGTAATATCGGCCTTAGACAAAATGAGATCAAATTCGACAGATGGCCTTCATGGTTTCCCAGCAATCCTCCAAAAACCGTGCAAGACCACTGCAGATCCTCTCCTGGTAAACTAACAGGAAAACTAAATGAAGGCATAATATGTTCTATCCATAAAGGATGAAGCAGGACACATGCTAAAAGCTACAGACCTGTCTCCCTGACCTCACACATCAACAAAGTCAGGATACGAATCATCAGAAGGAAACTGATCACTTTTCTACAGGAAAATGTTCTGCTAACTGATACTTAGCTTGGCTTTCGCCCGGATAGAAGTTGTCTTACACAGCTCTTGCAGCATATTTAGATCTTACAGGATATTTAAGCAACTGCTTTACTGTTCGAACGTCGATGTGATATATCTCGAGCTTACGAAGGCCTTTGACAAGGTGGTTCATAGAATTATATGTCACAAACTAGGTAGCTTTGGCATAACTGGAAATATAGGTGAAGGGCTTGAAGACTTCTTAAAAGATAAAAAGCCAGACTGTTGCAGCCAACAGAGCCCTCAAAAAGGAAGCGTCAATAAAAAAGTGGCGTGCCCCAGAGAACCCTATTGGGGCTACTAGTGTTTGGGATGGCTCTCTCAGACATGCCCTCTATAATAGGGTCAGTCTCCCTCACGAACTATGTTGATGACAATCAAGAAACCAGCTGATGCTACTCTTTTTCAATATGATTTAGTCCTCGTTTAAGGATGGGCTGAAGACAACAATATGTTAATTAATGCAGGTAAGTTTCAAGTCTTCCACTACCAATCCACACAAATAGGACCACCACAACAAAAGTACACTGGACGAGGAGGAATAAAAATCAACGGCTCAAATTCAATATGGGATCTGGGTATTGACATGAGCAATGATGCATCGTTTCCTGCAAACATCAGCGAAATAACGTCAATTTGCAGACGACTGTCTCGTTAGATTCTGAGGACATTCAGGATAAGAGACCTGGAACCCATATTGGTCATCTGGAGGACAATTGCTGTCAGCTGTGGTCGCCCTACTGTGTCAAACTAACTTCAGAACTTAAAACAATCCAATGAAGCTACACCGAGATGATTGCCTCAATGAAAGACATGAGCTACAGGGAGACACTGAAAATACAGCATTATTTCCTGGAACGGAGACGGAGGGATACGTAGTAAAATACATATGGAAGATGTAAGTATCGTTAGCACCAGACTTAAGCAATGAAGGCAGGACCAGCCCACGAAGAGGATGCCATTGTGTAATGCCAAAGGTCCCATCCGTCGCATCGAGAATAAGGACCACATACTACAATAGCCTGAGGTTCTGGAGTTCAAGAGTGCCCACATTTTTAATAAGCTACGTGGTGTGTATATAGATGTTTTCAAGCAAAATCTCGACATTCTACTGAACAAGATCCCGGATGAACCCACAGCACGAGCGATGCAGAAAAAGAACAGCAGCAAGAAACTTCCTTTTGCATCAATGGCCAACTAGGGACGGCGGCAAGCTATAGAAATAGCGATGCACCAGAATGTTCTCAGCGTCAAGCATCGAACACGTAATAGAATAATATAGTAATATATATATAAATATATATATATAAATATATATATATAAATATATATATATAAATATATGGAAAGTTATATTTAAATTGTTGGGTTAACAACGAGTAAATATTTATAACTGATATAAAAGCACTCAACAAGTATTTGGAGTATATTTATGATATTAAATAAATGGAAACTATATTTATAAAACCATATTTATTTCGTTATATATATTTCAGAGATATCATATTAACAATATGTTATGCCTTCTTCAGACAAAATACAATATAAACAGTCTTATATGGCAGTGTCAAATCAACCTCCCAAATGCAAGGTGATTGAAAGGTATGTCGTATCTATTTATTTATAAGACTGTTTATATTGTATTTTGTCTGAAGAAAGGCATAACATATTGTTAATATGATATCCCTGAAATATATATAACGAAATAAATATGGTTTTATAAATATAGTTTCCATTTATTTAATATCATATATATATATATATATATATATATATATATATATATATATATATATATATATATATATATATATATATATATATATATATGTATATATATATATATACAAACAGAGAGAGAGTTTAGAGAGAGAAAGAGTTGGTAGTCAGGTACTCAAGCTGCGATACACGCGCGATTCAGTTTAATTGATAAGCTGTTGATGATAGAAATATTATTGTAGGGACATTTTAAGGGCAATCGTATGAAAATACCAAGGAATGCAGCGTTTTCAAGAAACCGTAAGCATTGCCAAAGTAGGTACACTGAAAAGTTCAAGACTTCAACAGAAATCACTAGATGCATAATGCGATAGCGTAGAGATAGATATATGTCAACTTTCGCTTGTATACATGCATGTATATATATATATATATATATATATATATATATATATATATATATATATATATATATATATATATATATATATATATATATACATATATGCATACATACCTACGTACAATAAAATATGTTTATATTTACATATATGTATATATATGTATATCACTCCCTCTCTCTCTAAATATATATATATATATATATATATATATATGAAAGGAAAAAAATAAATTACATTTCTCACTCTTAGTAAGGCTGATACTTAAATATAAGTATGTATACGGACATACATATAGCCGAGCATTATAATAAATGTTCGGTAAACCCATGTGTATCTATGTATGTATATACTACTATTGTACGTCTGTATACATATATGTATGTACGTATACATACTTATATATATATATATATATATATATATATATATATATATATATATATAGAGAGAGAGAGAGAGAGAGAGAGAGAGAGAGAGAGAGAGAGATAAGAAGAAGAAGAAGAAGAAGAAGAAGAAGAAGAAGAAGAAGAAGAAGAAGAAGAAGAAGAAGAAGAAGAAGAAGAAGAAGAAGAAGAAGAAGAAGAAGAAGAAGAAGAAGAAGAAGAAGAAGAAGAAGAAGAAGAAGAAGAAGAAGAAGAAGAAGAAGAAGAAGAAGAAGAAGAAGAAGAAGAAGAATTGTAAAGATGTTGGTGTATGTTGTGATATAGTCAGTTGTATAGGTTATTGTTAGTTTATTTCTTGCGTGGCTCATTGAAGCAAATATGAAACGATTCCCATATATCGCAACTTAACCGGACAATGGTCACTTGAAGGGAAAGTGAAGTTTTGACATTTATACTACTCTAAATGTTGTTACCTCTAATATTAATAATAATAGTCATCGTTTCTATTTTTGTCACAAGGCTAGCAATTACCCCAGTACATTACTGGTGCTTTATTTTATCGGCCCCGTAAGGATGAAAGGCAAAGCTAGCTTCGGCGTGACTTGAAACCAGAACGTAAAGGGCTATAGTAATTGGGCTATAATAATTGTTTCTACATTTGGCACGAGTCCAGCAATCATCCCAGTGCATTACTGGTACTTTATTTTACCGACCCCGTCAGGATTAAAGGCAAAGTTAACCTCGGCGGTATTTGAACTCTGAACATAAAGGGCTGTAACTCTAGGCTGCAAATCATGGCGTCATTCGATACAGCCAATCCACCGTCCTTAATTGGGCTATAATTAATGATACTATTAATGGTTTCTGATTTAGGCACAAAGACAACAATGTTGGGGGCGGGGTGAGTTAAATGGACCCCAATGCATTACTGGTGCTTTGTTTATCAACCCTGTAAGAATGAAAGGAAAAACTATCTTTGGCAGGATTTGAACTCAGAACATAAACCGTCATAATAATTGTTTCTCCTTTTGGCACAAGACCAGCAAATACCCATTGCATTGCTGGTACCTTATTTTATCGAACCCATCATAATAATTGTTTCTACTTTAGGCACAAGGCCAGCAATTACCCAGTGCATTATTGGTACTTTATTTTATCGACCCCGTAAGGATGAAAGGCAAAGTAATAGTAAATTATTCGATATAACATATAACCAAGATGTATATATATATATATATATATATATATATATTAATTTCAACAATGTCAGTATTCCGTGTGCCATAATTCTCGATTATCATTGGTTCATAGGTTTCAAACGACTCCGCCCACCTCAATGATGCCAAACTTAAATTAATATGCATAATGCCAATGAGGGAGTGAGAGGGGAGAGTAAGAAACAGAGGAAAAGTGAACGCTGTGTTATATACACTATGTATATGTGTCAGTCTAGAGACGTGTGTGTGTGATGTGTGTGGAAATAAGAGTGGAAGGAAAGCAATAACTATTAACATGTGTTTGTGTGTATGTACGTGTGCGTGTGTTTATGTGTGTGTGCGTGCGTGCAGCGTTCCATAGAAAGTAAAATCTTACAACAGGGGTGAGTGTGTGCACGAGTGCGTGTGTAAGTTTGCGTGCGTGTGCGCGTTTCCATGCGTGTATGTGTGTGTACGTGCAGCGTTCCACAATCGCCACGCAGTTTATCTGTCTGTGTGCCTGTCTGTCAGTCTAACATACACAGAGTTGTGAAGGGAGTAAATAGGAACCTTATTTTACATTGACGGACATCTTTATATTTATTATTGTGTCATTTGTTGACAATTGCTCGAAATGAATACTGATAATACAAGCAATTCGACTTTATCAAACAGTGAAGTGTTTCTCCCCGCGTATGAAAGGCCGGTTATATGATGCCTGTGTGAGTAGCGCGATGCTGCATGGTAGTGAGACATGGGCTGCAACTGCAGAGGATATGCGACGGCTGGAGAGAAATGAGGCAAGCATGCTCCGTTGGATGTGCAGTGTAAATGTGTGTGAACGACCCAGCATAAATGTGTTGAGAGAAAAACTGTGTCTGAGAGGGATAGAATGTAGTGTACGGGAGAGGAGACTGAGGTGTATGGACATGTGATGCGCATGGTGGATGACCAATGCGTGAAGAAGTGACAGGAAATGCTAGTTGAAGGAAGCCGTGGTAGAGGTAGACCACGAAAAACATGGGCGGAGGTGGTGAGAACAGACCTCAGATCGTTGAAGCTCACGGTGGAGATGACGAAAGACCGTGACAAGTGGAGAGATGCTGTGCTGAATAAGACTCGTCCCACCCTTGCAAGCAGGGAAGAGCGGACGTAAAATGATGATGATGATGAACTACTGCGGCGACGGTGTGCAGCCAGGAATGAAGAAAAACGGGCCGAACAGCGCCATCGGAACGCCGAACTTCAGAGGCGAAGACGTGCTGCCATGAATGAAGAGGAGCTGGCTGAACAACGCCAACGAAACACTGGAGCCAAGCAGCGACGGCGTGCTGCGATGGGTGAAGAGCTGGCTGAACAGTGCCAGCGCCATACAGAAGTCCAGAGAATGTGTCGCCAAAGTGCGCCTCATTCCAGTAAAGAGGCTAGAAGGCAAACGGATGATATTAAAAATGGATCATGGCAACCATGTCATTTTCATATTGGTGGACGAGCAGAGTGTCCTAATTATGGAGCTTTGCTTTGGAGGCACAAAAAGACGTGGACCACAATGTGCTGTCATAAAGGAGCAGTTCAACTAGAACCCTTGCGAATGCCGGATGATGAGGAGTTACCGGAGTTTAAAATACTAAGTATGTGGGGTGATCAAGGAAGACGGAGGTAGATTACTGCGCAAATATTCGCGGCAAATTAACAATTCATTAGCTTTAGCATCCTCAACGACGCCAAACTTAAATTTATATGCATAATGCCAATGTGGGAGTGAGAAGGGAGAGTAAGAAACAGAGAGGCAAAGTGAACGCTGTGTTGGATACACTATGTATATGTGTCAGTGTAGAGACATGTGTGTGTGTGATGTGTGTGGAAATAAGAGGAAAGCAATCACTATTAATATGTGCGCATGTGTATGTGCATGTTTATGTGTGAGAAACGTGAAACAACAACGTCTATGCAATTATACACGTTTCACAGTCAGGCAGAAGATGAACCATCTCCTAGAGGTCACTATTCTAGGCGGGAGCACCTATACTATAGCTATACTATAGCTACACATATACTATAGCTACACATCAGCAACATATCAGAGCTGAATTGTATAATAATATACAGGATGCGATAACAGCCGATGATGCCAATTACAAGCAAATTGGTCGACGCATCATTTTGCCATCGTCGTTCATCGGCGGCTCGAGATATATGAACATACGCTATCAGGTTGCAATGGCTATTGTCAGAAAGTTTGGAAAGCCAGATTTGTTTATAACGGTTACATGCAATCCTGAATGGACTGATATTAAGGATGCACTTTTGCCAGGACAACAGCCAAAGGACCGTCCTGATATTTTGGCAAGAGTATTCAAAGGATATCTGAAAAAGATAATGGATAATGTGGAAAAAGAGGGAATCTTTGGAGGTATAGTTGCTTTTACATACGTAATTGAATTCCAAAAAAGAGGATTGCCACATGCACATTTGCTGATCATTTTACATAGAGATTGCAAATTGAGATGTCCTGAACTGCCGGAGAGTGAGGCACTACGCAACTTGGTGTCAAAGTTAATGGTGCAGAACCAATGGTGAGTGGCAAATCGGAAAGGGCCTAACATGAAAATGGCCAATACAGTAAGCACTTTCCGAAATCTTTTGTCACAAACACTTCCTGGAACGATGGGTATGCTCATCCCTCATACAGAAGACGGTCGCCTGCCGATGGCGGTTTGAGCGAAAATGTAAACGGTCGACAGGTTACAAATCAATGGGTTGTGCCATACAATCCATATTTGATTATGAAATATCGTTGTCATATTAATGTGGAAATGTGTAGCTCAGTGAAAGCTTGCACATATCTATTCAAATATGTTTACAAACGTCATGATCGGGTAATGATAAATGTCAGGAATGAGGAAGTGAACCAAGGAGATGAAGTTGGCAGGTTCCAGGATATTCACTCGATTGGATCTAGCGAAGCTTGCTGGAGATTGTTCGATTTTGATCTGAATGAACGCAAACCCAGCGTTCAGAAACTGACGGTTCTCTTAGAGAATAGGCAAATGGTCTGTTTACAGGACCCTAAAAGAGGTGTCGAAAGAATTGCTAACGCACCACCTCCTAAGACGGAATTGACTGATTGGTTCAAGCATAATAGGGAACATGATTTGAACCCGGATCAAAGGCAACTCTACTGCAATTTCCCTTCGCACTATACGTAGGATAAGAAAGGAAAGAAATGGAATGATAGAAAACAAAAGTTGAGATTCATGTCTATTGGACGGGTTTGTAATGTCCATCCAGCATCTGGTGATGTGTTTTATCTCCGAATTCTGTTGCATAATGATTTTTCGCTGATTTGAAAACAATCAATGGCGTGGAATACGAACCATACCAGGCTGTGTCAGCATCTGGGGCTCCTTCAGGATGACGCTGAATGGAATAACGCCATGGAATCTGCAGGAACAACACAGATGCCAGCCCAAATAAGGCAGTTGTTTGTCACGATTCTAGAATTCTGCAATCCTGCCGATCCAAGAGAGTTATTTGAACGCAATTGGGGAATTATGGCTGATGATTTTAGGCATTATCTTCAAGTCGATGATGAACATTTGATGAAAGCTATTGTTTTGCTCAATATTGAACAACTGCTTGAAGTTCATTTCAAATGTTTAACAGATTTAAATTTGCCAATTCCTGATGAATAAATGCGGCAACGTGTCTTAGCATTGAATATGAGATTGCAGCTTAAACGGTTGCAACTCGATCGGAGGGAACTATTCAAGTTTGATCCCCTGGAACAACAACGTTTTGTGGATGAACGTATGCCAATGTTGTCCCAATCTCAAAGAGAATTGGTCGATGGCGTTCTCCACTCGATTTCCACTAATGAGCAACTTTGTGCTTTTATAGATGCTCCAGGAGGCACCGGAAAGACATTCTGTTTCAACACTATGTTATCGGCAGTAAGAGCTCAGAGGAAGATTGTTCTCCCTGTGGCCAACAGTGGGATCACTGCCACTTTGCTGAGTGGTGGAAGTACTTTCCACTCATGCTTCAAGACTCAATTGGCTCCGGATGAGTTGAGTGTCTGTAACATTACAGGACAAAGTGAACTCGCGGGCCTTATACGCAATACGTCTCTGATTATTTGGGACGAGGCGCCAATGGCACACAGATATTTGCTGGAGGCATTGGACAGAACTTTGAGAGATATCTGCTTTAGTGACCTGCCATTCGGTGGTAAGACTATCGTTCTTGGTGGCGATTTCTGACAGGTGCTACCAATTGTTAGGAATGCTCAAAGAGCGCAAATTTTCGATGCATGTCTGAAAAGGTCCACGTTGTGGAGCCATTTCAGAGTTTTGCGATTACACGATAATATGCGACTTCGTATGTTAGGGAAAAACGAAGAGGCTGAGACATACAGCCAATGGTTGATGCAGTTGGGAAACGGTGAATTGCCACACGTTGACTGTAAGAATCCCAAACCATTTTGTCATGCCACTGGACCGCCAAGCATTGATTGACTGGGTGTTCCCTAATTTGAATGCTTTTTGGCAGAATATCTCCTGGATATCGGAACGCGTTATTCTAACTCATACGAATGCAACGGTCGATGAAATAAATTCACAAGTAGCCGGAATGTTTCCTGGAGAGGAATGGTTGACCGTCAGTGCGGATGCAATGGAGCCTAATCAGCAGAACAATATGGATGTTCCGACTGAGTATCTGAATTCACTTCAAATACCCGGATTTCCCCCACATATTTTGAGGTTGAAAAAGGGTATGCCGATTATATTGCTTAGAAATATCAATCATAAAATGGGTCTTTGCAATGGTACCATATTGATTGTTGAGAGATTGATTAACTCAAGAGTTTTAGAAGCTAAACTCCCAGGCAGAGAGGAATCGGTTCACATTCCGAGGATCATGCTGAGATCAAGTGAAGATCTGCTGCCATTCATTTGGCAAAGGAGACAGTTTCCCGTTAATTTGGCCTTCTCCATGACTGTCAACAAGGCACAGGGACATACTTTCAAGCGAGTCGGTGTCTACTTGAATGATCCAGCATTCAGCCATGGGAAACTGCATGTTGCTACATCTCGAGTGTGCGATCCTGATGGTATAAAATTTGCAATTGATACCACTAACAGAGGAACAACCCTGAATATTGTCTATAATGAAGCTTTGAGCTGATGTATGCATATTTTAATGCCATCAATAAGCGACGTAAATGATTCGGACATTGGTGTCCTTTGATCAGTATTGTGACCTTTGACATTTATGTTCAATGTCATTTAATGTCGTTATGAGCAATAAAACAAACAAGCATTGGTAAACATTAGTAAACATTGATTTCACTGCTATGTTGCGCAATAAATACCAACAATATTGGTAGAAATTGCCTTCAAATTTATCGCTTCTGATAGCGGTGGTATTAAAACCTCGTCATCCATATCCATATCCATATTAATTTGGCATTTGTATAAACCATTTCAAGTAAATAGGGACCTTTTTTACATTGACTGACATCTGTTATATTAATTATCTTTATCTATATATAATATAAATGATTGGAACTTCCATCATCCTTTTGAGAAACGTGGAACAACCTCGTCTATGTAATAATACACGTTTTACAGTCAGGCAGAAGATGAACCATCTCCTAGAGGTCACTATTCTAGATGGGAGCACCTACAATTGCTCATATACTATGCACAA
The DNA here is from genome assembly GCA_964016885.1 of Eledone cirrhosa. NCBI lineage: Eukaryota > Metazoa > Mollusca > Cephalopoda > Octopoda > Eledonidae > Eledone > Eledone cirrhosa. Next base: position 231,111,375 of record OZ024743.1, read on the forward strand.
ACGGTACAACGAAGAATCTGGTATATCTGGAAGATTTTTTTTTACTGTTTTTTGTATCAGAGACACCACGGACTCGCCTCATACTGTAACCAGACACACATCCAATACAGTCATTTTCTCTTTTACCTGTCTTCTCTTATCATCTGTTTACCCGGGCGAAGCTGGGTACGTCAGCTAGTATATTTTAATTTTTGCACTTTTTGCTATGACAATATTTAGCTCTTTTCACTTGGTATTGTATTTCCTTGTCAATCTATTTATTTTTACTTTCTATGTTTCATAATGTCCAGTTTTGTAATGTCCTTACTTCTTTCCTTGATTTAACTAATCAACCGCTTTTTCTACCAAGTTTCTGCCATTTATCGTCTCTTTTACCTCGACTTGATACCGAGCAACTTTTTCACCACATTGGCGGTTGCTTTAAGGATGTTGTTGTATTGGTGAAGATGCCCCGTCTCGAGGTATGGGAAGACATTGTTTACCTTAGCTGTCATTTATCATAACTTGTTTTCTTTTAATGCCCTACACTATAATTATGTCATTATTCTACACATTCGATTGCTATATATATATATATATATATATATATATATATATATATATATATATATGTGTATGTGTTTACCTTGATTTACACATATAATCTGGAATTGCCAACCACTTACAGTCATGCTCACTAACAATCTCAGACATTTACACGAACACGCTGAAATTAGAATATATTCATATACACTGCGATATGCACAACAATCCACATATAAACTCACAGACATCTCCCGCAGAGAGAAGTTTTCCATGACGTGGATCACGTTGATGGAATTAATTGTGTTTTATTTCAGAAAGAAATGAAGTTATAAACATTTTGCATAAATTAGGAAACTTTCAATTAGTTGCCAGTTGGATTATTTTAAAAGAAAAATGATTTACTAAGATAATAGTTAATTCGAATGATTTATTGGAAGACGTATGCAATATTTAGAGTAATCAATTAACTTGATGATTATATAGGAATAATTTTTTCCAGAGGTAAATTATTGGAATGCTGCTGTGATTTCCAATTCTACAAAATTATCAGGTTTTTGTTGAACGTCAGAAATACCTACGCATTGTATTGTTAATATAGTGAGAATTAAAATATATTCTGTTTTAAAGTACCTTTGTTTGAAGTTGTAATTGTATATATATTTGCATATATATCGTATATATAATATACATATATATATATATATATATATATATATATATATATATATATATATATGTATATATATATATATATATATATATATATATATATATATATATATATATATGTGTGTGTGTGTGTGTGTGTGTGTTTGTATGTGTGTAAGTGCCTACGTGTGGTTGCCTGCGGTGATCGACTCGTGTGGCTATCGGGCAAATAGATCAACGATAAATTTTAAATATATACATACACATACATATATATATAGAACACACGAAATGAATCTATTGTTTCAGAAACGCAATTAATTATAGACGTATAAACGTAGTATAGAAGACACATCCACAAAATCGAGATACATACCTACACACACACCGACAGAGGCAACAACACATACGCACTTACACACATACAAACACACACACATACACGCACACACACGCACGCACACACATACACACCCGCACATACACAAATGCACATGCACGCGCACACACACACACACACACACACACACACACACACACACACACACACACACACATATATAGCTGTTTTATTTGAAGAGAAAAAACTATTAATGATCCTGAGTAAAGACCTAATTTGGCCTATTTAAGAGTATATTTGGAGGTCCAAGATAAACCAAGGTTTCTCTATCTTAAGTATAACACCTTTGGCAATGGAGCAATGCATAAATCGGTGCCTGTTGGTGTACTAATGCCTTGTTGAGTACAGAAATTCCACACGATGATATTTACTTTTACTAGGAAGATCATCAATGAACTTAACTAAATGTACATATCCTGACATAGACTCAGCTTGAAAGCTTATCACGCATTCAGATGAAACTCCTATTCCATCATTCAGCTACATTCCAAAGTTCCCTTAAGAAGTCAAATTAATCACTGAACTACCTTATGAGAGACTGAAGCCTTTTGAAGAAATCATCTGAATTGTTAGCATCCAAGTTGGGACGAAAACAGTTTAGAGTTACCGAGAAATAAAATCACGCTATATCGTCTCTGAGAAAAGGATTTACTATACCTCGTCTCAAAACAGAATTATTTTGTTTTCTGCCACAATGTGCGAAGAATGCTGATGAAACTGGGCATATCGGAATTCACACATAATAAAAGGCAGTTATTCATATATAGCTAAAAATGGAGCTCAAAATGACTCCTTCTAATTAATGGCACAGTATAATCCCAGTTGCTCACTCCGTCGATATGGAGACAGTGCTGTGTCGATATGACACAGCAGTGTCTCCATATTTACAGAATATGTATTATACCCAGACACAGCAATTATCGGATCTGATGATGTTGTTAATGTTCCGGAGTCAGCAGATTGATTACACTAAGTATCCATGCTCTAGGACAGTTGAGCCGATGAGGAACTCCGAGTGAGAAAGACCCGCGTTTCCAAGATTCAATGGACAGCAATGAGACATGTACATCATCAACATTTAATATTTATCTGAAAGATGTCCCTGGAAAATATATGATCTCGTCGGTTGATAACCTCGACTGTAAAATGAGCTTTAAACTGAATGAACTCAGAGCCATTTAGATCGTTTCTCAGATAACCTCGATAATAAATGAGGAATAGTTTTTAAAATGTCATCAAGAACTAAGGACCACGGAAAGAATGATACTCAGATAATGGAATAATCAAATGATGTCGAAATACTGCTGGAGAATTGAACGAGAATGCAGGAATGTCCAAGCACATCTAATCATGGGAAATCTCAGAAATGTGGCTTGTACGAACCCACTCAATGACAGACAATGCTTCTGTCGTTCATGTCTGAAGTTTGTTACAGTTTGACTTTGATAAATAGTTTTAGTACATTATGCCTGTTTGATGTTAATACATTATGTGTACTTACATTCATTATACTTTTGTATACAAATAGCAACAAGAGTGATTGCCAATGGGCAATTTCATAATGCTTTATGTACATTATAGATACATATATATGGGTAAATATAACATTTTGGTAAGAAGAACCGATGAAGTAAAACTAACGTCATTTTTAGAATCAGCGATCACAATGTACCAAGAAGCAGATCTAACGTCGAAGTCACCAAAATAGTCTACTTCATTGTTATATTTTTCGATGAAAATATTCATAGATTTATTTGAAACGTGTAACGCCCGAGAAAATCTTGTTTTTGTTTTGTAATAGTCATTAACATTTATTGGTTTTTCCACTGTTGTTGTCTGTATCTTCATCTTCCACACGGTCATTGATTTATCTTCAAGATGTCTTTCATAAAATATTTCTCAACTTTATGGTTAACTATGAACAATCCATTTAAAATGGATTTAGTTTCACCTTATGTGGACTTGGTTATTTGCTTAACGGTGTATTTTAAACATTTGGTTTGAATGACCGTTAATTCCCTGGTCCATAATCTGAACAGAAGTAGTGGTCGGGTGCAGATAGAACACAGTAAACATTATTAATCAGGCCATTTGGGTTGGTAAAAAAGCATTGTGTAGAAGAAATATGGATTTATTTCTAAGGTTTTTAACCTTGCAATATTATTTGAAATCTTGACAGAGGCACAAATTAAACCAATCCCCGATCAGTGTTGTGGTGATCAACCTCTCGTTATTTGAGCTATATATAACGGGAAGATAAGATTTCGTGAAGCCTTTCATAGATACTGTTACCTCAGAATGATAAACAACCAGTAGATTTAGCATGATATTTCATGTAGCATTACCTCCAAGTAAGAGAGGCATTCGTTCTTTGTCATTTTTGAATCCTTCTGTAGTTTACTTCGTTAGAAATGTAAGATCATTTCTGGCACTCTTCACCAAAACAACTCTGTCACATCTATGCTAAGCATTTTCTCAATTTCATCTTTCACCTAAATGTGTGTAGCACAGCCAAAGGCCAGCCATTACCGAACAGATGAATAATCAAAGGAATGCAAGCTATGAACGGCCGCTCAGTTTTCTGGCGTTGCTCATAAAATAGAGTATATCCAATGTATCTCAAATTTCCCAATATTTCTAACAGGTTGTGCGACCAAGATGCTCCAGTGTTAACTCATTCAGTTTCTTTAATTATTGTTGTTGTTCAATTATGGTTGTTGTTTATCATAGGACAACGCTCAACCACCTAACAGATGGTCAAATAATTTCCAGCTGTAAATATCCAGTATTTTAGTAAAAATAACTTATCTAACGTGTCCTTTCTTTGCTTAAGTGGGTAGTGTGATTTATGAGAGATTTAGCCATCTCTTTATAACATGTCGAAAGACTACACAGAGAGTCCTTCGTTAGCTCGCGGTGTTGATGTTGGATACAGTGATGATAGTGGTGAGGGAGACAAAGGAATTGTCAGATTCCAGTGCTAAGGAATGTATGAATGTATAACGGAAATTGAGGCTCACCTGAAGAACACATTAAATAAATGAGAGCTATGTTTGCTGTCTTTACATGGCTGCATATATTTTTTATTTTACATATCTTTTTTTATCTCACACTGAGTGCTATGTAGTTTTCAGGAGCCACATACACACTCAATTATATATATATATGTGTATATATATATATATATATATATATATTTATTTATATACATACATACATATATATATATATATATGAGAGAGAGAGAGAGAGAGAGAGAGAGATAGAGAGAGATGAGGGGGGGGGGAGATGAAATCAGTACTTCTGATATGCATACATCACATCGGAAGGAACAATATATCTTTCTATCTATCTATCTGTTTCTCTCCGTCTCTCTCTCTCTCTCTCCCTCCCTCTCTCTCTCTCTCTCTCTCTCTCTCTCTCTCTCTCTCTCTCTCTCACTCTCTCTCTCTCTCTCTCTCTCTCTCTCTCTCTCTCTTTATATATATATATATATATATATATATCTGTGTGTGTACGTGTGTGCGCATGTAGTTACATTTGTGTATATATGCATGTATGTATGTACATATGTATGCATATACATTCGCACTTGTATCATCTACCCAACTCACATATGGCTTCATTTGTCGAAATTTCTGAATTGTTAAGTTTCGTGGTTCAACGATGGAAGGTTAAAAGTTAAACGAAATGCCGTCACTCCAAGCATACATACTAACCACATCATTTCAATTATTTCCTGTACAAAGTTAGGTCACTGCAGAGGTCATTTGTTGGAGGTTACTAGAGAGGTCAGTGCAGATTAAATGCTAAGGCATATGATTGCACTGTTGGACAATGTCATTTTCAGGCAAATTATATTTTGACAGCTTCACTTTTACCATCCTTCATTTGAGAAGGAGAGATTTTAAGTGAAAGAGGCAAAATGCCGTTGCAGAAATGGTGGTTCTGTTGGAGGTGTTGTAATGATTGCTGTTATTCTAGTGATTGTAGTGAAGCGATATTAGTGCATGGTCATATTAAGACTATTGCTGTTGCACTTGCTGCCGTTGTTTGTAATGGTCTTCTTTGTGATTATAATTGGGATAGTGAAGTTATGATGGTGATAATTAGTGGCTACTCTTGTTAAGACTACTACTGGTGTTGCTGGTGTTTTCATTGTTGCTGGTGCTCTTGTTGTTGTTGTGTTGTTATTATTGTTGTTGTTTGTATCATGTCCATAATGAGGATTGTAACAGGATTATAATTGTGGTCGTAAAATTGTAATCGCGCGTTTATGTAGGAGGGGGAAGGGGGTGATATTGGTGAGTTTGTGATGTAGGCGTCGTGTTAGTTGTTGGCTTTCTTTAAATTATTATTGTCGATTTTGATGATGCTAGTAATTTTAATTCTGATAGTGAGTTAGTAATATAGAGATGTGTGGTATGATTGTGAGGGTACTCTTTTAATGGTACGTTTATGATGCTAAGGGTATGATGGTAAGATTGAACGGGTATCGATGTGATAGTCATTTTTTTATGGTAAGATTGTGGTTGGAAGTTAGTGATGGTAAGCATATGATGTCTAGATTCTGATAGTACGTTTGTGAAAGTAAGCTTGTGAAGGTAAGTTTGTGAAGATAAGGTTTCATGCCTGAATATGATAGTAAGATTGTGCTGCTGGAAGTTTGTGATGACATGGCTGGGATGGTTAAGGCGGCATTGTACGATTGCGATGGTAAGGTTGTAGTAGTAGGATTTGAATGTTAGGATATGATGGCAATGTTGTGATGGTAACATTGTAATGGTAAGGTTGTGGGGGTAAGTATATTATACTGATATTAGTAGTTGTTATCATTAAAGCTAATACTGTTCTTGATTGCAATTGTGAATGTGTGATGAGGGGTTTCTGATAGTGAGAGTAATTGTTGGTGATAACTAGAGTTAGGACTCGAAGAAACTTTGGCATCTATGTCTACGATGATGACTGATCACGCAGTTGACCGTCAATTGGCTTGTTAATGTTTTGTTTTAATTGTCTGCCAGCCTCAAGCGATATCTTTTATAGCGAACCGAGTTTTAGTGATGTTATTGCTACTATCATTGTTGCTGATACTGTTCCAGTTAAAACTATCATTGTTGCCTGGTGGCTTACAATTGATAGTTGGTGAGTTCGATTCGCAGAGGCGCGATATGTCCTTGGGCATGAAACTTTATTTCATGTGGTTCAAGTCCACTCAGCTAGATAACAAAATGAGTAATAGGTGTAGTTTAAAAAGCCAACCTTGATACATGCTACCACAATGAATCTCTCTGTGAAATACATTCAGGCTGCACGTGTCTGTGGAGTTCAACACAATTTGCAGGTTAACTTCACGAGCAGCTTATTCAACTGCAAACTAAACATCGGAACCGACAAAGATCCAGCCTTGTTATTGTTATTCTTGATAGTCACATTGACTTAGTTTATGTTATTATTTGTATTCCACCTCAGATAATTTACTCCGTAGATCGACCTAACAAAGGTGTTCCTGTTGTAAGGATTCCTTATTTTTCTATATCCATAACAATATAATCCAACGTGGTCTTCAATATTTAAAAGAGTGGGCGTGATTTGATTTTTTAAAAAAAATGACTGTTATTTCTAAATAATCGAAAGGCTATAGAGCATAATACATTCTAAATGTTATCGATATCATTTTGATGGTGTTATTCATGTTTCTGATGCTGCTAGTTTTTGTATTGCTGTTGGTATTCGTTACATATAATTATTACAGATGTGATTCTTGATCTTGTTGCCATTCTGTTGGTTCCTATTCTTTATATATTTGTTGTTTTATTTAAATTTCGCTCGCATTTTAATTTGTTCTCCTGCTGTTTTTATGTTATATGTCATTATATCTAATGCATCTTATCTTCATATATTTATTATAAGTCAATTATTTGTTTGTTACTTTGTTGTTGATCATTTTATGTGAAAATCTACAGCAAGGCCCAGAACTCAACGAAACACTTAAGATACCACTCCAGTTTCTAAAGGTTTCTTGTCTCTAGTCTTGAAGTCCAGTACTCTGTGACTTTGACGTTCCCTCTCCTTTGCAGCTTTTCAAGGGAACATCTCAGGGAAAGAGTGCTTCCAGACACATCCGTGATAGTATCGCCCTTCACCTTTTTGAGATTTTCTCGCATGCTACGGATGTGTGGAAACACTCGATCCCTGAGATTTTCCCTTGAAAAGCTGGCTTACCTCACAACTATTTTGCATCTCTATGATGTAAGATTTTTGCATACTAACCAGCGAAACTGTACAGTCGGTACGTTGAAGAAAAAATAGCTATATATCTCTGTCTAGTATTTCTTCTTAATTTACAATTGTTATATAGCTCTGATATCGAGTCAATTTAATTATTTCGATTATCTTGTCACTCATAATCACAGAGAAACACTGGTTAAGGTCGACAACACACAATTTCACATACTTGTGAAAAACTATATTTGTATATATATACATGTGTATGTAGGTATGCACATACATGTGTGTACCTCTCATTATATATATATATATATATATATATATATATATATATATATATATATATATATATATATATATATATATATATATATATATATATATATATATATATATATATATATATATATATATATATTTAAATATATATATATATATATATATATATTGTTATATTTGGGGAGGGTCATATTTGCGTAATATTGCCAGAATTAATAACAGAACACACTTACTGTTTGGTTGGTTTTCGCTTCTCGCTGTCTTTTATATATATATATCTGCGATCTAACTTACTCGGTCCTCAATGTTGCCATTGACTGACCGGCGGTCAAAAATAATACAGATACAATATAGACAAACACATATATATATAGTTTACATAATTTACATAAATCTTTCGTTGCACATCTGCAACATCGTCAGTGGTGTTATATTCATTGTTCCTCCTGTTGTGTTGTATGTCTACGCCATTTTTTTTGTGTTCAGTCTGTCTATATATTTATTTATTTATTTGCTTGTTTGTTTATCTTATTTTATTTTGTCTTCTTTGCGCATGCGTTTGCGTGTGTGTATAGTGTTATGTGTGATGTGTGACTAGTGTGTATAGTGTTGTGTCTGCTGGTTGACTAGTGTGTGTTTATGTGCTTGTGTATGTATTTATTTATCTTATTTTATTTTATTTAATTTACTTATTTATTTATACTTCTCTTAGGTCAGTGTTGTTTGTTTGGGTGTTGTTGTTGTTCCACTCATTCTTTCTGTTTAGCTTTGGTCTTCTAATTTCTATTTCACTGGCCTCTCTGATTTGCCTATCTGCTGGGTCATTCCTATGTTTAGATATTATTCTAATTTCTATGTTGTCTATGTTACCGTCATGTTGTTGTCTAGCATGTTCGTATAGTACTGACCCGTTTTTTCGTCCTTTTAGTTCCCCCCAGTGTTGGTCTATCCTATATATATATATATATATATATATATATATATATATATATAAAATTTCAGGTTATCAATAATGTAGTGATAATATATCGTTACGTTAGAGATGAACAGCGTACGTGCAGGTTTGCTCAACGAGTATAAATTATATTCCGGAGAAATGTAGAAAGGATGAATATAAAATGAAAGTGCTTTTGTTAAAAAAGGAATTTAATAGGTATTGACATATGTTTCTGTAACAGACCGAATACCTATGTATCCAAAATCTCTGAAGAAGTGACAACTGTTTATACATTTGCTATCGAATACTTGCTAACATTATATGATTACGCAAGCAGCGATACATAGGTATTCGGTCTGTTACAGAAACATATGTCAATACCTAATAAATTCCTTTTTTAACAAAAGCACTTTCATTTTATATTCATCCTTTCTATATATATATATATATATATTAATAAGAGGAATTCCAAACTTTGTCTGATTTACTGGTTTTATTTACAATCCTTTAAAATTTATAATGGTATTATAATGAAATAGTATGATAGAATATTAAATGTTAAATGTTAATTGAACAAGTACTTTCATGCTTTCGCAATCTTCAGATTCATAATGTGTGGTGACAGTCAAGTTTGCAATTTTCATATATATATATATATATATATATATATATATCAATGATATTAATAAATGGAAAATATCTTTATAAAACCATATTTATTTTATCATATATATTTCTATTTTCGTATTTTATCCGATGAGGGCGTACCAAAATATTGATACCCTTGGAATATATATAATAAAATAAATATGGTTTTATAAAGATAGTTGCCATTTATTAATATCATTGATATATATATATATATATATATATATGAAAATTGCAAACTTGGCTGTCACCACACATTATGTACCTGAAGATTGCGAAAGCATGAAAGTACTTGTTCAATTAACACTTAACATTTAATATTCTATCATACTATTTCATTATAATACCATTATACCTTTTAAAGGATTGTAAATAAAACGAGTAAATCAGACAAAGTTGGAATTCCTCTTATTAATATATATATATATATTGGTAAACGGAATAGAAAATGCTGACAAATTGTTCACAGTTGAAAAATGGTTTAATTAGGAATAAAAGAGTATTAGTGATTGTATGGGTTAGTATTCAGTTGTGGTTTTAAGTTTTTAAGCTTTTACCGGTTGCGCATTTCTAAATGCTTTTCAATTAAACCATAATTAAACCATAATTCAATTAAACCATAATTAAACCATAATTAAACCATTTTTCAACTGTGAACAATTTGTCAGCTTTTTCTATTCCGTTTACTAATATATAATAACTTGTGTGTTACACCTCTATTCTTTTAACTATATATATATATATATATATATATATATATATATATATATATATATATATATATATATATATATAGAGAGAGAGAGAGAGAGAGATTTTGAGTTTATGTTGGTTGTATACCAACACCTAGTATGCAGGCTGGAGCACTCGACGAAGTGCGCAGGTTGGTTTGGTTACTCCGGAGTAGTATATATTACCTCTCATTCGGGCGCCATGCTTTGACGTATAGAGTTACGGCTCTTGCCATTCTGAGTTCAAATCCCGTCGAGGTTAACTTTGCCTGTTATCCTTACGGGGTCAATAAAATAAAGTACCAGTAATGCACAGGGTAATTGCTGGCCTTGAGCCCAAATGTAGAAACAATTATATATATATATTTATATATATATATATATAATGAGAGGTACACACATATATGTGCATACATACATACACATGTATATATATACAAATATACTTTTTCACAAGTATGTGAGATTGTGTGTTGTCGACCTTAACCAGTGTTTCTCTGTGATTATGAGTGACAAGATAATCGAAATAATTAAATTGACTCGATATCAGAGCTATATAACAATTGTAAATTAAGAAGAAATATCAGGCAGAGATATATAGCTATTTTTTCTTCAATGTACCGACTGTACAGTTTCGCTGGTCAGTATGCAAAAATCTTACATCATAGAGATGCAACATTGTTGTGAGGTAAGCCAGATTTTCAAGGGAACATCTCACGGATCGAGCGTTTCCACACACATACGTAGCATGCGAGAAAATCTCAAAAAGGCGAAGGGCGATACTATCACGGATGTGTCTGGAAGCACTCTTTCCCTGGGGTGTTCCCTTGAAAAGCTGGCTTACCTCACAAAAATGTTGCATCGCTATGATGTAAGATTTTTTGTTTACTGACCAGCGAAACTGTACAGTCGGGACATTGAAAAAAAAAATAGCTATATATATATATATATACATACATTTATATATATATATATAGTTCAAGGAGACAACGTATAGAGGTACAAAACGTCCTATTAGTTTCATGCTTTATATTAGAAAGAGGAATGAATGTTAGACGTGTCGGGTTTAAGCTCTTCTTCAGGAGTACAAAATACAGATATGATCTACATGGATAAACAGAAAAAGGGTCCAGCAAAGATAAAATATAATTATATACGTGCATGTGTGTGTGTGTGCGCGCATCTATATCTCTCTGCTCTCTCTCTCTCTCTCTCTCAATCTCTCTCTCTCTCACACTTTCTCTCTCTCTCTCTCTCTCTCTCTCTCCATATATATATATAGTTTTTTGCTCTGATTATTTAATTTATTAATTCTCCATTGAGCTACATCGTGAAAAGTTGCCAAGACACATATATACCTGTGACTTTGTTTAATTGGTGTATGTGTAAATATTTATATTTAATAATCTCCCATAAGGTTCAGATAAAAATTTGGGCGATATTGGGCTGCGCTTTCTAGCAACCAACCCACTCGCCGTAAGCAACCAATCACACCCTTCCTGACTTGACCACTGCCACGTCACAGTTCTCAACCATTTTGAATTCGTGTTTGGCGGTGGTCACTTCGGAAAATAATATGTCCTAGCGAGTTTATCCCCCGAAGAGCACTAAACTCGAATATTAACCTTAATAAGGTATCTCAAAAGTGAGCGAAACCCTAGGGTCGGGATTTAGTGATTTAATCCTGGTATGTATATAAGCATTTCTAACATTAATCTTTACCTAATTATCTATGGTTGACCGTATATTTAATTCATTTCCACGTGCTGTTGAAAGGTTGGGTAAATATTCTATAGCGGTTGGAAAAAATTCTATAGAGGTGGAAAAAATTGTATTTTGAAGAGTTAAACGGCTGCCATGCCGTCCCTGAACAAAAAATGCAAAGTGTAAAGCTACTATAAGATGCGCAATGATAGGTTCTATGGTAGTATAAAATTTCAACCAAATAAATTGATTTATGTGTGAGGTGAAGACGAAGTTTCGAATTTGAACTAAATCGGTTGAAAAATGTGGGATCTAATGAGAGGTCGCCGTCCCTGAACAAAAAATGCAAAGTGTAAAGCCACTATAAGATCTGCAATGATAGGTTCTATCGTAGTATAAAAGTTGAACCACATAAATTGATGTATGTGTGAGGTGGAGCCGAAGTTTGAATTTGAACGAAATCGGTTGAAAAATGTTGGAACTAGAGATGAAAATGCGGAAATTTAAAGGAAAAGGTGGTATTTTCGAATATTTAAGCGGCTGCCACGCCGTTCCCGAACAAAAAATCCAAAATGTAAAGTCATTTTAAGACGTGAAATAATCAGATTTAGCGTAGTGTAACATTTGAACAAAGTAGGTTGATTAATGTGGGTGCTATAGCGGGAAAAGTGGAAATTTGAGTCTAAAATGGTATTTTTGAATATTTAAGCGGCTGCCACGCTGTCCCTGAACAACAAATGCAAAATATAAAGTCATTACAGCATGTGCAATGATAAATTCTATTCTGCTTCAAAGATTGAAAGAAATCGGTGACAAAATATGGGAGCTAGAGCCAAAAATCTTATTTATCGATACCTAAAAAAATGTCATCCCCTATCGATTTTTATCTGCAGAATGACCCCGGATTGAAAAAGAACGATACGCTGATACATAGAAAAGACTGCCCGATGACAAATCTATACGCCCGTAAAGTTTCGTGAAAATCGGTCGTAAGATGTAGGCCCCTATAGGCAATACATATACTTAATTTTACACACACATACTTAATTTTATATATATACAGATATATATATATATGGATATATATATATATATATATATATATATATATATATATATATATATATATATATATATATATATATGTAAAAGTTCTATTTAAATTGTTGGGATGCAACAACCAAATATTTGTATAACTGATATAAAGCACTCAACAAATAATTGGAGTAAAAATACGATATTAACAAAAGGAAACTATATTTATAAAACCATATTTATTTCATTATACATATTTCAAGGACATCAAGTTAAATTATGGTGTGCTTTCATCAGATAAAATATAATATACATCAGTTTTATAAATAAATATTGATATACCCTTAAATAATGCAACCATTTCTGTTGGAAGCTCCCGGATAGTATCCGGATACTATCCGGGAGCTTCCAACAGTAATGGTTGCATTATTTAAGGGTATGTCAATATTTATTTATAAAACTGCTCCATATTATATTTTATCTGATGAAAGCACACCATAATTTAACTTGATGTCCTTGAAATATGTATAATGAAATAAATATGAAATTAGAAAATAGAATAGATTTCACCGTATTTTTGACTAAAGGAATTTTAGCCTGATAATGTGGTTAGAACCTTCAGATAAATACTCATCTTTTTCCATTTATCTGACGGTTCTAAACCCCATTATCTGGCTAAAATTCCTTTAGTCAAAAATACGGTGAAATCTATTCTATTTTCTAATTTCAAACCTGCTCACTGTTTCAAAACATACTTACTTGCCAAATAAATATGGTTTTATAAATATAGTTTCCATTTGTTAATATCCTATATATATATATATATATATATATATATATATATATATATATATATATATATATATATATATATATATATATATATATATATGTGTGTGTGTGTGTGTGTGTGTGTGTGTATGTATGTATATTGGTTTTCTTATTGGAATAGTTGTCCAGGCGTCGACAAAACGCTGTAAATAATCATTAAGGTCATCATCATGGTGGACACTATTCTAATCCTTAGGTTTATCAATGTCGTTTCCTCCTCCTGCTCATCCTCCTCCTCCTCTTCTTCTTCTTCTTCTTCTTCTTCTTCTTCTTCTTCTTCTTCTTCTTCTTCTTCTCATTAGTACTCATAATCATTTACTGTAATGATCTTATTAACATTGAATCATATAATTGACTCCCTATCAAGTTATGTAACCTCATATAAACAGTACTTCCCCCCAGGATATTTGGTGCTCCCAAAAGTATTGTGTGTAATGTTGTCATGTTGGGGCTAATTCCATTTCCATCATGGTTTTCTGTCACCGACCCAATTGCTTCAATTACAATTGTTACCACTCTTGTTTTTATATTCCACATTCTCTCGACATCTATTCTCAAGATTTCTCACAACCATTTTCACGTTTTCTTTACCAGTGATGTAATGTCCTCTCGACACGTCTTAGCTTCCTTCGTGGCTCTTTACATTTCTTCGCTTCAGTTTCCTTAACACCTACACCAGAAGTCCTTGATCGTTGATTAACATCTTGAATCGCTGAAAACTTCCGTTTCTACATACATGTGTTATTTAGGTTGCTAAACTACTTCTCCCTCGTGCCGTTTATTTGATCCAGGATCAATTAACAGATATTGTTTCTTCCTTTTCTTCATTTTCATTTTCATTCACACTCACAGCAATCACTCTTTCCACATTTAGTAGTTATATCATTTTGTCCCTCATCAGTGGTTTTCTACCTTCCATATTCGCCTTCTAAGTGACCTTCAGCATTAATATTCATACTTTGAAATTCAACTTCCAAGGGCTCAAATTCAAACTTCCTGAGCCAATTACTCCAATAAATTTCATTATCAGTTCCATCTAATTGTTTCCATTGATTTCAAACATTCCAATCTACTTCCAATGCGGGACCATCCGGTCACCCACCCGCCGTGCTCCTACTTCTTTTGCAAAAATGTGACACTTGATTTCGATTTTATCTTATTTGCTCTATTTCCTTCTATCTCCGGTTTCGCTACGTCGCTTTATCACAATAAGGGCGGTGGGTTGGAAGAACCGATAGAGTGTCTGACAATAGGCTTTGGAGCATAGTGTTACAAACCTTTACATTCTGAGTTCAAATCCCGCCGAAGTTAACTTTGCCTTTCATCCTTAAGGGGTCGATAAAATAAAGCCCCAGTAATACACTCGGGTCGTCTTTACTCTCCCCTAAAATTGTTGGCCTCGTGCCTAAATCAGATACAATTATTATTATTATTACAGTTGCATTTATCTTGCTTTATGTTGATACAAGTTATCACCAAGTCACAACCAGTAACCTCAAGAGACAACAAGGTCCAGCAATTTCAAGAAAGAACATACATACACACACATGCATCTTTAGGTGTTTAGACTTGTGATGTACTTATATTGACAGAATCTTCCTTAGTATATGGGCAGTTTCCATTAGTACTATCTTTTGTATTTATCTTATACGCGGGTTTAGTTTTTGTAATGGAGTATGATTTTTGATGATGATCTCGTGTTTCAAAACAAGTTTGATCATCGAATCATGTGATTCCCTTAGATATGTAGATAATCGAATTGCTGCAGTTTTCAACGCAATATATAACTGGATTAACCCACATCCTCCTTCTTTCCCAGGGAGATATATTCTATCTGTATCTGCCTTAGGGTGATGCATTCTGTGCATATTTGAGAATTTTCTAATTTTTGTATCGATCGTACTGATCTCTGTACTTGACCAATTGATGACATTGTAACTGTAGGTTACTATTGGTATGGCAAGCGTGTTTATGGCATCAATCCCGTTCCTTGCATCCAATTCCGTTCTTAAGATCGCTCTTACTCTGTGGTAACATTCCTTCTTTATCCATATTATAGGGCGATGGTCAAACGCCATGCTTTCCAGCATAGTTACGTCCCTTTACGGTCTGAGTTCAAATACCGCCGAGGTTGACTTTGCCTTTCATCCTTACCGGGTCGATAAAATAAAGTACCAGTAATGCACTGGGTAATTGCTGGCTTTGTGCCTAAAGTAGAAACAATTATTATTATTATTATTATTATTATTATTATTATTATTATTATTATTATTATTATTATTATTATTATTATTATTATTATTATTATTATTGTTATTATTACAGTTGCATTTATCTTGCTTTATGTTCATACGAGTTATCACTAAGTCACAACCAGTGACCTCAAGAGACAACAAGGTCCGCCATGTTCAAGAAAGAACATACATACATACACATGCATCTTTAGTGTTTAGAATTGTGATGTACTTATATTGATAGAATCTTCCTTAGTATATGGGCAGTTCCTATTAGTACTATCTTTTGTATTTCTCCTATACGCGGGTTTCCTGGGATTTGCGATAAGTAATCATTAGACCCCTTAGGTATCATTCCCAGAGCGCCTACAACCACTGGTATTGTTTTAGTTCTCAATTTCCACATTTTTCCAATTTCTATCTCCAGGTCTTTATACTAGCTCAATTTTTCAAATGTTTTTATAGATACATTCTTGTCTATTGGAACAGACATATCAATTAGCAGGCATACCCTCTTTTTAAAGTCCTTCAATATTATATCAGGTCTATTTGCATCTATTTTTCGGTCTGTTTGGATGCTAAAGTTCCACAAGATTCAGATGTGATATTTTTCAAGTATGGGAGGTGGTTGATGCTCCCACCAATTCTTTTGATGGGGCAGGTCAAAATGCTTACACGTTATCCAATGTATGTATTGTGCATCTCTGTCATGCCTGTTTAGGTATTCGGTTGGAGCTATAGGACTGCACATTGAAATTATATGGTCAATGGTCTCTGGTTGTTTTTAGCATACACGGCATAATGGGTTGCATCCATTTTTTATTATGTTGGCAGACCCTGATCTTGTGCTGATATAATTAGTCCTTCAGTCTCCGATTTCAGTCCAGAGGATGCCAACCACTGATGTGTTAAGGTTTTGTCAACATCAGGATTGTTAGCTCGCTCTGGGTATTTTCCATACAGAGGCTTTTCTTGCCATTTCTTCGCCAGTTTCTGTAGCAGTTCTTTCTTTGCAGTTACTTTTACCTGCTTTGCTTTTTCTGTGTTTTCCATTTCAGCAGTAAATGGGACTTCTGAAATGTGTAGTCCATTACTGTATCTTTGTGCATCTTTTGTAATGGAATATGATCCTTTGATGCTTTCGTGTTTCAAAACGAGTTTGATCATCCAATCATGTGATTCCCTTAGATATGTAGATAATCCAATTGTTGCAGTTTTCAACGCAATGTCTAACTGGATTAACCCACGTCCTCCTTCTTTCCTAGGGAGATATATTCTATCTATATCTGCCTTAGGGTGATGCTTTCTGTGCATGGTTAAGAGTTTTCGAATTTTTGTATCGAGCCTACGGATCTCTGTGCTTGACCAGTTGATGACATTGTAACTGTAGGTTACTACTGGTATGGCAAGCGTGTTTATGGCATCGATCCTATTCCTTACATTCAATTCCGTTCTTAAGATTGCTCCTACTCTGCGGTAACATTCCTTCCTTATCCTTTCCCTCATTGTCGAGTGCTTGATTCCGTCTCCTTCACAAATACCTAGATATTTGTAAGTTTTTTCTTGATCAAGTTCCCTTATCACGTTCCCCCGATCAAGATTAATGTCTGAACTCTTCAGCAGCTTTCATCTGGTGAACGTTGCTTTGGCGCATTTATCTAGTCCAAACTCCATTTTAATGTCATCACTGAACTGCTCCACAGTGGATAATAGCCCTTGCAATTGTTCATCATTTTTTGCAAATAGTTTCAGGTCATCCATGTAGAGCAGGTGATTAATGGTTTTGTCATAGACTTTATATCCATGTTTTGTTTCATTGGGCATTTTACTTAATGGTATAAGCGCGATGCAGAATAAAAGCGGTGATAAAGAGTCACCCTGAAAAATTCCACAATTAATATTAACTTCTCCAGCTTCCAGTGATTTTGTTTCACTATTCAAAAGGAGTGTCGTTTTCCATGTCTTCATACTGAATGACAAAAACCTCCTGACAACGGGGGATATTTTGAAAATCTCTAAACATTTTTCAATCCAACTGTGTGGCAAACTATCGAATGCTTTTTTATAATCTATCCAAGCAATCGATAGATTTTTGTGTCTATTATGACAATCTTCCAGTATCATTTTGTTAACCAGAAGCTGATGTTACAGCCATATGAGCCTCGTTTACACCCTTTCTGCTCAATGGGAAATAGGTCATTTGTTATCAGGTGGTCATATGTGCATTCAGTTAGGACTGATGTTAAAATTGTATACATTGTGGTCAAGCAAGTTATCGGTCTGTAATTTTTGGGATTGTTTGTCTCATCATTCTTCGGAAGCAGGAATGTAATGCCGTTAACTAGCCTTGATGGTATCTTTCTGGCTCCTTAACTATTTCATTGTAAAGTTGGGCTAACAGCTCATGAGACTCTGTGAAGGCATTTATCCAAAAGTTTTGTATGTTGTCTTTTCCTGGGGATTTCCATTTGCTGGTTTTTCTTAGAGCCAAGCGCAACTGTTCAACTGTTATATTTTCCCATATTTGTTCCTCAAGGTGAGCTGTATCTTTCATTTGTCTGTCTATCCATGGGGCATGTATGTTATGAACTTTTTCTTCGGCCCAGATCTTTTCCCAGAATTCTTGCACTTCCTCCTTGGGTGGTATTGATTTAGCAGTTATTGTTGACTTACCAATTTTTCTGTAGAAGTTTCTTTGGTTGTTTTTGAACATATTATTGTCCTTATAGAATCTAAATCGTTTTTCAAAGCGCCTTATACGAGCAGCTTTGGCCGACACTTTTTGCTTGATTATTTCTATCAGCATGTCTATGTCACATGTTGATTTTATACTGTCCGAGCATTGCTGACTTGTGGGTTTATGTCGAACACCTGCTGTCACGTGTAGGACGGATCCAGCTATCAGCTGAGTCCATCGTGAGGATTGCCCCGCCCCCTTCCTTTAGCCGGGAAGGGCAGGCAGTTTTTATCTGTCTGGTGGCCATGGCGAAAGAGATAGTATGGTGGACACGTTTGAAAGGGCTGAAGACGAGCACTTACCTCTTCGGTGATGCCCTGATTAACTTTTTCAAATTTCATTTGAAAAGGAAAATCAGGGTAGAGAGGGAAGTGCTCTCTTCCCAGCATTTTGTTGAAAGATGGGTGAGAGAAGCAAGTATGGCCCGAATGAATGGGCCTTCTCTGAGTATGTGTCTGTAAATTAAAGGTGAAAACTGGGAGAGGGCACTTGCCCTGGTGGTCAGGGCCACTGTGGTCTTTTAATGGGCTTTCTCCACAAATGTCCCTCGGAAGTCTCCCCCCTATTGGAGAATTTTTCTTTGTCATTTTATTTCAACCTCCGTTTTTTTTACACGCAGAAATGCCCATTTGTACCGTCCTGTATTTTCCTGTACTGTCCTTAATATCTACTTTATGTAAACCCTTGTGGTTAATAAAGAAAACATTATTATAATTATTATTATTATTATTATTATTATTATTATTATTATTGAATGCCATGGTTGACGGAGGCTCGGCTCTGTAAGGTATAGTAATTTTTAACCGTTAAAACAATTGTAAATTGTTTAAAACTTGAACCAAATTGTTGATAAAGACACCCTCCTCCTCGTGAGAGGGGTCTTTCTGTCCGTTATTTGGCCCTTCGGGGTTAAATAATCAGTTATTGGGGTTTTGTACCCAAAATTTCATTTTAAACAAAAAACAACATGGCCACGAAAAAGAAATTTCATACGTCACTCCCACTCATTCCGTCTTCTTCTTCCTCAATCATCACTACAGCAGAGAGAAGATTGTCTCTCTCCCTCCCTTCTTTAAATGTGTCTCTCTCCCTCCCTTCTCTTTCGCAAGTGACGAAAGAAAAGAAAAGTCTCGTGCAAAGCGTGCAAGGTTTCTCCACGACGACGACGACAGCGACGAAACAGGTGTGCGGGAAATACGAAAACCCAGTTCATTCGTCTGACGTCAGGAATAATAGCAGTAGCAGCCGTAATAACAACAGCAACAGTGACAATGAAAACAACAGTAGCAGCCGCAACAGCATCACCAGCAGCATAAACAACAACAGCATTAGCAGCAGCAACAGCAACAACAACTACAGCAACAGCGGCGGAGGCAGTAGTCGTAGTACCTGCAGCAACAACAAAAGTACCAGCAGCTCTGACGACAACAACAACAGCAGAGAAAAACCAATCTCATTTGCAGGTATTGCGAAAAACTTGGAAACAATCCTCATAACAAATGAGGAATTAGAGGAAGCGAAGAAGATGGTGACAAAGAACGAACACCGAGCAATCTGCAAGGCAGCGAAAAATTTTTTCGAAACCCAAGAGCACTGTACGGTCACGTACCGTACAGTAAGTACAAAATCCCGTAGGGTGGAAAGAGCCACAGAGGCCCAAATACAAAAAGCCTTGGGGTCTGTGTGGCAGCGGAAAACGCACATCACCCGAGGCAAAAAATATGCCACCGTAGACGTACTTTTTGCCACACCCCAGGAGGCAAAGGCCCAATCAGTAGTGACCCTAAGGAGCGAGGAAATGGTGTTGGTGCCCTCCTACTGTGGGCAAAAAATTGTGAGGGTCAAACTGACCCACGTCCCCCCCCGGAATGACCCCTTCATGGCTGGCCGCGTCTGTCCTCGTTGGAATCGAGGACAAAACAACTGTACTGCAAGTACAGAAAAAAGTAAGAGAAGATTGGGTCGGCTCCTCCATTGAGATGCTAATCCAAACCAACCAGGAGTGCATCGAAGCTATCCCGGATGTGATAGACTTCGATAACGGCACTCAACTGCCCATAAGTGTTGAGGGCAAACGCCCGAAATGCTTTCGCTGTGGATCGAAGACTCACCTCAGGGCCTTCTGCAACGAGAAGACCCTGAGAAAGGAGAAAACCCCCCTCCTTCCGAATCCGGCTCCACGGCTACCAGCAACAGGACAAGCGGCAACCAGGAACGATAGGCCCGTGGCACCCATACCCACTCCACGGAAATCAAAAACAGCAGCAGCAGTGGAAATACTAACAACAACAACAGCAATACCAAATGCAGCTGCAACAGAGACTCCAGTGCAAACATCACCAA
Organism: Eledone cirrhosa; assembly: GCA_964016885.1. Lineage (NCBI taxonomy): Eukaryota > Metazoa > Mollusca > Cephalopoda > Octopoda > Eledonidae > Eledone > Eledone cirrhosa. The sequence goes on from OZ024743.1 coordinate 231,132,658, forward strand.
CAACAACAAGTGAAAGAGTGGAGCTCACAGAATCAGACATGGAGTGTGAGGTGGGAGAGAGATGGCCAAAGGTCGTAAGAAGGCACAAACGCAGAAGCAGCGCATCGTCGCCTTTGAAAAGGGAGGAAAGAAATGAGAAAAGGGTAAAGTCTACTGCAAAGAGACCCACAGCAGCAACAACACCAACACCATCACCACCCACACTAGCGCCACCATCACCACCGGCGACAACCCCACCGCCAACAACACCTTCAACACCACCACCACAAGCACCAACATCGCAAACACAACAACAAAACACACACACCCAGCAACAACGACAAGAAAATAGCAGAACCACACCCCACCCCCAGAAAAACAAATGCACGGCAATAAATACACACAACAAGAAACTAATGACTTACATAATTGAACACACAGACATTTCACAACAGGACTACATAATACCAGCACCAATCAAAACGCCAACTAACATAAGACTGCTAAAAATAGCACAGAAACAATACACAAATATTAAAACGAAATTCCCCAACGCAGTTGGTGATTTCAGGGACCTAGGAGGAACCATCAATCGAAGAGTATACTCAGACATTCTCTTAGAAGAGCCGACGACCAGCCGAAGGGACGATTCAACGGTCCCTTCACCAGACGATCAAGTGAAAAGGGATGTAAAAACCATCCCTCCTCTACCAAAAGTACGGTAAGTGGTCTTTCCCATCTTTTCCACTCTATTTTAAACATGACCTCACTCAGAATAGGCAGCATAAATGCACGTGGCTTGGGGTCGTCATGGAAGCAGGGTCACCTGCTCAACGAACTCAGGTCACTAAACATAGATGTAGTGGCCATCAGCGAGACCAGAATCTCCGAAGCACGGGCCTTCGCACCGATCTTCGGCGGCTACGATGTGTACGCATCTCCCAGCCGTCCTGGATCCGGTGGAGGAGTTGCTGTACTTTTTCGGAGAGGTTTGGATCTCGCCATACGGGCCATCTTCCTGGACCCAGAGGGTAAGCTGGTGGTGCTGGACGTGACCAGCGGAGACGGGCAAGCTTTCAAGCTAGTGGCCGTCTATGCCCCGACAGGAGCAGGGCGGCCTGATTTCTTCCGGCGTCTGGAGACCTTTCTTGGAACGTCGCGCTCTTTAGTGTTAGTGGGCGACTGGAACGGGATCTTAGATGCACGCTGGGACTGTGTGGGATTAGCGGATAGGGGTGGAGGGTGCAAGAGCCTCACCAACCTGCTCAGGCGTTTTGAACTGTCTGACAGGTACCGATTGGATTTCCCGAATGTGCCAATGTGGACTTGGACAAACCGCATAGGGTCATCCAGATCATATCTAGATAGAGTATTTTGTAGGGAAATAGATAGGTCTAGCATAGGCTGTCCACAATTCAAGATAGTCAGCTACACGGACCACAAATTCGTGATCTGTGTGCTTGACTTAGATAGACTTCATAGACGAGGACCCGGCTACTGGAAGCTAAACGCGTCCTTACCAGCGCGCAAGGCCTACAGAGACCGGATTAGCGAACTAGTTAAGCGGGCGTTGACGGGGGCCATCGTCAACAACAAGTGGTGGTTTGCTCTGAAAAGAGCGATTAGAATAGAATCGATTAGATTTAGTAAGGCTTTAGCAATAGAGAAAAATAGAGCAGAGGGAGAACTAGTTAGAAAATTAGACGAGGCGCTTAGCAAAGGCATTGCGACCGACGTGCTTGCGGCGAAATTGGCCCTTGACCAATTCTTCAATGCAAAGCACGAAGGCTGCGTTGTCAGAGCAAGGGTGCGTGCTCTCAGACACGAGGGGACGAAAGCCGTTCAATGGGCCCGAGTGGCGGAGGCGCGTCGTGGCAACAAAGCCACGATCCGGTCTTTGGTGGACCACGACGGGCGCATGCTACTCGATCCCGGGCAAATGTGTGAAGCTTTTCAGCGACACTTCGCTCAGCTGTTCGGGGGCAGCGGTGGGCCGGGTAGAGGAATGGACTTTAGTGTCTACCTCGACGGACTGCCGCGGCTCTCGGCCACTGAGGCGAAGTGTTGCGAAAAGCCGATAACAGCCGCTGAAGTAAGGGAGGCAATGACTGGCTGCACAAGGGGTAAATCGCCTGGTTTGGATGGTCTGCCCTATGAACTTTACGTACAGATGCCAGACTTGTTCGGAGGCCTCTTGGCGGACGTCTACTGCAACTGGCAACAGAACGGGAGAATTCCCAGTTCTGTGAGCCGAGGAGCGGTGGCACTGCTGAGAAAGGATCCGAACAAGGGGGATAACATAGAAAATTTCCGGCCCATAACTCTGCTAAACACAGAGTTTAAGATTTTGGCCAAGGTGCTAGCAAAGAGGTTGGCGCTTGTCGTTGGTGGTCTGGTGGGAGAGGCGCAGACATGCGCCATTCCCGACAGATCCATCCACGACAACCTCCACCTCATGCGATACATCGTAGAGAGGGTAGCTAGGGAACCTGGCACGGGTGGGTCCTTGATCAATTTAGATCACTCGAAAGCTTTCGATAGGGTCGACCATCGTTACCTAGCGGCAGTCCTGAGGGCGGCTGGCTTTGGGCCCGTCTTCAGAGGCTGGATCGCTGCCATGCACAGCGACATCTGCTCTGTGGTGAGAGTGAACGGTCACCTGTCGGAACCGTTCAACATCATGCGCTCGGTCCGCCAAGGATGTCCCCTCTCGTCCCTCTTGTACGTATTGACTCTCGAGCCATTACTGCACAAACTGGAGACGTTGAGGGGGGTCCCGCGCGAACTAGGATGCGGAAGATCCGTGTCAGCATATGCGGACGATGTCACCGTAGTGGTGTCGAACGCCAAACACATCGAGGCGATCGGCACTACACTAAGAGAATACGAAGCGGTGACAGGAGCAATGATCAACCAGGAAAAGTCAGTGGGCCTGCAGCTCGGCACCTGGAGAGGCAGGTCCATGCCTTCCAACAGCGTCGTCGGACGCTGGACGGACGGACCGGTTAAATTGCTAGGGGTCTGGTTCGGTCCGGACCTCCAGACGGACAAAAACTGGGACGAGGTGACGAGCAGAATGGCTTCTCTCAACCAGAAATGGGCCGAGAGGAATCTATCCCTGAAAGGTCGAGCGGAGGTGGCTAACGCGTACATCGCGTCCGTCATCTGCTACCGCCTGACCGTCGTACCTTGTCCTAAGCCTCGCCTGACTGTGCTGGAGAGTTTGCTCTTTCGCTTTTTGTGGAAGGGACGCGCTCCGATGGTCAGGCGGTCCATCTGTTGTCAACACCCGCTACTTGGAGGGCTGGGCATGCCGTGGCTGATGATGCGCAGGCACGCGCTCAGGCTACGACATCTCCACCTCTTCCTCGGCGGTGATCAGGTGTGGTCGCCGTTTGCTAGACGCGTGTTTCCCCAGCTCGTTTCCTTGACGGAGCTGCAGTCCTGGGTCAAGCGAAGACCGAGAGGGAGCGCCTGGAGACTGGAATGTCTTCAGGCGCTCACAGCCCTCGACCAATCGGGCAATGTGATCGGTGGAAACTCCACCTCGGCGTTCTATAGAGGATTAGTGGAGGGGAAGAGCGACGACGTACTTGGGGAAACTCTAGGCGTCGACGAAAATCAACTAGCCAATCTCTTCGGAAGAACTTTCGGGCCAGGGCCTATGGACAACTTCCAGAAATCTCTGGCCTGGCAGTGCTACCGAGGAGCCTTGCCAGTTCGGGATAAACTCTACAGGCATGGAGGTGCCGTCAGCCGGGCATGTCCGAGATGCGCGCAGGGCGACGAAACCGTCCTGCACGCACTCGTCCAGTGTCCGAAAATTGCTGACTTGTGGGTTTATGTCGAACACCTGCTGTCGCGTTTAGGACGGATCCAGCTATCATCTGAGTCTATCGTGAGGATTGCCCCGCCCTCCTCCTTTAGCCGGGAAGGGCAGGCAGTTTTTATCTGTCTGGTGGCCATGGCGAAAGAGATAGTATGGTGGACACGTTTGAAAGGGCTGAAGACGAGCACTTACCTCTTCGGTGATGCTCTGATTGACTTTTTCAAATTTCATTTGAAAAGGAAAATCAGAGTAGAGAAGGAAGTGCTCTCTTCCCAGCATTTTGTTGAAAGATGGGTGAGAGAAGCAAGAATGGCCCGAGTGAATGGGCCGACTCTGAGTATATATCTCTAAACTAAAGGTGGAAAACTGGGAGAGGGCACTTGCCTTGGTGGTCAGGGTCATTGTGGCTTTTTACTGGGCTTTCTCCACAAATGTCCCTCCGAAGTCTCCCCCCTATTGGGGAATTTTTCATTGTTATTTTCATTGTTATTTTTGTTACATCCTCTGTTTTTGTTTTTTTTACACGCAGAAATGCCCATTTGTACCGTCCTGCATTGTCCTGCACTGTCCTTAATGTCTACTTTATGTAAACCCTTGTGGTTAATAAAGAAATCATTATTATTATTATTATTATTATTATTATTATTATTATTATAATTATTATTATTATCATTTTTGCAGTTGTTATTGATGTTTTTCTTCATTCACTCAACATTGAAAGCTTCCATGCCTTGAAGAGAAATTCATAAATAGAGAGACAGAATAAAGAAAATTGTGACAAACTGACACATACACGCACACACATATATATATATATATATATATATACACACACAGACACACATATATATATATATATATATATATATATATATATACAGAGAGCGAGAGAGAGTGAGAGAGAGAGAGAGAGAGAGAGAGAGAGAGAGAGAGAGAGAGAGAGAGAGAGAGAGAGAGAGAGAGAGAGAGAGAGAGAGATATTGAGTCTGTGAGTGAGGTGGAGAAATACGAGGAGCGGGAGAGGATGAGAGATAGAGAAAGAGATACTAAAAGGAAAGCGAAATCAGAAAGAAGCAGATCGTGACACACAAACACTCGCAGACATGAGGTGAGAGGGTCTGGAAGAAGGAGAGAAAGACAAGGACAGAGTGCGAGAGGGGGAGCGATAGACGGGGTGGGAGAGCTATAGAGGAAGGGAGAGAGAGAAAGGGAGAGCTATAGAGGGAGGGAGAGAAAAAGCGATAGAGGGAGGGAGAGAGAGAGAGAGAGAGCGATAGAAGGGGTGAGATAGACAGCGATAGAGAAAGGGAGAGAGAGAGAGAATGCATGTGGGAGAAAGTTAGGGTAAGTGGTTGTTAGTGTCTGATGGAAATCTAATTAATTGTTGACACGTAACGGCCAATCCACTGTCGGATTTGAGAGTCCATCTTATATACTGAAATAGTTTTTACTCTAAATGCGATTACTTTAGGCTGACTCTAAGTAGCTGGCTGGTCGTGTTCAGATCATACATGGATCTGGCTGTACAAAGGGATCGCTTTTTGCCGGGATGCAGTTTATTTTATAATTGTAGGTATGCAGTAGTAGTAGTAGTAGTAGTAGTAGTAGTAGTGTTAGTAGTAGTAGTAGTAGTAGTAGTAGTAGTGATATTAGCAGCAGTAGTAGCAGCAGCAGCGGTGGCAGTAGTGGTGCAATTGCTGCTATTGCGGGACGGCGAACTTGCGGTGGTATTTATATCAGGAGTATAAGTAGTATTAGAAGTAACATCAGCAGCATCAACAGCAGCAGGAGTAGCAGCAGCAAGAGCAGTAGTAGTAGTAGTGGTAGTAGTAGTAGTAGTAGTAGTAGTAGTAGTAGTAGTAGTAGTAGTAGTAGTAGTAGTTGTTGCTGTTGTTGTTGTTGTTGTTGTCGTTGTTTTTGTAGTAGTAGTAGTAGTAGTAGTAGTAGTAGTAGCAGATGTTGTTGTTGTAGTAGAGAACATGTTTGTCTTCAATGTAGTTGTGACACTAGTGTAATGCAACTGGTTTCCCTGGCGGTGGTGATAGCTTTGTTGATCAAGTTACTGTGGTGGTGCTGCTGATGGTGATGATGATTGGGGATCATGGTTGTAGCGTTATTTTGATTGTATCGGTGGGGATGATTTGTTTGATGGGGATAATTGTTTGGGCGTTTATTAGTGATACACTCATGTGCCGATTACCATTTCGCTTAATCTGTCACCGATTTTTTTCATAATGAAATTATGATTTGCGTAATGAAATTGCGAATTATAATCAATAGTTTTTCTAAAGACCCCAATGACCATGGTTATGCATCTGGAAAATTCCCCTCTGATGCACAAGCCAGGGCCGCTCTCCACACCACCGATGTTGTCCAAGGAGAAGGCAATGGCCAATAGAGCTTGGTACCAGTGACGTCGCAACACATTTCAACAGATTAGAGACACAACGCATTACCCTGTCCGAGAATCTAACTCATAAACTCTCAATTGCAGGCCTAACGCTCAAACCACTAAGCCATGAACCTTCACATATAAACAATAGTAGGTAACATACAATGATATTCACAATAGTTGGTAACATATATTATTCACAATCATAGAGCCTTTTAAAGGGATATGGAATTTGAATTATGTGCAATGAAAATATAATATAATTCCTGAAGTTAATAATATTTTCATACAAAAATGACCATATCACAACTAAAGCTGAAGAACGGGTGATTCAAAACAGCATCTCTGAAGCCGACCACCACCAGTAATAGCAGCAACCACAATGCTATTAATACCACTTTAACACAACTGATATCCCGCTTCCTTTACTGCAGAAAATAGACATAGTAGACCAAACATAACGAATTTTAGAAATTAAAAACCTAAAATTAACAACGAAATTGATTAATTTTCCACTATACTGTATTATATATATATATATATATATATATATATATATATATATATATATATATATATATATATATATATATATATATATATATATATATATATATACATATATATATATATATATATATATATATATATATATATATATAATGCGTGTGTGTGTGTAGGTAAATGCATGTACGTATCTATATTTCTCTATATATACACACATATATATGTTTATATAAGTATAAATATATATGTGTGCGTGTATGTTATCTACTCGATTCTACATAACACATACGTTTCTCGTAAACATGTTGGCGTCATATGGTTAGAATATGGTGGTTCACTAGATTCATGGAGAAAAACACCAGAGAAGCTTATACTATGTAAACAAGTTAGTGTGACAGACTTAGCAAAAGCTTAAGCAACGTGAATACCGAAGGTAGCTATCGAATAACAGCAAAGCGGAAGATTATTTTAGAGTTAATTAAATTCCCAAACACCGTAATATTATACAACCTGAACAAACATTTTACCGCCTTGAAGTCATGCCGCTTAGAAAGTGTTAACATATTAATAAATCCCGCTCCCGCTTCAATACTATAATTTTTGCGGTTTCACAAGTATTTCAAGAAATTTAAATATTGTAATGAGTTAATGTCATAGAAGTGTTTTTTTTTTTTTTTATAAATACTACTTTTACATATATATAACATGTTATAAACAATTATGGTGATTGAATCCCGTCTAAACTACTTATTTGATATAGGCAGTATCGGTAGAGGGTCGAACGGCATGCTTTACAGCACAGAGTTACTGCTCGTTACAGTCTGAGTTCAAATCCCGCCGAGGTTAACTTTACCTTTCATCCTTACTGGGTCGATAAAATAAAGTACCAGAAATGCACTAGGATTATTGGTGGCCTTGTGCCAAAAGTAGAAAGAATGATTTGATATATATATATACATATGGCGAAAGCAGGAGAGTACGTGGAGTACGTGGCTTTGATGAACGTCAGTCAATGTGAAGTGAAACAGACTGTCAGCTTCTTTCCCTTCTTTCGCCGAAAAGAAGTAAGTGACATAGTCACTACTTAAAACTGATAGCGCATCGTCTTTTAAATGTTTTTAATTAAACATACGTTATATTGCCAAATATACTATACATACATTCATATATATATATATATATATATATATATAACGAAGGAAATGTGGTAAGGAACCAGGTGGATCATAAGGCACCAAAGTACTCAATACTTAGGGTAGTAGAGTGGGTAATAGGAACGAGTAGGACCCCGACGGCTGAGCTCAAGCCGTTTCGACAGCTAATTCTGGACTCTGAATTAGCCGTCGAAACGGCTTGAGCTCAGCCGTCGGGGTCCTACTCGTTGCTATATATATATATATATATATATATATATATATATATATATATATATATATAATATAAGGGGCGGACAGAACAAAGAGAATTGAAAAACAACAGAAAGACAGACATATATACAGAATATATATATTAGAAAATGTTTAAACATTTTCCTATTACCTACTCTACAACCCTAAGTATTGAGTACTCTGGTGCGTTATGGTCCATCTGGTTCCTTACCACACATCCTTCGTTTTATATATATATATATATATATATATATATATATATATATATATATATATATATACAGCCGTGCGGACGATATTTGTTCGCAAGATTACTGTATAGGAATAGGTGACACAATAGTTTTTTTTTAAAGATTTATTTATCAAACTTGGGTCAGTTTGTCTTCATGATTTGTTCTTTCGACCTCACTCGATATATTCGATATATATATATTAAATATATATATATTTATATATATATATATATATATATATATATATATATATATATATATATATATATATATATATATATATATATAATACATACACACATATATACATACACACACACACACACACACACATGTATATATAAATATATATATATATATATATATATATATATATATATATATATATATATATATGTATTGAAGTTTCCGTTGAAAATTGAAAAAGTCATAGGAGTGAAGAGTGCTCTATGTAAGTAATTTAATGTATAATAAACAATACAATATAATTACCTCATTACCAGAGGTTTCCCGAATAAGACGAATAGAAGAAACGTCCTTATTTGTTCGTCGGTCAAGGCAATTTAAAACATTGTGAAATATTTGAAAAATCTCCTCAAGAAAGACAAAAGTTTAACGGGCAAAAAAATATATAGATAAAAGTAATGCAAGAGATAAGGAAATATAGTTAGGGTATGTGTATAAATGTGTGTATATTCAGTCACAAATTTGCATAGCTGTGTATGTACAAATGTATGTGTATAGTGAAAAAATGTGTGCATAAGTACATATATGAGGGCAAGCATATCAGTGTATGTGTGACCACAAATACGTATATAATACATGTTGAAAAAGAAATTGTATGTGCGAGTGTGTGTGTATATGTGTGTGTGTATGTGTGTTTTTATATCTATGTTTTTTACATAATTATATATATGTGTGTGTGTGTATATGTATATGTGTATATATATATATATATATATATGTATATATATATATATATATATGTGTGTGTATGTATATGTTTAGATATATATAGATATATATAGTCGCGTGTGTGCGTGTGATTAGATGTACATATACGTATATTTATATGTGCTTCGTGTGTATGTGTGTATGCGCGCCTTTGTATGTGTGTACGCATGTATGTGCTTTTGTCTGTACGTATTTATATATATATGTATTTATATGTGTAAGTACGAACCTGTGTATGTTTTCTATTTTTCTAGTGTTACTTTATAATTGATAACCCCTCCCTCTTACTTTCTCTTTGATTTAAATTTTTTATTCTCAAATATTTTTCATTTTTTCATTTTTATATATGCATCGATCTTCAGCCTGACACTGCTTTCACTGATACACTCCCTTCCCTGTATATATCACTCGCATGTATGTGGTTGCGCGTGTGTGTTTATACGCGTGCTTTCATACTTGTATGTGTATATATTTCAATCCTTAGTACCTGAGACTGGATATACGTTAACTCTATTATCTGACAATTTCTTTTTCAACATATATTATATACGTATTTGTGGTCACACATACACTGATATGCTTGCCCTCATATATGTACTTATGCACACATTTTTTCACTATACACATACATTTGTACATACACACATATGTACATTTGTGAGTGAATATACACACATTTATACACATACCCTAACTATATTTCCTTATTTTATTTTTGTATATCTCTTGCATTACTTTTATTTATATATTTTTTTGCCCGTTAAAGATTTGCCTTTCTTGATGTGATTTTTCAAATATTTCACTGTTTTAAATTACCTTGTCCGACGAACGAATGAGGACGTTTCTTGTATTCGTCTTACTCGGGAAACCTCTGGTAATGAGGTAATTATATTGTATTGTTTATTATACATTATATATATATATATATATATATATATATATATATATATATATATATATATATATAAGTTGAAATAAAATGAAAACGAAATTTCATTTCTCACTCCTAGTACGGCACTTACTTAAATGTAAGTATGTGTGTATACGTACATACATATATGTATACAGACGTACAGTAGCATGCATATATATATATATATATATTATATATATATATATATATATATATATATATATACATATATACATACAGGTATACATAT
>OZ024743.1:231143302-231243302 GCA_964016885.1 Eledone cirrhosa
TCTTGTTGTTGTTGTTGATAGTCTTGTTGTTGTTGTTGTTGATGTTCTTGTTATCGTTGTCGTTGATGGTAATGTTGTTGTTGTTGATGATCTTGCTGTTGTTGTTGTTGATGGTCTTGCTGTTGTTGTTGTTGATGGTCTTGCTGTTGTTGTTGTTGATGGTCTTGTTGTTGTTGTTGATAATCTTGTTGTCGTTGATGATGGTCTTGTTGCTGTTATTGTTGATGAATTTGTTATCATTGTTGTTGATGGTCTTGTTGTTGTTGTTGTTGTTGATGGTCTTGCTGTTGTTGTTGTTGATGGTCTTGCTGTTGTTGTTGTTGATAGTCTTGTTGTTGTTGTTGTTGTTGTTGGTCTTGCTGTTGTAGTTGTTGATGGTCTTTTTGTTGTTGTTGTTGATTGTATTGTTGTTATCGTTGTTGTTGATGGTCTTGTTGTTGTTATTGATGGTCTTGTTGTTGTTGTTGTTGATGGTCTTGTTGTTGTTGATGGTCTTGGTATCGTTGTTGTTGATGGTCTTGTTGTTGTTGTTGATGGTCTTGTTGTTGTTGTTGTTGATGGTCTTGTTATCGTTGTTCTTGATGGTATTGTTGTTGTTGCTGATTGTATTGTTGTTATCGTTGTTGTTGATGGTCTTGTTGTTGTTATTGATGGTCTGGTTGTTGTTGTTGTTGATGGTATTGCTGTTGTTGTTGTCGATGGTCTTCTGTTGTTGTTGTTGATGGTCTTGTTGTTGTTGTTGTTGATGGTGTTGTTGTTGTTGTTGTTGACGATATTTTGTGCTGTTTTTGATGACGGTTTTGTTGTTGTTGTTGTTGATGCTCTTGTTGATGTTGATGATCTTGTTGTTGTTGATGGTCTTGTTGGTCTTGCTGTTGTTGTTGCGAATGGTCCTGTTGTTGTTGTTGTTGATGGTCGTGTTGTTGTTGTTGATGGTCTTGTTGTTGTTGTTGTTTATGGTCTTGCTGTTGTTGTTTTTGATGGTCTTGTTTTTGTTGTTGTTGATGGTCGTGTTTTTGTTGTTGATGGTCTTGTTGTTGTTGTTGTTGATGGTCTTGCTGTGGTTGTTGTTGATGGTCTTGTTGTTGTTGTTGTTGATGGTCGTGTTGTTGTTGTTGATGGTCTTGTTGTTGTTGTTGTTTATGGTCTTGCTGTTGTTGTTTTTGATGGTCTTGTTGTTGATGTTGTTGATGGTCGTGTTGTTGTTGTTGATGGTCTTGTTGTTGTTGTTGTTGATGGTCGTGTTGTTGTTGTTGATGGTCTTGTTGTTGTTGTTGTTGATGGCATTGTTGTTGTTGTTGATGGTCTTGTTGTTGTTGTTGTTGTTGATGGTCTTGCTTTTGTTGTTGATTGTCTTGTTGTTGTTGTTGTTGATGGTCTTGTTGTTGTAGTTGTTGATGGTCTTGTTGTTGTTGTTGATGGTCTTGCTGTTGTTGTTGTTGTTGGTCTTGCTGTTGTAGTTGTTGATGGTCTTGTTGTTGTTGTTGATGGTCTTACTGTTGTTGTCGATTGTCTCGTTGTTGTTGTTGTTGATGGTCTTGTTGTTGTTGTTGTTGATTGTCTTCTTGTTGTTGTTGATGGTATTGTTGTTGTTGTTGATATTATTGTTGTTGTTGTTGATAGTCTTGTTGTTGTTGTTGTTGATGGTCTTGTTGCTGTTGTTGATTCTCTTGTTGTTGTTGTTGTTGATGGTCTTGATGTTGTTGTTGTTGATGGTCTTGTTGTTGTTGTCGATTGTCTTGTTGTTCTTGTTGATTGTCTCGTTGTTGTTGTCGTTGATGGTCTTGTTGTTGTTGTTGAGGGCATTGTTGTTGTTGTTGAAAATCTTGTTGTTGTTGTTGTTGATGCTCTTGTTGCTGTTGTTGATTGTCTTGTTGTTCTTGTTGTTGATGGTCTTGCAGTTGTTGTTGATGGTCTTGTTGTTGTTGTTGTTGATGCTCTTGTTATAGTTATTGTTGATGGTCTTGTTGTTGTTGTTGATGATCTTGTTGTTGTTGTTGATGGTATTCTGTTGTTCTTGTTGATGGTCTTGTTGTTGTTGTTGTTGATGGTCTTATTGTTGTTGTTGTTGAATGTCTTGTTATTGTTGTTGTTGATGGTCTTGTTGTTGTTGATGATGATCTTGTTGTTGTTGTTGTTGATGGTCTTGATGTTGTTGTTGATGGTCTTTTTTTGTTGTTGATTGTCTTGTTGTTGTTGTTGTTGTTGATGGTATTGTTGTTGTTGTTGATAGTATTGTTGTTGTTGTTGATTGTCTTGTTGTTGTTGTTGTTGATGGTCTTGATGTTGTTGTTGTCGATGGTCTTGTTGTTGTTGATGGTCTTGTTGTTGTTGTTGATTGTTTTTGTTGTTCTTGTTGATTGTCTTGTTGTTGTTGTTGTTGATGGTCTTGTTGTTGTTGTTGATAGTATTATTGTTGTTGTTGAATGTCTTGTTGTTGTTGTTGATGGTCTTGTTGCTGTTGTTGATTGTCTTGTTGTTCCTGTTGTTGATGGTCTTGCAGTTGTTGTTGATGGTCTTGTTGTTGTTGTTGTTGATGCTCTTGTTATAGTTGTTGTTCATGGTCTTGTTGTTGTTGTTGATGGTATTGCCGTCGTTGTTGTTGATGGTCTTGTTATCGTTGTTGTTGATGGTCTTGTTGTTGTTGTTGATGGTATTGTTGTTGTTGTTGTTGATGGTCTTGCTGTTGTTGTTGTTGATGGTCTTGCTGTTGTTGTTGTTCATGTTCCTGTTGTTGTTGTTGTTGATGGTCTTGCTGTTGTTGTTGTTGATAGCCTTGTTGTTGTTGTTGTTGATGGTCTTGCTGTTGTTGTTGTTGATGGTCCTGTTGTTGTTGTTGTTGATGGTTGTGTTGTTGTTGTTGATGGTCTTGTTGTTGTTGTTGTTGATGATCTTGCTGTCGTTGTTGATGGTCTTGTTGTTGTTATTGTTGTTGATGGCCTTGCTGTTGTTGTTGTTGATGGTCCTGTTGTTGTTGTTGATGGTCTTGCTGTTGTTGTATTTGATGGTCTTTTTGTTGTTGTTGTTGATGGTCGTGTTATCGTTGTTGTTGATGGTCTTGTTATTGTTGTTGATAGTCTTGTTGTTGTTGTTGTTGATGTTCTTGTTATCGTTGTTGTTGATGGTATTGTTGTTGTTGTTGTTGATGGTCTTGCTGTTGTTGTTGTTGATGGTCTTGTTGTTGTTGTTGTTGATGGTCTTGCTGTTGTTGTATTTGATGGTCTTGTTGTTGTTGTTGTTGATGGTCGTGTTGTTGTTGTTGAGGGTTTTGTTGTTGTTATTGTTGTTGATGGTATTGTTGTTGTTGTTGATGGTATTGTTGTTGTTGTTGTTGTTGATGGTCTTGCTGTTGTTGTTGATTGTCTTGTTGTTGTTGTTGTTGATGGTCTTGTTGTTGTAGTTGTTGATGGTCTTGTTGTGTTGTTGACGGTCTTGCTGTTGTTGTTGTTGATGGTCTTGCTGTTGTAGTTGTTGATGGTCTTGTTGTTGTTGACGGTCTTGCTGTTGTTGTTGATTGTATTTTTGTTGTTGTTGTTGATGGTCTTGTTGTTGTTGTTGATAGTATTGTTGTTGTTGTTGATAGTCTTGTTGTTGTTGTTGTTGATGGTCTTGTTGCTGTTGTTGATTGACTTGTTGTTGTTGATGATCTTGATGTTGTTGTTGTTGATGGTCTTGTTGTTGTTGTTGATTGTCTTGTTGTTCTTGTTGATTGTCTTGTTATTGTTGTCGTTGATGGTCTTGTTGTTGTTGTTGATAGTATTGTTGTTGTTGTTGAAAGTCTTGTTGTTGTTGTTGATGGTCTTGTTGCTGTTGTTGATTGTCTTGTTGTTCTTGTTGTTGATGGTATTGCAGTTGTTGTTGATGGTCTTGTTGTTGTTGTTGTTGATGCTCTTGTTATAGTTGTTGATGGCCTTGTTGTTGTTGTTGTTGATGGTATTCTGTTGTTCTTGTTGATGGTCTTGTTGTTGTTGATGGTATTGCTGTCGTTGTTGATGGTCTTGTTGTTGTTATTGTTGATGATCTTGTTATCATTGTTGTTGATGGTCTTGTTGTTGTTGTTGATGCTATTGTTGTTGTTGTTGATGGTCTTGCTGCTGTTGTTGGTGATGGTCTTGCTGTTGTTGTTGTTGATGGTCTTGTTGTTGTTGTTGTTGATGGTCTTGTTGTTGTTGTTGATGGTCTTGTTGTTGTTGTTTTTGATGGTCTTGTTGTTGTTATTGTTGATGGTCTTGTTGTTATCGTTGTTGTTGATGGTCTTGTTGTTGTTGTTGATGGTCTTGTTGTTGTTGTTGATGGTCTTGTTATCGTTTTTGTTGATGGTATTGTTGTTGTTGATTGTCTTGTTGTTATTCTTGATGGTCTTGTTATCGTTGTTGTTGATGGTATTGTTGTTGTTGATTGTCTTGTTGTTATCGTTGTTGTTGATGGTCTTGTTGTTGTTATTGATGGTCTTGTTGTTGTTGTTGATGGTCTTGTTGTTGTTGTTGTTGATGGTCTTGTTATCGTTGTTGTTGATGGTATTGTTGTTGTTGATTGTCTTGTTGTTATTGTTGATGGTCTTGTTATCGTTGTTGTTGATGGTATTGTTGTTGTTGATTGTCTTGTTGTTATCGTTGTTGCTGATGGTTTTGTTGTTGTTATTGATGGTATTGTTGTTGTTGTTGATGGTCTTGTTGTTGTTGTTGATGGTATTGCTGTTGTTGTTGTTGATTGTCTGCTGTTTTTGTTGTCGATGGTCTTCGTTTGTTGTTGTTGATGGTCTTGTTGTTGTTGTTGATGGTCTTTTTTGTTGTTTATTGTATTGTTGTTGTTGTTGTAGTTGTTGTTGATGTTCTTTTTGATGTTGATGGTCTAGGTGTTGTTGTTGTTGATGGTCCTGTTGTTGTTGTTGATGGTCTTTTTGTTGTTGTTGACCGTCTTGTTGTTGTTGTTATTGATGCTCTTGATATTGTTGTTGTTGATGGTCTCGTTGTTGTTGTTGATGGCCTTGCTGTAGTTGTTGATGGTGTTTTTGTTGTTGTTGTTGATGGTCATGCTGTTGTTATGTTGATGGTCTTGGTGTTGTTGTTGTTGATAGTCTTGGTGTTGTTGTTGTTGATGGTCTTGTTATTGTTGTTGATGGTCTTGTTGTTGTTGTTGTTGATGTTGTTGATGATCTTGTTGTTGTTGTTGTTGATGGTCTTGTTATCGTTGTTGTTGATGGTCTTGTTGTTGTTGATGGTCTTGCTGTTGTTGTTGATGGTCTTGCTGTTGTTGTTGTTGATGGTCTTGCTGTTGTTGTTGTTGATGGTCTTGTTGTTG
Organism: Eledone cirrhosa; assembly: GCA_964016885.1. Lineage (NCBI taxonomy): Eukaryota > Metazoa > Mollusca > Cephalopoda > Octopoda > Eledonidae > Eledone > Eledone cirrhosa. The sequence continues at coordinate 231,148,604 of OZ024743.1, forward strand.
TTGTTGATGGTCTTGTTGTTGTTGTTGTTGATAGTTTTGGTGTTGTTGTTGTTGATGGTCTTGTTGTTGTTGTTGTTGATGGTCTTATTGTTGTTGTTGTTGTGTGTCTTGTTGTTGTTGTTGTTGATGTTTTTGTTGTTGTTCTTGTTGATGATTTGTTGTTGCTGTTGTTGATGATCTTATTATTGTTGTTGTTGATGGTGTTGTTGTTGTTGTTGTTGATGGTCTTGTTATCGTTGTTGTTCATGGTCTTGTTGTTATTGTTGCTGATGATCTTGCTATTGTTTTTGTTGAAGGTCTTGCTGTTGTTGTTGATGTTCTTGGCGTTGTTGTTGTTGATGGTCTTGGTGTTATTGTTGTTGAGTGTCTTGTTCTTGTTGTTGTTGATGGTCTTTTTGTTGTTGTTGATGATATTGTTGTTGTTGTTTATGATCTTTTTTTGTTGTTGATTGTCTTGTTATTGTTGTTGATGTTCTTTTTGATGTCATTGTTGATGGTCTAGCTGTTGTTGTTGTTGATGTTCTTTTTGTTGTTGTTGATTTTCTTGTTGTTGTTGTTGTTGATGGTTTTGTTATTGTTGTTGTTGATGCTCTTGATGTTGTTGTTGTTGATGGAATTGGTGTTGTTGTTGTTGTTGATGGTGTTTTTGTTGTTGTTTATGATGGTTTTGCTGCTGTTGTTGTTGTTGATGGTCTTGGTGTTGTTGTTGTTGATGGTCTTGTTGTTGTTGTTGTTGATGGTCTTATTGTTGTTGTTGTTGAGTGTCTTGTTGTTGTTGTTGTTGATGGTCTTGTTGTTGTTGTTGTTGATGATCTTGTTGTTGTTTTTGATGGTCCTGGTGTTGATGTTTTTGTTGTTGTTGTTGTTGTTGATCATTTGTTGTTGTTGTTGATGATCTTATTGTTGTTGTTGTTGATGGTCTTATTGTTGTCGTTGTTGATTGTCTTGTTGTTGTTGTTGATGGTCTAGTTGTTGTTGTTGATGATCTTGCTGTCGTTGTTGATGGTCTTGTTATCGTTGTTGTTGATGTCTTCTTGTTGTTGTTGTTGATGGTCTTGCTGTTGTTATTGTTGATGATCTTGTTATCGTTGTTGCTGATGGTCTTGCTATTGTTGTTGTTGATGATCTTGTTGTTGTTGTTGATGATCTTGCTGTCGTTGTTGATGGTCTTGTTATCGTTGTTGTTGATGGTCTTGTTGTTGTTGTTGTTGATGGTCTTGCTGTTGTTGTTGTTGATGGTCTTCCTGTCGTTGTTGTTGATGGTCTTGCTGTTGTTGTTGTTGATGGTCTTGTTATCGTTGTTGTTGATGGTCTTGTTGTTGTTGTTGATGGTCATGTTGTTGTTGTTGTTGATGGTCTTGTTGTTATCGTTGTTGTTGATGGTCTTGTTGTAGTTGTTGTTGATGGTCTTGCTGTTGTTGTTGTTGATGGTCTTGCTGGTGTTGTTGTTGATGGTCTTGCTGTTGTTGTTTGTGATGGTCTTGCTGTTGTTGTTATTGATGGTCTTGTTGTTGTTGTTGTTGATGGTCTTTTTGTTGTTGTTGTTGTTGTTGATTGTCTTGGTGTTGATGTTGTTGATGCTCTTGTTATTGTTGTTGTTGATGGTATTGGTGTTGTTGTTGTTGATTGTCTTGGTGTTGTTGTTGTTGATGGTCTTGTTGTTGTTGTTGTTGATGGTCTTATTGTTGTTGTTGAGTGTCTTGTTTTTGTTGTTGTTGATGTTCGTGTTGTTGTTGTTGATGATCTTGTTGTTGTTGTTGTTGATGGTCTTGGTGTTGTTGTTGATGGTCTTTTTTTGTTGTTGATTGTCTTGTTGTTGTTGTTGTTGATGTTCTTTTTGATGTTGTTGTTGATGGTCTTGTTGTTGTTGTTGTTGATGGTCTTGTTGTTGTTGTTGATGGTCTTTTTGTTGTTGTTCATTGTCTTGTTGTTGTTGTTGTTGTTGTTGATGGTCTTGTTATTGTTGTTGTTGATGCTCTTGTTGTTGTTTTTGTTGATGATATTGGTGTTGTTGTTGTCGTTGATGGTCTTGATATTGTTGTTGTTGATGGTCTTGCTGTTATTGTTGATGGTCTTGTTGTTGTTGCTGTTATGGTATTGCTGTTGTTGTTGTTGTTGATGGTCTTGCAGTTGTTGTTGTTGATGGTCTTGTTTTGTTTTTTGTTGATGGTCGTGTTGTTGTTGTTGATGGTCTTGTTGTTGTTGTTGATGGTCTTGTTGTTGTTGTTCTTTTTGTTGTTGATGGTCTTGTTATTATTGTTGTTGTTGAGTGTCTTGTTCTTGTTGTTGTTGATGGTCGTGTTGTTGTTGTTGTTGTTGATGATCTTGTTGTTGTGGTTGTTGATATTCTTGGTGTTGTTGATGTTTGTGTTGTTGTTGTTGATGATTTATTGTTGTTGTTGTTGATGATCTTATTGTTGTTGTTGTTGATGGTCTTGTTGTTGTGGTTGCTGATGGTCTTGTTGTTGTTTTTGATGGTCTTGTCGTTGTTGATTGTCTTGTTGTTGTTGTTGTTGATGGTCTTGTAATTGTTGTTGTTGATGGTCTTGTTGTTGTTGTTGATGGTCTTGCTGTTGTTGTTGATGGTCTTGTTGTTGGTGTTGTTATGGTATTGCTGTTGTTGTTGTTGTTGATGGTCTTGCTGTTGTTGTTGTTGATGATCTTGTTGTTGTTGTTGATGGTCTTGTTGTTGTTGTTGTTGATGGTCTTGTTTTGTTTTTTGTTGATGGTCTTGTTTTTGTTGTTGATGGTCTTGTTGTTGCTGTTGATGGTAGTGTTATTGTTGTTGTTGATGGTAGTGTTGTTGTTGCTGTTGATGGTCTTCCTGTTGTTGTTGTTGATTGTCTTGGTGTTGTTGTTGCTGATGGTCTTGCTATTGTTGTTGAAGATGCTCTTATTGTCGTTGTTGTTGATGTTCTTGGTGGTGTTGTTGTCGATGGTCTTGATATTGTTGTTGTTGATGTTCTTTTTGTTGTTGTTGCTGATGGTCTAGTTGTTGTTGTTGTCGTTGTTGTTGATGGTATTGTTGTTGATGGTCTTGCTGTTGTTGTTGTTGATGTTCTTGTTGTTGATAGTCTTGTTGTTGTTGTTTTTGATGGTCTTGTTGTTGTTATTTATGGTCTTGCTGTTGTTGTTGTTGATAGTTTTGTTGTTGTTGTTGATGGTCTTCTTGTTGTTGTTGATGGTATTGATGCTGTTGTCGTCGGTGATGTCGTTGCTGTTCTCCTCGACGATGTTGTTTTCATTTTTGTTGTCGTTGATATTGTTGTCGCCATAATTATCGTCGTGTTTGTCAATGTTGTTGCCGTTGTTGTTGCTGATGTTGTCGTTAATGGTGATGATGATGTTATTACAATTAGTGTAAATTACGTCATCGTTGTAATCCTCCATGTTGTTGTCACTCTCGTTGTCGCAGTTGATATTGTCGTTATTTTTATTGTTGCTTTTGCTGTTGTTGATGCTGCGATGGGGGTGGTGGTCGTGTTGGTGATGGTGGAGATCGTGGTGGTTGTGGTGGTCGTTGTTTTGGTGGTGGTGGTGGTGGTGATGGTGGTTGTGTTGGTGGTGTTGGAGATGCTGGTGGTTGTCGTGGTGGTGATAATGATGGTTTTGGTGGTGGTGATGGTGGAGATGGTGATGAATGTGATGGAGGTGGTTGTGGTGTTGGTGAAGGAAATGGTGGTGGACGTGATGGTAATGATGGTGGTGGTTGCCATTGGAAAATTAACTAAATCCACCAGTAAGATTACATTATTATTACATGGTGATAATTTAATTATGTCTTTTGAGCAGAATTATAATTAATGCTGGATCGCATTATTCATTTCCTTGTTTTGTTTTGTTCTTTTTTCCCTTCCTTCATTCTTTCCTCTTCTCTCGTATTCCTCGCCTGCCACGACCACCTCTTGATAACTGTGTTTTGACAAATTACTGGGCTATTAACAGGAGAATATAAAATGAGAAATAATGACGATGAAGATATAGTTACAACAAAAATAACAACACCAAATGCTACTACTACTACTACTACTACTATTACTACTACTACTACTACTACTACTACTGCTACTACTACTACTACTACTACTACTACTACTACTACTACTACTAATAATAATAATAATAATAATAATAATAATAATAATAATAATAATGTTTCAGGGTGACTCTTTATCACCGCTTTTATTCTGCATTGCACTTATACCATTAAGTAAAATGCTCAATGAAACAAAACATGGATATAAAGTCTATGACAAAACCATTAATCACTTGTTCTACATGGATGACCTGAAACTATTTGCAAAAAATGATGAACAATTGCAAGGGCTATTATCCACTGTGGAGCAGTTCAGTGATGACATTAAAATGGCGTTTGAACTGGATAAATGCGCTAAAGCAACGTTCACCAGAGGAAAGCTGCTGAAAAGTTCAGGCATTAATCTTGATCGAGGGAATGTGATAAGAGAACTTGATCAAGAGGAAACTTACAAATATCTAGGTGTTTGTGAAGGAGACGGAATCAAGCACTCGACAATGAGGGAAGGGATAAGGAAGGAATGTTACCGCAGAGTAAGAGCAATCTTAAGAACAGAATTGAATGCAAAGAATAGGATCTATGCCATAAACACGCTTGCCATACTAGTTGTAACCTACAGTTACAATGTCATCAACTGGTCAAGCACAGAGATCCGTAGGCTCGATACAAACATTCAAAAATTCTTAACCATGCACAGAATGCATCACCCTAAGGCAGATACAGATAGAATATATCTCCCTAGGAAAGAAGGAGGACGTGGGTTAATCCAGTTAGACATTGCGTTGAAAACTGCAACAATTGGATTATCTACATATCTAAGGGAATCACATGATTGTGTGATCAAACTCGTTTTGAAACACGAACGCATCAAAAGATCATACTCCATTACAAGAGATGCACAAAGATACAGTAATGGATTACACATTTCAGAAGTCCCATTTACTGCTGAAATGGAAAACACAGAAAAAGCAAAGCAGGTAAAAGTAACTGCAAAGAAAGAACTGCTACAGAAACTGGCTAAGAAATGGCAAGAAAAGCCTCTGTATGGAAAATACCCAGAACGAGCTAACAATCCTGATGTTGACAAAACTTTAACCCATCAGTGGTTGGCATCCTCTGGACTGAAATCGGAGACTGAAGGACTAATTATATTAGCACAAGATCAGTGTCTGCCAACAAAAAATTACCAAGCCAACATAATAAAAAATGGATGCAGCCCATTATGCGGTGTATGTAAAAAACAACCAGTGACCATTGACCATATAATTTTATGTGCAGTCCTATAGCTCCAACCAAATACCTAAACAGGCATGACAGAGCTGCACAATACATACATTGGATAATGTGTAAGAATTTTGACCTGCCCCATCAAAAGAATTGGTGGGAGCATCAGCCACCTCCCATACTTGAAAAATATCACATCTCAATCTTGTGGAACTTTAGCATCCAAACAGACCGAAAAATAGATGCAAATAGACCTGATATAATATTGAAGGACTTTAAAAAGAGGGTATGCCTGATAATTGATATGTCCGTTCCAATAGACAATAATGTATCTATAAAAACATTAGAAAAATTGAGCAAGTATAAGGACCTGGAGATAGAAATTGGAAAAATGTGGAAATTGAGAACTAAAACAATACCAGTGGTTGTGGGCGCTCTGGGAATGATACCTAAGGGGTCTAATGATTACTTATCGCAAATCCCAGGAAACACGCGTATAGGAGAAATACAAAAGATAGGACTAATGGGAACTGCCCATATACTAAGGAAGATTCTGTCAATATAAGTACATCACAAGTCTAAACACTAAAGATGCATGTGTGAGTATGTATGTTCTTTGTTGAACATGGCGGACCTTGTTGTCTCTTGAGGTCACTGGTTGTGACTTTGTGATAACTGGTATGAACATAAAGCAAGATAAATGCAACTGTAATAATAATAATAATAATAATAATAATAATAATGATTTTTTTACTGTCCACAAGGGCTGACATAAAAAAAAAACATTACAGACGGCTCAGGACGGTAAAGGAAGGTACGATGTGGGTTTTGTGCGTGTAAATATTTTTATTATTTATATAAGAAAAGAAAAAAAATAGGCCATAGAAACATATATATAAACAATAAAAATAAAAATTGAAACAATGAAAAATTCCACAATAGGGGGGAAACCTCAGAGGGTTACTCGTGGCGAAAACCACACAAAAGACCACGGCCACTCTGACCACCAGGGCAAGCGCCCTCTCTCAATTTTTCCATCTCTCAAACTACAAGCGTATATTCAGAGCGGTGCCGTTCATTCGGACTATTCTCGCTACATTCACCCACCTTTCAACAAACTTGCTAGAACAGCACTTGCCTCTCCACCCTGATTTTCCTCTTCAAGTTAAACTTGAAAAAGTTAATTAGGGAGAAGCCGAAGAGGAAAGTATCTGTCTTTAACCCTTTCAACCTTGTCCACCACACAATCTCTTTTGCCATGGCCACTAGACAGATGAAAACCGCCTGCCCTTCCTCCTCGAAGGAAGACGGCATGACCATCTGCACAATGGACTCAGTCGATAACCGGATCAATCCTACACGCGACAGCAACTGTTCGACATACCTCCACCAGTCAGCAATGTTCGGGCACTGAACGAGTGCGTGCACGACGGTTTCGTCGCTCTGCGCGCATCTCAGACAGGCTCGGCTGACGGCACTTCCGTGCCTGTAGAGATTGTCTCTGAAAGAGAGCTAACAGCTGATCTTCTTCGACGCCCAGGATCTCTCCGAGAACGTCGACATTCTTCCCCTCCACTAGACCTCTATAGAACGCCGAGGTGGATGTTCCACCGATACTGGTGCCCAACTGGCAGAGGGCAGTGGGCGCCTGGAGACATTCCAGTTTCCAAGCGCTATCCCTCGGTCTTTTTCTGACCCAGGACTGCAGCTCCGTCAAGGATTCGAGCTGTGGAAAAACGTGCCTGGCCAACGGCGACCACACCTGTTCACCGACAAGGAAGCACCAGAGATTCCACAGCCACAGCGTATGTTTGCGCATCATCAGCCATGGCATGCCCGTTCCTTCACGCAAGATGTGTTGACAGCAGATGGATCGTCTGACCATGGTAGCGCGTCCCTTCCACAAAAGGCGGAAGAGGAGGCACTCCATTTTGGTGAGAGTTGGGCCGCGGTAAGGGACGAAGGTGAGGGGGTAGCAGATGACGGATGCGATGTACGCATTCGCCACCTCCGCTGGCCTTTCAGGGACAGCCTCCTCTCGGCCCATTTCTGGAGGAGGGAGGCCACCCTGCTCGTCACCTCGGTCCAGTTTTTCTCCATCTAGAGTTCCGGTCCGAACCAGACCACGTGCAATTTAACCGGTCTGTCCGTCCAACGCCCCACGACGCTGTTGGACAGCATGGACTTGCCTCTCCAGGTGCCGAGCTGCAAGCCCACCGACTTTTCCTGGTTTATCTTTGCTCCTGTCACCGCTTCGTATACCTTGAGAGCGGTGCCGAGCATCTGAACGTGTCTGGTTGTTCGAGACCACCACGGTGACGTCGTCGGCGTAAGCCCACTTGGATTTCCCTCATCCTAGTTCGCGTGGGACGCCCCTCATCGCCCCCATCTTGTGCAGTAACGGCTCGAGAGCCAATACGTACAAGAGGGACGAGAGGGGACAACCCTGCCGGACCGACCGCATGATGCTGAACGGCTGCGACAGGTGACCATTCACCCTCACAACTGAGCAGATGTCGCTGTACATCGCAGAAATCCAATATCTGAAAACGGGCTCGAAACCGGCTGCCTCGAGGACCGCCGCCAGGTAACGATGGCCGACCTTATCGAATGCTTTGGATTGATCCAAGTTGATCAGTGCCCCACCAGTGTCAGGTTCCTTAAACACCCTCTCTATGATGTATCGCATGAGAGGAGGTTGTCGTGTATGGATCTGTCCGGAATGTACCACTATTTCTGCTACTACTACTAGTACTAATACTACTACTAGTGCTGCTCCTGCTGCTACTACTGCTGCTACGACTGCTGCTTCTACTGCTGCGACTATTACTACTACAACTATCATTATTACTAATGTTGCTTCCGTTAATGCTACTAAAATAATAATTGTGTTGATTATTAAACTAGCAATAATAATAATATATTAAATATTACTAACGATGGCGATTACAATAATGATATAATTGATAACATTTATGATAAAAATGATGATAAAATACTGATTCTTCTTCTTCTTCTTCTTCTTCTATCATTATTATTATTATTATTGTTGGTGAAGCCACGCTTCTTATCGCCTACAGTTTATTTTCAACGTTTTACCTCGTTTTCAACCGTTCTAAACCTTTTATTCAAGTTTTAAATTTGATAAAAATTTAGAAGAAGTGACCCACCTAATACAGGGGTTCACTCGTAAATAATAAAGCACCCCTTTACGGGGTGTTGTATTTGTGTAAAATTTGAAAAAAATGTTAACATGGATAACACAAGAAACAGAGAGAGCGCTGTGAGACAACACAGAGAGAGGGAGACTTTATCAGCATGTCAACAAGACAGCGTTCCAGCGGAGGTAAATATAAACGAAAATATTACAAAGGAAAAGAAGATTGTTACAGATTTAAAATTACCAAATATTTCTAACACAAACAACACCAACAATAACACCAACAACAACACCTACAACAACACCATCAATAACAACAGCAACAACAAAAATAACAGCGGTAAGGTCGAGAACGACAATAACAATGACAATAACAACAGCCACAACAACAATAATAGTAGGAACAGTATCAACAAAAACAACAATAATAACAACAGACATAATAACAGTAACAACAGCAACAGTATCAACGAAAACAACAACAACAACACCAACAACTGTACCAACGAAAACATCAACAATGACAACGGTACCTGTAACATCGATCTCAGCACCACCAGTAAGACCAGTAGCGGCAGCAATAGTGGTGCTGCTGAAAAAGGGACCACTTCTTTTGCAGGTGTCGCCCGAAATATAGAGACAGTGTTAGTCACAGAGGAGGAGATGGCAGTCGCAACAGCCATGGTGACAACAAGCGCCAATAGAGTCTCCCTGAAACCTCCACCCGATTTTTTCAAGGACCAGCAGCTACGGACGGTGGCTTACCGTACCGTAAACAAAATCTCACATCGGGAAGAGAGAGCCACGGAGGCTCAAATCCAAAAGGCCTTGGGGTGCGTCTGGGCACGCAAATCCCACATCACTCGAGGCAGAAAGTACGCCACAGTAGACGTATTTTTGCCACCGCCCAGGAAGCAAAGTCTCACTCTCTGGAAACCCTAAATAGTGGGGGAGATAGACTTGGTGCCCTCCTACTGCGGGCAGAAAATTGTGAGGCTCAAAGTGATCCAGGTCCCACCTGACGTGCCCATACCTTGGCTGGCCGCGTCTGTCCTTGCTGGAATCGAGGACATGACGAACATGCTGCAAGTAGAGACAATAGGGAGAAAGAACTGGCAAGGTATAGGTATGCAAACGCTTATACAAACTGACAAAGAATGTATCGACGCTATCACCGAGATCATAGACATCGAGGAAGGACTACAACTCCATATAAGCGTAGAAGGAAGTCGACCAAAATGTTATCTCCTGTGGGTCACCTCAGGGCCCTTTGCCCACAGAAGACAGCGAAGAATAAGGCCCCTCTCCTTCCAATACCTGGTCCGCTGTAACCAAGAGCAGGGCAGGGAACAAACGCAGAAGCCTCTTCCACGGTGAGTAGGAGGGCAACGTTCGTGGCACCCGTACCAAGGCCACGGACAACTAAAGCAGAAGCATCAGTGGCGGCAACACCAATAGCTACATTTGAAGTAGCTACACCAGCAACAAAATTGCCGGAGAGGGATCCACTACCACAACCAACACCCGTGGAGCACATACCCCTCCCAGACGCCACGGAATTCGACATGGAGTTTGAGGCGGGAGTGAAGTGGCAAACGGTCTGCCACAACAAAGAAAAAAGAAAAAAACCCCTTAGATTCACCTTCCAAAAGCGAAGACACACAAAGAGGGGTAAAGGCAGCAAGGAACTTGCAGCAACACCACCACCATCACCACCACAAGCACCACTGAAAACAACAATCACACTACCACCAGAATCACCAAAAACACCAACAACGCAAACAAAGCAAAACACACACACCAAACAGAACAAGAGGAAAACAGCAACAAAATCACCCCTCCCACCAAAAAGTACACATCCACAAACAAGGCAAAAAAAGAACTCATACAATATATAAAGCAGCACACACACATCACAGAAGAAAACTACTACACACCACCAACACGAAGAACTCTCCCTACAAACATAAGCATCATTGAAATCTAAATAGAACAGTACAAACCTTTAAAACAAATATTCCCCAACACAGTTGGAGACTTCAGAGGGTCGGTTACCAAGAGGATATACACTGACATCATCTTGGAAACACCCATGACCAGCGAAAGGGACGGTTCTACTGTCCCTTCACCACACGATCAAGGTAAGTGACCTTTCTCACTTGCCCCGTTTCTCATCCAACATGGCTGTACTCAGATTAGGCAGTATAAATGCACGTGGCCTGGGGTCATCTTTGAAGCAGGGTCACCTGCTCAACGACCTCAGCTAACTAAACATATGTGAGACCAGAATCTCCGAAGCACGAGCCTTCGCACCGATCTTCGGCGGCTACGATGTATACGCATCTCCCAGCCATCCAGGATCGGGGGTGGGGTTGCCGTCCTTTTTCGGAGAGGCTTGGATCTCGCCATACGGGCCATCTTCCTAGACCCAGAAGGTAAGTCGGTGGTGCTGGACGTGAACGGCAGCGAAGGCAATGCTTTCAGGCTAGTAGCCGTCTACGCCCCAACAGGGGCAGGCCGGCCAGATTTCTTCAGAGGTCTAGAGACCTTTCTTGGAACGTCCCGCACTTGAGTGTTAGTGGGCGACTGGAACGGTATCTTGGATGCACGCTGGGTTAGTGAGGGGCTAGTGGATAGAGGAGGAGGGTGCAAGAGCCTCACCATCCTGCTCAGACGTTTTGAACAGTCTGACAGGTATCGACTGGATCACCCGAATGTGCCAATGTGGACATGGACAAACCGTATCGGGTCATCCAGATCGTATCTCGATAGGGTATTCTACAGAGAACTAGATAAGGCAAGTATAAGTTGTCCACAATTTAAAATAGTCAACTACACAGACCCCAAATTTGTGATCTGTGAGACCGACATAGACAGACTTCATAGACAAGGGCCCGGTTACTGGAAGCTGAACGCGTCTTTCTCGGCGCGCAAATCCTACAGAGACCGGATTACCGTATTAGTTAAGCGGGCGTTGACGGGAGCGGTCGTCAACAACAGGTGGTGGTTCGCCCTGAAAAGGGCAATTAAAGTAGAGTAGATTAGGTTTAGCAAAGGACTAGTGATAGAGGAAAATAGAGTAGAGGGAGAGCTAGTCAGAAAGCTAGAAGTGGCGTTTAGGACAGGCATCGCAACCGACGTGCTTGCGGCGAGATTGGCACTCGACCAATTCTTCAACGCAAAACACAAAGGCCGCGTTGTCAGAGCTAGAGCGCGTGCTCTGAAAGACGAGGGGACAAAAGCCGTCCAATGGGCCCGGGTGGCAGAGGCGCGACGTGGCAATAAAGCCACAATTCGGTCTTTATCTGACCAAAACGGGTGCGTGAAGCTCGAACCCGAGCGGATGTGTGAAGCTTTTCAGCAGCACTTTGCTGAACTGTTCGGGAGCGGCGGCGGCCCGGATCGGGACATGGACTTCAGTGCATACCTCGACGGACTGCCTCGGCTCTCGACGACCGCAGCAGTGTTGCGAAAAGCCAATAACAGCCGGTGAAATACGGGAAGCGATGGCTAACTGCACAAGAGGTAAATCGCCAGGTTTAGATGGTCTGCAGATGGAGAAAAACTGGAACGAGGTGACGAGCAGGGTGGCCTCCCTCACCCAGAAATGGGCTGAGAGGAAGCTGTACCTGAAAGGCCGGGCGGGAGTGGCGAATGCGTACGTCGCATTCGTCATCTGCTACCGCCTCACTGTCGTCCCTTGCTCCAGCCCAACTCTCACCAAAATGGAGCGCCTCCTCTTCCTTTTTTTGTGGAAGAGACGCGCTCCCATGGTCGGACGATCCATCTGCTGTCAACACCCGTTGCGTGGAGGACTGGGCATGCCATGGCTGATGATGCGCAAACATGCGCTGAGGCTGCGACATCTCTGGAGCTTCCTTGATGGTGAACGGGTGTGGTCGCCGTTCGCCAGACACATTTTCCCACAGCACGTCTCCTTGACGGAGCTGCAGTCCTGGGTCAGAAAAAGACCGAGGGATAGCGCTTGGAAAATGAAATGTCTCCGGGCGCTCACTGCCCTCTCCCAGTTGGGCACCATTATCGGTGGAACATCCACCTCGGCGTTCTATAGAGGACTAGTGGAGGGGAAGAGCGACGACGTTCTTGGAGAGATCCTGGGCGTTGAAGAAGATCAGCTGCTTGCTCTCTTCCGGAGAACTTTCAGCCCGGGGCCTATGGATAACTTCCAAAAATCCCTGGCCTGGGACTGCTACTGGGGAGCGCTGCCGGTTCGAGATAAGCTCTACAGGCACGGAAGTGCGGTCAGCCGAGCCTGTCCGAGATGCGCGCATAGCGACGAAACCGTTGTGCACGCACTCGTTCAGTGCCCGAACATTGCTGACTTGTGGAGCTATGTCGAACAGTTGCTGTCACGTGTGGGACTGATCCGGTTGTCGACTGAGTCCATTGTGCAGATGGTCTCGTCGTCTTCCTTTGAGCAGGAAGGGCAGGCGGTTTTCATCTGCCTGGTGGCCATGGCGATAGAGATTGTGTGGTGGACAAGGTTAAAAGGATTAAAGACAAACACTTTCCTCTTCGGCGAATCCATGATTAACTTTTTCAAGTTTCACTTGAAGAGGAAAATCAGGGTGCAGACGCATGTGCTACTTTCTAACAAGTTTGTTGAAAGGTGGGTGAATGTAGCGAGAATGGTCCGAGTGAACGGGACCACTCTGAATATACGTCTGTAGTTTGAGAGATGGAAAAATTGAGAGGGCGCTTGCCCTGGTAGTCAGAGTGGCCGTGGTCTTTTGTGTGGTTTTCGCCACGAGTAACCCTCGGAGGTTTCCCCCCTATTGGGGAATTTTTCATTGTTTCAATTTTCATTTTATTGTTTATATATATATATGTTTTATGTCTTTTTTCTTTTCTTATATAAATAATAAAAATATTTACAATCACAAAACCCACATCGTACCGTCCTGTTCCGTCTGTGATGTTTTTCTTGATGTCAGCCCTTGTGGCCAATAAAGAAATCATTATTATTATTATTATTACAGTTGCATTTATCTTGCTTTATGTTCATACGAGTTATCACCAAGTCACAACCAGTGACCTCAAGAGACAACAAGGTCCGCCATGTTCAACAAAGAACATACATACTCACACATGCATCTTTAGTGTTTAGACTTGTGATGTACTTATATTGACAGCATCTTCCTTAGTATATGGGCAGTTCCCATTAGTACTATCTTTTGTATTTCTCCTATACGCGGGTTTCCTGGGATTTGCGATAAGTAATCATTAGACCCCTTAGGTATCATTCCCAGAGCGCCCACAACCACTGGTATTGTTTTAGTTCTCAATTTCCACATTTTTCCAATTTCTATCTCCAGGTCCTTATACTTGCTCAATTTTTCAAATGTTTTTATAGAAACATTCTTGTCTATTGGAACAGACATATCAATTAGCAGGCATACCCTCTTTTTAAAGTCCTTCAATATTATATCAGGTCTATTTGCATCTATTTTTCGGTCTGTTTGGATGCTAAAGTTCCACAAGATTCAGATGTGATACTTTTCAAGTATGGGAGGTGGTTGATGCTCCCACCAATTCTTTTGATGGGGCAGGTCAAAATGCTTACACATTATCCAATGTATATATTGTGCAGCTCTGTCATGCCTGTTTAGGTATTCGGTTGGAGCTATAGGACTGCACATTGAAATTATATGGTCAATGGTCTCTGGTTGTTTTTTGCATACACGGCATAATGGGCTGCATCCATTTTTTATTATGTTGGCTTGGTAATATTTTGTTGGCAGACACTGGTCTTGTGCTGATATAATCAGTCCTTCAGTCTCCGATTTCAGTCCAGAGGATGCTAACCACTAATGGGTTAAAGTTTTGTCAACATCAGGATTGTTAGCTCGCTCTGGGTATTTTCCATACAGAGGCTTTTCTTGCCATTTCTTAGCCAGTATCTGTAGCAGTTCTTTCTTTGCAGTTACTTTTACCTGCTTTGCTTTTTCTGTGTTTTCCATTTCAGCAGTAAATGGGACTTCTGAAATGTGTAGTCCATTACTGTATCATTGCGCATCTTTTGTAATGGAATACGATCTTTTGATGCTTTCGTGTTTCAAAACGAGTTTGATCATCCAATTCTGTGATTCCCTTAGATATGTAGATAATCCAATTGTTGCAGTTTTCAACGCAATGTCTAACTGGATTAACCCACGTCCTCCTTCTTTCCTAGGGAGATATATTCTATCTATATCTTCCTTAGGGTGATGCATTCTGTGCATGGTTAAGAATTTTCGAATGTTTGTATCGAGCCTACGGATCTCTGTGCTTGACCAGTTGATGACATTGTAACTGTAGGTTACTACTGGTATGGCAAGCGTGTTTATGGCATAGATCCTATTCCTTGCGTTCAATTCCGTTCTTAAGATTGCTCTTACTCTGCGGTAACATTCCTTCCTTATCCTTTCCCTCATTGTCGAGTGCTTGATTCCGTCTCCTTCACAAACACCTAGATATTTGTAAGTTTTTTCTTGATCAAGTTCTCTTATCACATTCCCTCGATCAAGATTAATGCCTGAACTTTTCAGCAGCTTACCTCTGGTGAACGTTGCTTTGGCGCATTTATCTAGTCCAAACTCCATTTTAATGTCATCACTGAACTGCTCCACAGTGGATAATAGCCCTTGCAATTGTTCATCATTTTTTGCAATTACTTTCAGGTCATCCATGTAGAACAAGTGATTAATGGTTTTGTCATAGACTTTATATCCATGTTTTGTTTCATTGAGCATTTTACTTAATGGTATAAGTGCGATGCAGAATAAAAGCGGTGATAAAGAGTCACCCTGAAAAATTCCACAATTAATATTAAGTTCTCCAGCTTCCAGTGATTTTGTTTCACTATTCAAAAGGAGTGTCGTTTTCCATGTCTTCATACTGAATGACAAAAACCTCCTGACAACGGGGGATATTTTGAAAATCTCTAAACATTTTTCAATCCAACTGTGTGGCAAACTATCGAATGCTTTTTTATAATCTATCCAAGCAATCGATAGATTTTTGTGTATATTATGACAATCTTCCAGTATCATTTTGTTAACCAAAAGCTGATCCTTACAGCCATATGAGCCTCGTTTACACCCTTTCTGCTCAATGGGAAATAGGTCATTTGTTATCAGGTGGTTATATGTGTATTCAGTTAGGACTGATGTTAACATTTTATACATTGTGGTCAAGCAAGTTATCGGTCTGTAATTTTTGGGATTGTTTGTCTCATCATTCTTCGGAAGCAGAAATGTAATGCCGTTAACTAGCCATGATGGTATCTTTTCTGGCTCCTTAACTATTTCATTGTAAAGTTGGGCTAACAGCTCATGAGACTCTGTGAAGGCATTTATCCAAAAATGTTGTATTTTGTCTTTTTCTGCGGATTTCCATTTGCTGTTTTTTCTTAGAGTCAAACGCAACTGTTCAACTGTTATATTTTCCCATATTTGTTCCTCAAGGTGAGCTGTATCTTTCATCTGACATTTATGGAAAATGTTTATTGTTAACTATATATAAGTGCACATACATTGATTGCTGAAAAGGACACTCAAAAATATTGGGTCTTGTGCCCAAAATTTAAACTATTTATACTTATCAAACAAACATTTTTTCTTTGAAAAATAATGGATGACTCAGATTCACTCCTTCCTCACAATCCAACACCTCACACCGACACCACCATTGTAAACGTTGCTACGTTTGCCAACACTGGAATTGTAAGCAGTAGCAATATTTTTAATTTGTCTCAGGCAGACGTCATTTCCCGCCATTACCAATGACTGCAGGTGTTAAGGTCGCCTCCACAACCACCACCACAGCGACAACAGAAACAAAAGAAAAAAATAAATTAACTCATGATATCGAAAATAATTCAACCAAAATGAACTCTTCTACACCGAAGACCACTGACGCCACCATCACCACAACTGAAACTAAAATTAACAATAGCAAAAATAACAATAATACCAACAGCAACAATGAAATTAAGAAAACTACCTTGAGTTTTGCCAGAGTAGCAAAAACGTGCGAAGCGATCCAGTTAACTCAGGAAGAATTAGACGAAGCCAAAAGAATGGTAAAGAAAGATGGGTACAGGGACAGCCTCACCCCCCACCTAACAAAATGGAGCAACGTCGCCTATGCACCGTGTCTTATCGGACAATAAACATAAAATCGCGCCGAGTGGAACGGGCATCCGTGTCCCAAATCCAAAAAGCTTTGGGACATGTGTAGGCAAAAATAACCCGCATCAGACGTGGGCAGAAGTATGGAACCGTGGACGTGTTCTTTGAAACACCACAGGAGGCCAGAGAACACTCCATGGCCCCATTAAGAAGTGACGATTTCACACTCATCCCAAGCTATTGTGGCCAGGGACTTGTGAAGATCAGGGTGAGCCACGTTCCACCGGCCATCGAAATTCCCTGGCTAATGGCTGCCGTCCTCGCTGGCATCGAGGCCAACACCAAACTAATAGAAATAGCAAAAGAAAAGCAGGAGAAGTATTCCGGATCTGGGATGGAGCTCCTCATCCAAGCAGACCATAACAGCATTGAGGAGATCCCAGAGGTAACAGACCTCACTGACGGCAGCCACCTCACCGTAATCGTTGAGGGCAGAAGGCCTAGGTGTGTCGTTTGTGGTGAAGGAACCCACCTAAGGGCTTTCTGCTCTCAGGCTAAAAGGTTGAGGCCACCTCTCTTACCCACCCCAGTTACTCAACCGTCAACACCACCAGCAGCAGAAATAGCAGCAACAACTGTAGCACCAACAACAGAAGCAACTGTAACAGCAACAAGCCCAGCAACAGTAGCAAAACCAACACCACCACCACCCAACACCCCAGAACTAGCACCAGGGCCTACACCATCCACCACGCCACAACCAAAACCAACGCCTGTGGAGGATTTTCCACTCCCCGGCGTATCGCAACTGGAGACAGATTGTGACGACAAGGAGTGGGAAACGGTATCAGGAAAAAAGAAAATAAAAGAAACCAAAAAAGAAAAAATTATCTTCCTCCCCCCTCAAAATACAAAATACAGAGGGAAACAAATAAATTATCGAACAAGAAAGTTAAGACAGATATGCCACCATCCACACCAGCATCACCAACCCCATCACCACAAACACCATCATTAACCCCAACAGCACCATCACCAACACCACAAAAGTCACCAAAAAGCCTAACAGAAACAAACCCACAACAAACGCAAACAATACAAAACAACCAAAACGATACACACTACACAGCATTAAATTTGAACAACAACCAATTATTACACTAAATGCAACACAACACCAGCATGACAGAAAAAGACTACACAACAACCCAAAAGTTCACACCTTCTCCACACATACAAATCACTCGCATCACACAGAAAACGTACACGACACTAAAACAAAAATTCCCAAAGACATCGGAGACTTCCGACAAACACTCTCCAGGAGGATTTATAAGGACATCCTTCCGGAGGAGGCCACAAACAGTGAAAAGGATGGACAAACCATCCTTCCTCTACAAGAAGTAAGGTAAGTGGTATTTCCCATCTTTTCCACTCCATTTCAACATGACCTCACTCAGAATAGGCAGCATAAATGCGCGTGGCTTGGGGATGTCATGGAAGCAGGGCCACCTGCTCAACGACCTCAGGTCACTAAACATAGATGTAGTGGCCATCAGCAAGACCAGAATCTCCGAAGCACGGGCCTTCGCACCGATCGATCTTCGGCGGCTACGATGTGTACGCATCTCCCAGCCGTCCTGGATCGGGGGGTGGAGTTGCTGTGCTTTTTCGGAGAGGTTTGGATCTCGCTATACGGGCCATCTTCCTGGACCCAGAAGGTAAGTTGGTGGTGCTAGACGTGACCAGCGGAGACGGGCAAGCTTTCAGGCTAGTGGCCGTCTATGCCCCAACAGGAGCAGGGCGGCCTGATTTCTTCCGGCGTCTGGAGACCTTTCTTGGAACGTCCCGCTCTTTAGTGTTAGTGGGCGACTGGAACGGGATCTTAGATGCACGCTGGGACTGTGTGGGATTAGCGCATAGGGGAGGAGGGTGCAAGAGCCTCACCAACCTGCTCAGGCGTTTTGAACTGTCTGACAGGTATCGATTGGATTTCCCGAGTATGCCAATGTGGACTTGGACAAACCGCATAGGGTCATCCAGATCATATCTAGATAGAGTATTTTGTAGAGAAATAGATAGGTCTAGCATAAGCTATCCACCATTCAAGATAGTCAGCTACACGGACCACAAATTCGTGATCTGTGTATTTGACTTAGATAGGCTTCATAGACGAGGAACCGGCTACTGGAAGCTAAACGCGTCTTTACCAGCGCGCATGGCCTACAGAGACCGGAGAGCGAACTAGTTAAGCGGGCGTTGACGGGGGCAATCGTCAACAACAAGTGGTGGTTTGCTCTGAAAAGAGCAATTAGAATAGAGTCCATTAGGTTTAGTAAGGCTTCAGCAATAGAGAAAAATAGAGCAGAGGGAGAATTAGTTAGAAAATTAGACGAGGCGCTTAGCAAAGTCATCGCGACCGACGTACTTGCGGCTAAATTGGCCCTTCACCAATTCTTCAATGCAAAGCATGAAGGCTGCGTTGTAAGAGCTAGGGTGCGTGCTCCCAGACACGAGGGGACGAAAGCCCTTCAATGGGCTCGAGTGGCAAAGGCGCATCGTGGCAACAAAGCCACGATCCGGTCTTTGGTGGACCACGATGGGCGCATGCTACTCGATCGCGGGAAAATGTGTGAAGCTTTTCAGCGACATTCGCTCAGTTGTTCGGGGAAAGCAGCGGGCCGAATCGAGGGATGGACTTTAGTGTCTACCTCGACGGACTGCCGCTACTCGCGGCCACTGAGGCGGAGTGTTGCGAAAAGCGGATAACTGCTGCTGATGTACGGGAGGCAATGATTAGCTGCACAAGGGGTAAATCGCCTGGTTTGGATGGTCTGCCCTATGAACTTTACGTACAGATGCCAGACTTGTTCGGAGGCCTCTTGGCGGACGTCTACTGCAACTGGCAACAGAACGGAAGAATTCCCAGCTCTGTGAGCCGAGGAGCTGAGGCGCTGCTGAGAAAGGATCCGAACAAGGGGGATAACGTAGATAATTTTAGGCCCATAACTCTGCTAAACACAGAGTTCAAGATTTTGGCCAAGGTGCTAGCAAAAAGGTTGGCGCTTGTCGTTGGTGGTCTGGTTGGAGAGGCGCAGACATGCGCCATTCCCAACAGATACATCCACGACATCCTCCACCTCATGCGATACATCGTATAGAGGGTAGTTAGGGAACCTGGCACGGGTGGGTCCTTGATCAATTTAGATCAGTCGAAAGCTTTCGATAGGGTCGACCATCGTTACCTAGCGGCAGTCCTGAGGGCGGCAGGCTTTGGGCCCGTCTTCAGAGGCTGGATCGCTGCCATGCACAGCGACATCTGCTCTGAGGTGAGAGTGAACGGTCACATTTCGGAACCGCTCAACATCATGCGCTCGGTCTGCCAAGGATGTCCCCTCTCGTCCCTCTTGTACGTATTGACTCTCGAGCCATTACTGCACAAACTGGAGACGTTGAGGGCGGTCCCGCACGAACTAGGATGCGGAAGATCCGTGTTAGCATATGCGGACGATGTCACCGTAGTGGTGTCGAACGCCAAACACATCGAGGCGATCGGCACTACACTAAGAGAATACGAAGCGGTGACAGGAGCAATGATCAACCAGGAAAAATCAGTGAGCCTGCAGCTCGGCACCTGGAGAGGCAGGTCCATGCCGTCCAACAGCGTCGTCGGGCGCTGGACGGACGGACCAGTTAAATTGCTCGGGTCTGGTTCGGTCCGGTCCTCCAGACGGACAAAAACTGGGACGAGGTGACGAGCAGGGTGGCTTCTCTCATCCAGAAATGGGCGGAGATGAAGCTATCCCTGAAAGGTCGAGCGGAGGTGGCTAACGCGTATATCGCGTCCGTCATCTACTACCGCCTGACCGTCGTACCTTGTCCTTAGCCCCGCCTGACTGCGCTGGAGCGTTTGCTCTTTCGCTTTTTGTGGAATGGACGCGCTCCGATTGTCAGGCGGTCCATCTGCTGTCAACACCCGCTACGTGGAGGGCTGGGTATGCCGTGGCTGATGATGCGCAGAGACGCGCTCAGGCTACGACATCTCCACATCTTCCTCGACGGTGATCAGGTGTGGCATCCGTTTGCTAGACACGTCTTTCCCCAGCTCGTCTCCTTGACGGAGCTGTAGCCCTTGGTCAAGCGAAGACCGAGAGGGAGCGCTTGGAGACTGGAATGTCTTCAGGCTTTCACAGCCCTCGACCAATTGGGCAATGTGATCGGTAGAAACTCCACCTTGGCGTTCTACAGAGGATTAGTGGAGGGGAAGAGCGACGACGTACTTGGGGAAACTCTAGGCGTCGACGAAAATCAACTAGCCAATCTCTTCGGAAGAACTTTCGGGCCGGGGCCTATGGACAACTCCCAGAAATCCCTGGCCTGGCAGTGCTACCGAGGAGCTTTGCCAGTTCGGGATAAACTCTACAGGCATGGAGGTGCCATCAGCCGGGCATGTCCGAGATGCGCGCAGGGCGACGAAACCATCCTGCACGCACTCGTCCAGTGTCCGAGCATTGCTGACTTGTGGGTTTATTTCGAACATCCTCACCGCATTTGCTGTTGCTTTGAGGATATTGTTGCACTGGTGAAGGCTCCTCGCCTCAAGGTATGGGATGACTTTGTTTACCTTAGCTGTTGTTTCTTTTAACTTTTTCCTGTCTACAAATCTTAGGTTCATAGGTTTCCGACTATCATTGTTCATTTCATCTACCACTAAGTATAAAATATCAACCAAATCTTGTCCTAGCCCGTCCGCATTCATTTCCTCAATGGCCGTATCTTTGTTCCAGGTATTATTTATTTCACAATTCAGATCATTGTCTGCTTCGGATGATTCCTCCGTTCTCTCAACCTCTTCACCTTCATTTCCCACTGGCTCGTTTGCCTGGCATACTCCACTCTCCATTTCCAACCCAACCTCTCTGCTCAGTTCCTCCAGTTCCAGCTCGGTTATCCACCCATTAGTTCTTATTACCCGAGCCTGCCCGGCCAATTTTTGTTCATCTAATGTAAATAGACCAATCTTGTTCCAGATGTTATGCATCCGTTTCCTATAGCCTTTTACCTTGGGGTTACTCTTCAGGTAACATTGCATAACAGTTCTATTCAATTCTTTCGTCCAGTTGGTTCTGGTCCCTTTCCTTCTTCCTCTTCCTCCAATACCAGCAGTATTTGGATGACAGCCAGGTCCCTGCTGCTGGGCCAGGGAGCACCTGCTGGGTGAGAGTCTGTCACATGACATTCCAGGCTCCACTTCACCGTTATTTGAACTGTTTAGGTTCGACATTTAAGCACTCATATCGAGGATTGGTGAATGTATGGTTACATAACTACCGGTGATTTCATCACCCCCAGTGACTTCCTCACCCCCGGTTATTTTAGCATGGCACCATCACGCTGTAGACGAACATAAATAAACAAACAAACAAATAGATAAAAACCTAAAAAAACAAAAACAAACATGTTTCATTGTAATGTTTTTCTCTTTTTTGTTTGTATTTCTCCTTTGCGTTTTTCGTTTTACAAGGCCAGTAACATCGATTACTAGTGTTGTTGTTGCTGTTGCTGCTGCTAAGGGAAGTAGGGGTTGTTGTGTTCAAAACTTTTGAAATTTGTGTTTGTTGTTGCGTTTGCTTCTGTCTGTGTTCTGTTCTATAATTTTTCGACTATAATTTTTTCTATAATTTTTTTCCCTGAAAAATCCAAGCATCTCGGAAACGAGGTCGCGAGTAACGGAGGGAAGGAGGCTTAATTAAGTGCAAACATTACAGGAACTGGTGAAATAATACGCCATCTTCAGCATTCGTTTATGAGATGAATGCAGTGTACGGGGAACGTTCTTTTTAATCCGGCATTCGTACCAACTCTTTCCTATAGTCATGTATCATGTATCTTCGGTTCCTATTCCTTTAGTCATGTATCATGTATCTTGGGTAATGCCCGAAAGAAGATAACCGCCAATATAGGCTGCCGAAATGGGGTTCCTCCAAGGGATCAGTGGAGAAACGTTACACGATAAAGAGAGGAACTCGGGGATCAGAATATCGACCCGGCGTGGAGCCCCTACATCTCAGAATTAAGAGATCACAAATCCATATTATTAAGTTGTCATAAAAATGACTGATTTTACTGGCTAACTGAATCTAGTTTTTTCGGTTGACAGATTTTACTGGCTAACCGTCCGAAAATCCAGGTGTAGACATCAGCGGATCTCTCTTGGCCATCCAGTTGAATCAGATGCAGACCATTGCGTCTGGCAGGACCCACTGAAAGACATGATCTATGTCTCTGCACCCAGACCCCCTCGTCAATGATGCTGATGTGAAGGAGGAGGAGGAGGTGATGGAGAGAATGAGGATGATTATGATAATGATGTAGATGAGGGTAATAATTCTACTACTAATAATATTGATAATATAAGCAATATATTTGTTAGTGTTTTTCTTTCATTTGTATCGTATATACAAACAAATGTATGTATGTATATATTGCATTTGTTAGTCATTCTGTAGCCAGAGCTTCGATTAGGCTGAACTTCCATTTGTATATAAATATACATACATACATACATACATGCATACATACATATATATATATATATATATATGTGTATGTATGTATGTAGTTATATATATACATGACGATGATGAGGGCTGCCCTATCGTTATCGAGTATGGCCATTGCATGATATACCATTATTAATAATTAGTAATTAATTCTATCGTGCAATGCATGTGAGGAAAGACTGTGCACTGAGCCAATCCCACTCTCTGAGCGAGAGTAGCTATAACCCGAAAAGAAGAAAAGTTCAACATCATAGGTAACTACTGAGCCGCAGGTTTTATATCGTAGATACCCCATTTCCTGAGTTGCCTTCTCCTAAAGGATGCCCTGACAAAGGCTCGGGCGTCCTACACACTTTTGGATTGCCGGTGACATTTATGAGTTCTTCCACCCTTTGTCAGATTTTGTTTTTGTCCTGCTGAGTGTCCAAAATCACCCTCCTCAGCAAGTAAACTTGGTGGGGTTGCCGGTTTTGTCGCCGACTATACATACATACATACATACATACATAAAGGCTGCCCCCTCGTTATCGAGTATGACCATTGCACGATACACCATTATTAATAATTATTAATTAATTCCATCGTGCAATGCCTGTGCGTGAAGATATTTTTAAAGTGAAGAAAGACTGTGCACTGAGCCAATCCCACTCTCTGAGCGACAGTAGCTATAACCCGAAAAGAAGAAAAGATCAACATCATCGGTAACTACTGAGCCGCAGGTTTTATATCGGAGTTATGCCAGTTTGCTGAGTTGCCTTCTCCTAGAAGAATGCCCTGACAAAGACTACATACATACATACATACATACATACATACATACATACATACATACATACATATATGGTGGCTGCCAACTCGTTTTCGAGTACGGCCACTACTTTATATCCATGTAGGAGAACCCCTACCGATGCGCTGAACAAGTGTGACTTTTTAGTCCAGCCAGCGACTTGAAAACTCTGGTACAAACATTACACTTGTGACAATTATTGACACATAGTGCTGGGCCCATGGTACCATGTGACGACAGATGCAGAGAGATCTCCAGATATAAAGAAATGTCTGTGCTGTGAAGCTTTTATAGTGAGCAATAGCACTGCACAAAGCCAGTGCCACTCTCTTAACCAAGATGATATTTACGAAAAAGAAGAACAAGTCAACATCATTGGATACCATCAGAGTTGCAGGTGTTATATCAGAGATTTCCTTCTCCTAGAATTCTGCCTTGAGAAAGGCTAAGTGGTCATCTCTCCCGGTGATTTTGGATGGCCATTGACGCTTAATAGCTCCTTTGCCGTTTGACAGGTTTTGTTTTTAGTCCTGCAGGATGTCCAAAGTCACCCGCCTCACCAAGAAACGTTGGTGGGGTTGCAAGTTTAGTCGCCAACGACCCGACCATGAGACAGGTTGTACTGGGATACATGTTACGAGTAGCACCAACTGGTGACCTGACATACATATATACATACATACATACATACATACAGTCAACGCGATCAGTCGCATATTTTGGCGTGGGAGACTATTTATTAAATTTAAGTTGAATACTATCTCCGACGGTAATGCCACAACTACAGTCAGGTTGAATAACTGTTTATTCTTCTAACTATCCCTTCTGAAGATATTTTTATTCGAATTCGTAGAGATATCCGACTAAATACATAATTCATTTTACAAGGATTTGCTACAAACAACATGCCTGAACACAACATCAACAAAAAAATTAAGGAAGTACCGAAAACAAATAACAAGGAAGGTAATCAAACTTTATTCAGTTGTAGCTACAGAAGAACCGAAATTATAAATCGCATTTCTCTTGGAGTTCCGAACTTAATAATGATTTATTTAATTGTTATAAAATGGCAAAAAACAATCCCTCCATTGGCTATATGAATAGAATGAAGCTACACTGGGACGAAATGCACCCAGAGCTAAATTATTTCACAGCGAAACAATTACGCCAACAAGCGACGTTTGTTGAACGTAAAAATAAGATAAATATTAATTGTAAGTCCCCCACAACAAACATGTTATCAACAACACGTGCTACAGGTCGCCATGCTACTAGACTTCCTAGCAGCCATGTCGAACAGCGTCTTGAAACAACTATACCTGTAAGAAACTTGACACCACCTGTACCATTTAAGTCTACCTCGAATGCTGGAGAAAACACTATCGATAATAAAAATAATCGAATAAATTTGACACCACGTGTACCATCCGAGTCTACCTCAACTATTGTGGAAAATACTATCGATAATGATAATCAAAAGTATAAACAATTGAAAATTTCCCTCAATGAAAGCTTCCAGAGAGAAATTAACTCATGTATAAATATCTCTCTTGCTGAACGTGTTAAAATGACAATGTTGAATAAAAAACCAAATAATGAAATATTACGTGTTATTGACGAAATAAGGGATGAATATTTATGACGGATAAAAACCCCAACATATTGGCAAATCAACGCCTGTTTATATGCCTTAGCAACGAGAGTGAAGCATTATAAGGGTGATAGCAGAGATATTAACAAGAACAAAACACCACCAAAAATACCATCATATATAACTAAAATAGAAAAAAAGATTGCTGACCTACGAAAAAACATACACAATGCTCCTTACATGCAAACAAACACAAAATAAACTCACTCCTCACCAACAAAGAGTGAAAAATAAAATAGAGACGATGTTTGGTAACAGTAGAACCAGAACTCTCCAATATAAACTGATCACCCTCAAACAAGAATTGAGAGCTGTCAGCGAAAAACGCCGATACCTGAAGAAGGTAGATGAGAGAAAAGTGCTTAATAAAAAATTCAGACGAAACCAAACATCAGTCTATATAGATATGAAGGGCAAAATAATAAGTATCACTGAGGCCCCATCCCAGAAAGACATAGATTCCTTTTGGAACAAAATATGGGGTGAAAAGAAGAATTTCAACCAAGATGCAGTGTGGCTAAGAGAAATCCGAAAGAACTATTGCTCCTACACTACGACAAAAAACATACGAAATAAGTGAGGGTACCCTTGAGACTGTGATAGAAAAACTCCAAGATAAGAAAACACCAGGAAGAGACATGATTGTCGGCTACTGGTACAAAAAACTGATATTCTATCGGAGGTATCTTACTAACCTCTACCAACAAGTTCTTAAGGGAGATACAGTTATACCAGAATGGTTGACATTAGCACAAACGTTACTGGTCCCCCAAAACAAAGACACCGACTTGGCAAAAAACTACCGACCCATTGCATGCCAGAACCTGATGTATAAGATGTATACAGCCTGCCTGAACCTATTCCTTCAAGATCACTGTGAAAATAATAACATCATCACAGATGAACAAGCAGCTGGAAAGAAAGGGGTTTGGGTATGTGCTGAACAACTCCTAATCAACAAAACTGCGATATCGGAGGTGCGACAACTTAGGAGGAATATGGCTACAGTCTGGCTGGACTACAGGAAAGCTTTTGATTCAGTTCCCCACTCTTGGATGATAGAGGCCCTCCAACTTGCTAAAGTCCCAGACATTATTGTCAGAGCCATAGAGAGGCTGTCTTCTTCTTGGGCTACTATCCTAAGGTTAAAGACAGAGAGGGACGACTCTATTTCCACTGATAAAATAAAATATTGCAGGGGTATATTTCAGGGGGACAGTCTCTCTGTGATATTATTCAACTTGTCACTAAACCCCTTGTCCTTTCTGCTCTAGAAATGTGAGGGATAAATCATTGGCTCACAGGAGGACAGAAATACGAACCTAACCCATACTTTCTTTGTGGACGATCTGAAACTCTATGCTAAGAACATGGATGGGATGAAGAAAATTCTTGACCTGGTTACAACGTTCTCAAAGGATATAGGAATGGAGTTTGGCCAAGATAAATGCTCATACATGACTGTAAAGCGGGGAAAAACAAAAACCCAATCTAGCAACATTGTCATCAATGGCCTAACTGTTTCACCGATATCTGATGAGGACTGCTACAGATACCTGGTGATAGATGAGAACATATCCGATAATGGTATCTGTAATAAAGAACGCGTAACCAAGGAGAACTACACCCGATTAAGAAAGATCTGGTCATCGGAACTCTCTGCGCAAAACGAAACAATGGCTCACCATGTGTTTGCTGTGCTTGTCCTAACACCAACGAAATCCGACCAGTTGATGTTGGAACTCGAAAAATACTGAACAACACCGTAAACTTCCACATCAACAGTGACATAGACCGCCTCTACTTGAAACGTAAGCAGGCAGGCAGAGGCCTAACATCAGTCCAGACAACATTTGAATGTCGCATCATATCTCTCCGACATCTACGAACCTCGAAGCGTAGGAGCCCGTTTCTCGAGCAAGTCTATCTGCATGAAACATATAAGATCATGAGAGTTGGGAAGGAACTCCTCGAGAGATATTCCCTGTGTGATAATCAAAAACCCACACCCAGGGATGTCGCTCAGCAGTATCGCAGTGAATCCATGGATGAAAAACTGCATGCCTATCACCAAAAAATCAGGCATGGATATGTTGCCAGGAAGCTCCAGAGTGAGAGTAATATAGATAAGGAAAGTAGTCTATCTTGGACCAACAACCGCTATATTGGCTCCCACTTTGAATGATACGCTTTTGCAATCCAGGAACAGGAGATTAGCACGAAATACCTGATTCACAAAAGAGATATGTATGCAGGCAAAACACCTAGATGTGATAACAAGTGCAGACACTGCAAAACTAGCATCGAGGATATCACCCATGTCATCACCTGCTGTCCAAAGATGTCATCGCGGTACTATCTACCTATGAGGCATGGTGTAGTGACCAAAACACTGGACAATGCAGTTCGTAACAAAGATAGCCCCGATAATAAACACATTAAAAGCTACAGCAATGTTGAAGACATCCACATAAATAATATGAAAGAGTACTGTGGGAATGTTCCAGTAAAAACCCCAATAAAATGCAGGTATAACAGACCAGATATTATGATATGGGACAGTGAGAAGAAAGCATGCACGGTAGTGGAAATTAGCTGCCCAGAAGATGCCAATATAATATCAAAGATTAGTGAAAAGGAGAACATTTATGCAGAACTGATGAGAAATTCTGCAGATACTCCACCCTGATGACACCTTCAGATTTATGCCTGTGATTATTGGGGCACTGGGATATGTTAGTAACTGCCTCAATACAAATCTTGAGAAACTGGGCTTCACAGGAACAGACAGAACACAACTAGTTAGGAAATTACAGTACAATCCATTAATGGAACAGTAAAAATATGTAAGACATTCCAAAAATGTTGCATCTAATAACTGCATATACACATATACAGATGCAAAGCATATACAAATGCACACATACAATTCAAAACATACACATCCACACATACAATAACATCCATATCTACACATGCATACATACATACCTACCTAGTTGATGTTGTGTAAATTCCAATGAGAGAGTCTTGTGTCTATGTTAGAAACCGACTCTCTCTCTATTGGTAAAACTTTGTGAAATTATAAAACCAGAAGAACATACATATATATATGTTTGTATGTATCATAAATATATACAAATGTGTATGTATTTATTTGTCCACTTGTGTATGTTTGTTCGTGTGCACGCGTATTTTCGTGTGTGTATGTGTGTGTGTATATATATATATATATATATATATATATATATATATATATCATTTTAAAAAAATAATAAAAATAATGAATAATTTGTGATAAATATGACATTCGTAAACTAAGAAAATAACATAATTATTAGATCGCAGAAAGAGTTAATTTAAATCGAAATTTCGATGGCTTTTGCTTAATGAATTCTCTGTAATATCATCCATTAAATATTTATAAATATGTTCTGCTTATTCTAATAATTATCTCTGTAATTGCTGAACATGTTTAGAATATTTTAGGGAAATTTTGTTGGAAATTTTGTTACATATTTTCAAGATTAAATATTATATTTCGTTGATTTTACATAATTTTAACAGCACCGGTAGAAATATAAATTTTCAAACTTAAAGAGGGATAAAGAAAAAAATAACCGTAGAAAAGGGATATAAAAAATGAAAGGGGTTGAAAGGCCATACACGCATACATATATACATATATACATATATACATATATACATATATACATGCATATATATAAATACATACATATATATATATATATATATATATATATATATATATATATATATATATATATATATATACATATATATATATATATAAATATATATATATATATATATATATATATATATATATATATATATATATATATACATATATATATATATATATATATATATATATATTTAGTTGGCTTCCATTGCTGTTAATATCTATCTATCTATCTATCTCTCTATCGCGCTCTCTCTGTATGTATATATATATATGTGTTTGTGCGTATATATATGTATATATGTGTGTGGATGTCGATGTGTGTCTGTGTGTATGTGTGTGTGTATGTATTCATGTATGAAGGTCAGAGTGGAGAGAGAGAGGTGCCACACCCCAGTAAATTCGCTGAAAGGTGGGTGAATGTGGCAAAAATGGCCCGAGTGAATGGGCCTTCTCTGTATATAAACCTGTAGGTTGAGGAAGATAAACAAAGGGAAGACAGGAACACCTACAAAACGTGTTCCTGGTGTTGGGGGTTGTTCTATCCACGGGGTGTAAAACAACCTAGAAGTAACGTTCTCCCCTATTGGGGATTTCAATTGTTATTTTATTATATATAGTTTATTGTTATTTATTAATGTTTAAGTTATTCTTATGTAAAACCCCCGCCGTCACGTCTTGTAATATCCCATTTATGTTCGCCACTGTGGCAAATAAAGAAAGATATCTATATATATACACACACATACGCACACACACACACACACATATATATATATATATATATTTATATATATATATGTATATATATTTATATATATTGAAAAGATAACAAGGACGATTGGTTACTCCTTCATTACATTTATTGGTAGGTGACGCGCGTCTCGTTACTGATCACCTCAAGGTTCGCTCCCTAGATATATTTATATATATATATATATATATATATATATATACATATATATTTATATTTCAATATATAACCTAAAATGGATGGCAACTAAGTATGTTTTTGGCGGTACTCAGAATGTCATGATGATACCAGTTTACTTAATTTCGCGGTTTATCTACCTTTAGCCTTTATGAAAAACTATGTTTGCTTACAGTGCTGAATGATTTTCTGTAAATCATTTGTAATTAAGTTCTTTTTTTCTGATATAGAGGAGCAACGCACGGTGGAATATATTTTTTTAAGTTGGATACACATGCTACTTTGTGTCGCAGATGTGTGCGAAGGGAACTGTCATTCGGTAACCAGTCGAGTTTATTTTCCTTGTAGCCGAGTGGGCGTTGGCTTTGTTGCCGCTATCTATTTTGTGTGTGGTGGACCTCTCCTGGTGTATATTCTGTGTTTGTTTATGTGGAAGCCACAAGTAAAGGGCGAATTTTGTGCAGTATTAGCAAGGGTTTCTTTGTTCACCACTAGCATTAAGAGAGGCATTTCTATCGAACAAGTTCTTCAACATTAGAATTCTCTCAGCGCTTCAGACCCCACATTTCCGGGATCTTGCGATATAGGGTCTGCATATCTTTTCAAACATCCGGGTGGGTCAATGTTGCGGATTGTCCTCTTCCAGTCTTCGGACATAATTGGAGAGATTTTGTTGTATTCCTTTTCCCGCGGCCAGAGAAAGACACCGTATAGTTAGTGTAGCGTTTGTTTTCTGCAGCACTATGTGACCAACATATTGCTTGAAGGATTTGGTGTAGTCTGAGATTGTTTAATCACTGTTGCTTCATAATATGTTGACTCTCTTTTACAGGTCCCAAATATTGGTCTGTATCTCTCTTTCTACAAAGCAACTGGGTATTTTAAGGTTTGTTAGATAGAAGATACAACGACTTGATGAAAATAACATCACTAGCAATTGTTATTACTGCTAAGCCAAACACATACGATAGCATCAACAGAGTGGAGAATCATAAAGCAGACAGCCTACGGTGAGATGATAGGATAGAGAAGTTTCTCAAAGGAAATTTCTTTATCACCACCATAAATATACCTTGTCCCACTGCGAGTTTGATTTGCTAAGATTAATCAGATATTGTCATGAAACTCTGAATACTGACGAAAATATATGATTAAATTACATATTATACCTCTATGTTTTCATATTTAGTGCAACATTATTTTTTTGTTCATCCAATTCACATTCAGATATCTATATATATATATAAAATATTCAGATAACTATATATATATAAAAGGAAAAAATGAAACGAAATTTCATTTCTCACTCTTAGTACGGCTGTTACTTAAAAATAAGTATGTATACGTACATACATATATGTATACAGTCGTACAGTAGTATTTATATGTATATATACATACATGCACATATATATATATATGTACGAATGGATTTACCGAACATTTATTATAATACTCGGTTTGTTTGTAAACAAACATCCCGAATTAAGCCGTACAGTGCTTAGCAACCATCGTTGCCCTTTTGTTAACACTGGCAAAGGAACGATGTACTAGTTTCAAGCTTATTAGCTATCGTCAGCACCGTATACCTTCCAGCTAGATGATTGAACGTCTGAAAGTATATACTTTCCATATGCATATTAATGGCTGATCAGCCTAATTTGCATATCGATTGAGTTAATCGGCCGGGCGCACGGAAAACGATAAACGAAAAAAATGAAACTAAATTTAATTTCTCACACTTAGTACGGCTGCTACTTAAATATAAGTATGTATACGTACATACATATATGTATACAGACGTAGAGTAGTATGTATATATATATACATGCATGCACACATATATATATGTACGTATGGATTTACCGAACATTTATTATAATGCTCGTATACATATATACGGCTTAATTCGGGATGTTTGTTTACAAACAAACCGATCATTATAATAAATGTTCGGTCTATATACATATATGTATGCACGTATACATACTTATATTTAAGTAACAGCCGTACTAAGAGTGAGAAATGAAATTTCGTTTCATCTTTTCCGTTTATCGTTTTCGGTGCGGCCGGCCGATTAACTCACTCGATATGCAAATTAGGCTGCTCAGCCGTTAATATGCATATGGAAAGTATATACTTTCAGACGTTCAATCGTCTGGCAGGAAGGTATACGGTGCTGACGATAGCTAATAAGCTTGAAACTAGTACATCGTTCCTTTGTCAGTGTTGAACAAAAGGGCAACGATGGTTGCTAAGCACTATACGGCTTAATTCGGGATGTTTGTTTATAAACAAACCGAGCATTATAATAAATGTTCGGTAAATCCACACGTACATATATATATGTGTGCATGTATGTATATATATATACATACTACTGTACAACTGTATACATATATGTATGTACGTATACATACTTATATATATATATATATATATATATATATATATATAAATATATAAATATATATATATATATATATATATATATATATATATATATATATATATATATATATATATATATATATATATATATATATATATATATATATATATCATAAATCATGTCCTTAGAATTATTAGATAAAATATATACCATTTCCTCTCCCAATTAGCATAATTAACCATATAAAAAATCAATTAGACCAAGCTATTAGAATAAAGGCTCCTATGAAGAAATTTCCGACAAATAACCGAAAGCGGCCTATTCGCGGTGGCCCCAATAGAATATTTATCCAACATTTCGACAGCATGTAAAAAATGACTAAATATACCATCAACCATACACAATTAGGTGCAAATTCAAACTTAGAAGAAATGTGTACATACCGCAATTATATCTCTACCATGGTTTCATCCGTATTTTTAGACATCCAATTAATAGGATAAGTCTGGAGTATCGGATTCATCAGGAGACAAACTCAAAATTAGACATTTAGTTTTCCAAAGTGATCGCGCCAAAAATAAATTCAAAAATGGCTAAGAATCGTGACGTGGCAATGGTCAAGTTAGAAAGAATGTGATTAGTTGCTTACGGCTGGTAGGCTTGTTGCTAGAAAGCGCAGCCCAATATCGCCCAATTGTATCTCAACCTAACGGGAGATTATTAAATATAAAGATTTACATATACATAAAGTCATAGATAGATATGTTTTGCAACCGGTCACGTTGTGGCTCAACGAAGAATTAATAAATTAAATAATCAGAGGAATATATCATAAATAATGTCCTTAGAATTATTAGATAAAATATATACCATTTCCTCTCCCAATTAGCATAATTAACCATATAAAAAATCAATTAGACCAAGCTATAGGAATAAAGGCTCCTATGAAGAAATTTCCGACAAATAATCGAAAGCGGCCTCTTCGCAGTGGCCCCAATAGAATATTTATCCAACATTTCGACAGCATGTAAAAACTGACTAAATATACCATCAACCATACACAATTAGGTGTAAATTCAAACTTAGAAGAAATGTGTACATACCGTAATTATGTCTCTACCATGGTTTCGTCCGTATTTTTAGACATCCAATAACAGGATACGTTCAGAGTATCGGACTCATCAGGAGTGAACTCAAAATTAGACATTCAATTTTCCAAAGTGATCGCGCAAAAATAGATTAAAAAATGGCTAAGAATCGTGACGTGGCAGTGGTCAAGTTAGAAAGAATGTGATTAGTTGCTTACGGTGGATAGGCTTGTTGCTAGAAAGCGCAG
Organism: Eledone cirrhosa; assembly: GCA_964016885.1. Classification (NCBI taxonomy): domain Eukaryota; kingdom Metazoa; phylum Mollusca; class Cephalopoda; order Octopoda; family Eledonidae; genus Eledone; species Eledone cirrhosa. Next base: position 231,182,525 of record OZ024743.1, read on the forward strand.
CCCAATATCGCCCAATTGTATCTCAACCTAACGGGAGATTATTAAATATAAAGATTTACATATACATAAAGTCATACATATATATGTTTTGCAACCGGTCACGTTGTGGCTCAATGAAGAATTAATAAATTAAATAATCAGAGAAATATATCATAAATCATGTCCTTAGAATTATTAGATAAAATATATAACATTTCCTCTCCCAATTAGCATAATTAACCATATAAAAAATCAATTAGACAAAGCTATAAGAATAAAGGCTCTTATGTATTTAGGTTTTCAGTCAATCTATATCTATCTATATATGTATCTATATACCTATTTATCTAACCATATATATATATATATATGGTTAGGTAAAAATATATATAGATACATATATAGATAGATATAGATTGACTGATAACCTAAATGTACCTGTATGACTATGTATGTATATATGGCAACATACTAAAGGACTGAAACAACCTGCCATGAATATTACAACAATACGCTACATATATCGAAATATAAAACACATTCCTCCCTAAATTAGAGAAACGTTATAACGATAAGTTATTTATGTTATTGTTGGATAATAATATAACAGACTGTCATATAGTATACTGTAAACAATTCCAAGTTACCATATGATATTTATCTTAGGGTCATTTCTTTTCCCTCCGAATTCAAAGTTTTGTGTTAGACTCACTGACGTAGTGTTTATAAATGTAGACACACATAGATACACACAAACACACAAACAGAGACAAAGGAACACCCACTAACACATACACGCACACAGCCATTAAAAAGAATCAAACTTTGTATACCTCAGTTACCAGAGTACATCTCTAATCACGGAGGATTCGTGAGAAATCATCAGGAAGTTCAAGGCTTCCTGATGATTTCTCACAAATGAAACAGTTCTAGTCCTGTAGAAGCTCTTCTATATTAAAACATTTATACTCTGCTATGTATTGAGTACCTTACTTACTGCGGTTAGCTCTGATTCAACCCGGAATAACTTATACATATATATATATATATATATATATATATATATATATATATATATATATATATATTTAAAAGAATAGAGGTGTAACACAAGTTATGATATATTGGTAAACGGAAAAGAAAATGCTGACAAATTGTTCACAGTGAAAAATAGTTTAATTCGGAATAAGTGAGAATTAGTAATAGTATTGGTTAGTATTAAGTTTTGGTTATAAGTTTACCGGTTGCGCATTTCTAATGCTTTTCAAAAATAATTTTGAGATAGAGCGTCCGTGATGTTTGCTCTAATGATTAGAGCAAACATCACGGACGCTCTATCTCAAAATTATTTTTGAAAAGCATTAGAAATGCGCAACCGGTAAACTTATAACCAAAACTTAATACTAACCAATACTATTACTAATTCTCACTTATTCCGAATTAAACTATTTTTCACTGTGAACAGTTTGTCAGCATTTCCTTTTCCGTTCACCAATATATATATATATATATATATGAGTACTTCTGTGAATCGATAGTAGAGGTTTTCACACGTAGTGAGCTTTCGCAATATTTTCTTGGAGATATTAACTGGATTTTTCTTCATATGAGGAATATATGTCTCCATATCAACTGTTAAACTTAATTATTATCTCGCTTTATTCTTCTTTTCTCTTCTCTTTTATGAAGAAAGCAAAAACATTTTCGATATATTTTCCATTTCGGAATACATGCATGTGTCCGAAACATTAACTATCTTCACTTTTATGGCAATTCATTCTCTACGCAGTATTTTCTTCCTTTAGTTCAATAGCTACTGGGTGATCCTACCATTATCGCTATCAATACAATTACCAACCATTTGCACAGTCTTAGTTCCTGATGTATTTCCGGAGAAGACAACACCTTTGGAGTCAAATAATATTGTATTCATGTATTGCATCATATTTCATATTAATTAGAGAAAACACTGCATAGAATATCAAAGATGCACGTGTATCTCTCTCTCTCTCTCTCTCTCTCTCTCTCTCTCTCTCTCTCTCTCTCTCTATATATATATATATATATATATATATATATATATATATATATATATATATATATATATATATATATATATATATATATATATATATATATATATATATATTCATATATATATATATATTTCGTTTCTGAATTTGTTTAGCAAGATTCTTTATCTGAAAACGTGTGTTGAAACCGATATTGTTATACTTTGGGAGGGTCATGTTGCCAATAAGAAACACACGCACCAGAGGCAACATGACCCTCCAAAAGTATAACAATATATATATATATATATATAGAGAGAGAGAGAATTAGTACATCTACCAACATATGTGTACAGATGTACACTTATGCTAGCAAATATATAAGTTATGTCTTAGTACCTATGTGGTTCTATGCAGGTGAATGCAGAACAATTATATGAAAGACGTAAAATAAGAAAATTTTAAAAATTAAAAATCAACTTACTTACTAAAATGTTCACTCCAAATAATTAGTTTCTGTAATGGGATAAATATAGTTACATAATATATATAACTATAGAGAATTCATTACGTCATCAGGAAGTCTATTCTCAGCTAAGTTCCCAGGCAATGCTGATTTTTAATTTTTAAAATTTTCTTATTTTACGTCTTTCATATAATTGTTCTGCATTCACCTGCATAGAACCACATAGGTACTAAGACATAACTTATATATTTGCTAGCATAAGTGTACATCTGTACACATATGTTGGTAGATGTACTAATTCTCTATATTTATCTCCAAATTATTTGTTGAGCAAAACTTGCCAAAATTTACTGCTGTTTCATGGTAGTAGTAGGCTCTTGTCATAATACCACCCCGCTCCTAACTGATTAACCTCGGTGTCACGTGATTGATTCTTTAGAATCTGCCACTGACCAGAGGCAGTGACATTTTTTCAGTGCTCCGGAATTTAGTCTTCCACATACAGAACTGATATTGGCTTGGTTTGTACGGCTGGATGTCCTTCTAAATACCAACCACATTTACAGTGTGTACTGTGTTTTTTGTCGTGACACTACTTTTGTTTGATATATTTATAATGTTGTAATGTATGACATTTTGTAAATAGTGTGTATAAATATACTGTAAATATTATCATTTCGAATATAAATGTTGGGTTACTTTAGACTCAGGCCATATATATATATATATATATATATATATATATATATATATATATATATATATATATATAATATATATATACACAGTTCAAGAGTAACCAATCTTAAAGATAGAGATGGAGATAGGAGAGGAGATCGGATAAGAGAGATTGGTGAATTAGTTAGAAGCCAAAGCGTAAAGGCATGTGCTCAATGGGCAATATGCAGTGGAAGGCAGCTAGGTGGCTGTGATAATGCAGAGGTTTGGTACACAGAGCTGTAAATATTCATTAGTTAAGCAAAACAAGACCTCAGATTTCACAAGGAAGACATTATTAAAAGATTGTCAACATATTTTAGTTTGATGTAAGGAAGGTAGAGAATAATAATAATAATATTATTAATAATAATGGTCTATAATCATTTGATACAGAAATATTATATGGAGTAGCGAAACAATTGTAAACGGAAATGATTATTATTAATATTATTAGGGTGGTGAATTGGCAGTATCGGTCGAGGGTTGGACGACATGCTATCTAGCATAGTTACGTCCCTTTACAGTCTGAGTTCAAATCCCGCCGAGGTTAACTTTGCCTTTCATCCTTACGGGGTCGATAAAATAAAGAACCAGTAATGTACTGAGTAATTGCTGGCCTGTTGCCTAAAGTAGAAACAATTATTATTAATATTATTTTTATTATTCTCTACATTTCTTCCATCAAACTAAAATATGTTGACAATCTTTTAATAATGTCTTCCTTGTGAAATTTGTGGTCTTGTTTTGCTTAACTAATGAATATTATATATATATATAAATATATTTATAATAGTATTAATAATAAATTTGAAGACTAAAATCCAAAGAGGGCAAGATAAGGATAAATATATATCAAATATATAAGAACCGTAGAGCAAGTATTTATTAAAATAAGAAATTAAAGTTTAAGCAAAGAATTGCTGCTTTCACCCTTAACGCGATCTTCTGAAGATCCCCTTAATTGTAGAGCTAACACAGTTGAAAGGACTCGGCTGGTATTTCTAGCTGTCGATAATCCTATTCACAGCACTGGGATGACTCTGGCGTGTGTAGTTTAAACAAATGCAACACGTGCGACGGGTCATTCGCAGATTTGCATTTGATGTGTAAACACAGATAGTTAAATCTTCTCCCTTGCTGAAGATTCGGGTTTGTACCACTGTGTGTGTATAGATTAATGGTGAAATACATTTCTTTAATGAAATATATACAAGGTAGATTAATCATTTTATATTTGAAGTTCTAGTTAAACTTTAATTATTTAACTACCTAGCTGTGTGTGCTTACTTACTTTACAATTTATCCTCTGTGATTATTTCATGTTTATTTTAGATATATATATATGTCAATCAATTTCTAGTTCATATAAAATGCTCGGTTCTATTCATTGGAATATTTGAGCTTATTCTACGGTGGATATGGCGTATGTCTCGGACATGACTCCCTTAATTTAATTTTGGATATATATACGGCCCCTTAATTGTAGAGCTAACACAGCTGACAGGCTCGGCATCTATTACTAGCTGTTGATAATCCTATTCACGCCACTGGGATGACGCTGGTACGATGTGTGTAGTTTTAAGAATGCAACACGTGCGACGGATCATTCGCAGATTTGCATTTGATGTGCAAACACAGATAGTTAAATCTTTTCCCGTTGCCCAAGATCCGTAATTTGACTACTGCGAGTTTACGGATTAATGGTGAAATATATTTCTTTAATGAAATATATGCAAGGAAGATTAATCATTTTAAAAGGTATCTATATTTGAAGGTCTAGTTAAACTTTAATTAGTTGCCTACCTAGCTATGTGTGCTTACACACTTTACAAATTATCCCCTGTCATTTGTTCATGTGCTTATGGTATATATATATATATATATATATATATATATATATATATATATATATATATGTTAATAAATTTCTAGTTGATATAAAATGCTCGGATCTATTCATTGGCGCATGTCTCGGACATGACTCCCGTAATTTAATTTTGGACATATATACGACCTCTTAATTGTAGAGCTAACACAGTTGAATGGACCCCACTGGGATGACGATGATACCAGGTGTGTATTTTTAAAAATGCAACACGTGCTACGGGTCATTCGCAGATTTGCATTTGATGTGTAAACACTGAGAGTTTAATCTTCTCCCTTGATGAAGATCCGTGTTTTGACTACTGCGTGTTTACGGATAAATGGTGAAATATATTTCTTTAATGAAATATATACAAGGAAGATTAATCATTTTAAAAGGTATCTATATTTGAAGATCTAGTTAAAATTTAAATAGTTGCCTACCTAGCTGTGTGTGTTTACACACTTTACAAATTATCCCCTGTGATTGTTTCGTGTATTTATTTGAGATATATATATATATATGTCAATCCATTTCTAGATGATATAAAATGTTCGGTTCTATTCAGTGGATATGGCGCATGTCTCGGACATGACTCCCTTTAATTTAAATTTGGATATATATACGGCCCCTTAATTGTAGCGCTAACACCATTGAAAGGACTTGGCTGCTATCTCTAGCTGTCGATAATCCTATTCACGTCACTGCGATGACGCTGATACGATGTGTGTAGTTTTAATAATGCAACCCGTGCGACGGATCATTCGCAGATTTGCATTTGATATGTACACAGATAGTTTAATCTTCTCCCTTGATGAAGATCCGTGATTTGACTACTGCGAGTTTACGTATTAATGGTGAAATATATTTATTTAATGAAATATATGCAAGGAAGTTTAATTATTTCAAAATGTATCTATATTTGAAGTTCTAGTTAAATTTTACTTAGTTAACTACCTAGCTGTGTGTGCTTACACACTTCACAAATTATCCCCTGCCATTGTTTCATGTATTTATTTTAGATATATATATGTCTATCAATTTCTATTTGATATAAAATGCTCGGATCTATTCATTGGAATCTTTGAGCTTATTCTACGGTGGATATGGCGCATGTCTCGTACATAACTCGCTTAATTTAATTTTCGATTTATATACCGCCCCTTAATTTTGGAGCTAACACAGTTAAATGGACTCGTCTGCTATTTCTAGCTGTCGATAATGCTGTTCACGCCACTGGGATGACGCTGGTACGATGTGTGTAGTTTTAAAAATGCAACACGTGCGAAGGGTGATTCGCAGATTTGCATTTGATGTGTAAACACAGATAGTTAAATCTCCTCCCTTGCTCAATATCCTATATCTGATACTGTGAGTTTACGTATTAATGATGAAATATATTTCTTTAATGAAATATATACAAGGAAGATTGAGCATTTTAAAATGTATCTATATTTGAAGTTCTAGTTAAACTTTAATTAGTTAACTACCTAGCTGTGTGTGCTTACACACTTTACAAATTATCCCCTGCGATTGTTTCATGTGTCTATTTTAGATATATATATATATGTCAATCAATTTCTAGTTGATATAAATATATATATATATATATATATATATACATATATATATATATATATATATATATAACATTTAATATAGGCTTCTTGAGTGTTTTATTCGAAGGTAATCATCAGGAAAGCTTTGATGATGATTTCCTCCCAATGATCCTGTATATACTCTACTATTACGCGGGACTCACACACAAACGCATACACATACACAAAGAAACACACATACACACGCACACACACAGATATAAATATATATATATATATAATATTTAGTTGTAGAGAAAAAGCAAGGAGGTCTGTGCAGTGTATTCTACCTGTGAATGATGTATCACTGAATCATGTGGAGGATATCAAGTATCTCGGGGCGTGTTCACGAGTCGTCGAAGACAGGATGCTGAGGTCTAAGAAATACAGAGCTGGTGCAGTAATGCGCCAGCTTCAGCATTCCGTAATCAGAAGAAGGGTTGTAGATTTTAAAGGCAAACTCATTATTTTCAATTGTCATGAATCTTAGATAATCACCGAAAGAATACGAACCTGTATATACAAACGACCGAAACGATGTTCTTCCGAAGGGTCTTTGGTATAACGTTACTCCATAGAGTGCTCAGCTCGAAGATCAGCGTGTCACACCATGTAGATCCGCTACTGTTACGAACTGAGATATCACAGATCCAATAATATGGGCATGGGGTTAGAATGCCTCAGGAAATAATTAAGGGATCGATTTTACGAGCAAAACCAACCAGCAGGTGTAGATCCCGAGCAAAATAGTTTGATAACATCGATGAGCCTGGCTGGTCATGCTTTGGGATCAATGTGGATCAGTTGAAGGCGGTTGCTTCTGACAGGACCCACTCTAAGAAGAAGAAGAAGAAGAAGAAGAAGAAGAAGAAGAAGAAGAATGTATTATGCATGGAAGTAGGTAGGTAGGAACTCGGTAGGCATAGAGGTATACATTTATGTATGCATTTGTGTGTAGAAATGACCTCATGGCAATGCAGGTTTTATTTTACATAATCAGGAGCTTTTTTCAAAGCTTTTTAACGTAGACTTTAGTAAGACAATAGCTAAGTCATACAATCTTTACTACATCACGCCAATCTGTAATACTAACTCAATGGTCATTTTGTTGTTTATTATTTGTCTTCCCTTTGTTCCATCCATTAATCTGTAAACGTCCATCAATTTCACTAGATTCAACGCATTTCTTTCTCCCTGACCTCATCTATTCCAACCAACTTAATTCCTAGTTCTTATCTAAACTATGGACATTACTTTCGCTTCCCGAAGCGACAAATGAAAAGGAAAAATTCCAATTTCGTTTAAAACTAAATTACTGCTCATTTCTTCCAGCTAGAATTGCAATAGGTGTGATAAAGTTTTCATCAACTTCCTCAGACAGTAATGTAAATTTAAACTAAATTGCTTCGAAGAAATGAATTGCACGTCCATACACATATACATGCGCACACACAGGTCACATATACACAAATATACCCATATCCATATATATATATATAAATGTAAATGTTTATATATGTATATATATATATACATATATATATATATATATATATATATATATATATATATATATATATATATAAGTACATGTATATATATATATAGAGATATGTATATATGTATATATACATATATATATATATGTATATATGTATATATATATATATATATATATATATATATATATATATATATATATATATATATATATATATATATACATATATATATATGTATTAATATATATATATATATATATATATATATATATATATATATATATATATATATATATATATATATATATATATATATAAATGCGTGTGTTTGTATGTGTTCACACCTAAGCAGAACCAAGTACACAAATATAAATACGCATACATACATACATGCACATACATACCTATAGACATATTTAAAAAGTTGTAGGTCGAACTTACAAAAATATATGAGATATAAGTAAGAAGAGCGAAAGGAACTTACACAGATGCACACATAATAGGTATACACATACACGCACACGCACACAGACACACACACACACACACACACACACACACACACACACACACATATATATATATATATATATAATATAATAAAAATGAAGATAGGTATGTTGATGTGCCTTCTGTCAGTTTCGACGAAAAACATTCAGTTGTTCGCTCAAATGTATTACCTACAGGTTAAATGAACGTGTACATGTCTGGCACGTTTCCTCATAACCTAATTCTAAGGCCGAATCAGCAACACATTGTATGTACTTGACATTTGAATTAGAGATACAATTCAATAGAAGGCCTGGCACACGATCTCAATCTTGCGGATTCTGAATTGGCTCTTTGTTTTTTCCAAATGAACGCCTTTGATGAAACGGTAGCCAAGACTTATCAGCCTATATTTTTTTTCCTATGAACCGCTGCTGACTGATAATTAAAAGATTTGAATTTATGCTCCGCTAACTTTCCACCACAGCTATTTTGGTGGGTGCAGATTTATATTATACTAAACCACCCGTGACATGTTAGGCTACGTTCGCTTCAAAATATTTGTTAAAAATAATGTTCATTTAAAAAATAATTCTTAAATTATTAATATATATACAGACATGTTTATAATGTGAAATGAAACTGGAAGGCATATACATATATATATGTGTGTGTATGTGTATATATAAATATCTGTGTGTGTATATTTACACACAAGCACATATATATGTATATGGGTGTCTGTGGTGATCTATATACACTCGTCAGAGACACACACACACACACACACACACACACACACACACACACACACACACACACACATACACACGCATATATATATACACACACACACACATATATATATATATATATATATATATATATATATATATATATATATGTAGGAGGTGAGTTTTATTGTAGTACAATAAAGCAATGCAGATATCGGATAAGAAGCACTCTACAGTTTGTAGGACTGGAGTATACATAATATAAGATCAAAAGATGGTTAAAGGAGTTCCATGTATTTTATTATGCGCATTTCAAAAACAAACATCATCATGCAATAATATTTGTGTTTTCATCAGATAAAACAGGAGAACATGTTATGAAGGCTAAAAAACACTTGTGGATAGTGCACTATCCACAAACATCATCATGCAATAATATTTGTGTTTTCATCAGATAAAACAGGAGAACATGATATGAAGGCTAAAAAACACTTGTGGAAACTGCACTATCCACAAGTGTTTTTTAGCCTTCATATCATGTTCTCCTGTTTTATCTGATGAAAACACAAATATTATTGCATGATGATGTTTGTTTTTGAAATGCGCATAATAAAATACATGGAACTCCTTTAACCATCTTTTGATCTTATATTATATATATATATACACAACAACAACACCAGCTCTCACTCTCTTCCATTCTCCTTTTCCGTCTCCTCTCTCTATCTCTATGACTCTCTTTCAATCTACTCTCTCACAACCACTATCATGTTCTCCCCCTCTCTCTCTTTCTCTCTCTCTCTTTGTTTATGAAGGTACACGTAAAAAACCCATATCTCGGAAACCCGTGGTCCGATTTACGCAAAATTTATTTTATTCCATTTGTATTCCCATTTCAGCGCAACTTCCGTTCAAAGTATTTTTCCCTCAGGCACCCTTTTGGCTGTATTACATTGCAGACAAGCAAGCAAGCAATGACAGATTTTTAGTAATATACTAGACCACCCGCGACCCGTTGGATCATGTTCGCTTAAAAATATTTTTTAAAAATCATGTTCACTAAAAAATAATTTTTAAATAATTAAAATATACGCAGACATGTATATAATGCGAAATTAAATTGAAAGGCCCATATATATACGCCCTCAAACGGTATGTTTGATGTCGTGTGTGTGACAGCGGTTTAAATGTTATGAGGAGGGATACAGAGAACACAAACATTTATACTACAAACAACATGAGCAACGAAAGCAACAACAGCAACAGTGAGAAAACCAACCTAAAAAAATGACAACACCAACCACAGCAGTAACAAAACCAATGAAATTAACACCATCAATATGAACTGCTCAGAAAACAACAACAGTGGCACCAAAGACACAACCAACTGCCTCAGCAACAACAACTAACAAGAACAACGACAACAACAACGACAACACCAACAACACCACCGTCAGCAACAAGAACACTTTCGTTGCGGCAGCAGCGAAAAAGAGGCCATGCTTCAGTATGGGCCTAACGAATAAAGATAAAAAGATGGCCCAGTCATGGAAACTCATAAAAAAAGAGCAAATCTGAGCCAACTTAACTGTTGTGGCAGAAACCATTGAAGCAGCGGAGCGTAGAATGGTGCGTTTCAAATACATTTCGGCAGAGATAAAGAGGACGGCTTTAAATGCCCAGGCATATATTAAAGCTGGGCTGAGATGCATCAGGGATAACACCGACTAGATAGCTGTTTAAATCAGAAGCCCTGGCTATGAAACATCCAATGACCGCTTGCAAAACCAGCAAGGTCATTACGCACTCGTCCCACATAGGAAAATCTCGTGTTCGAATTCCCGGGATTCCACCATGACTTGACATGTGGTGGCTCCTGAGATGCGTGATTGTGGAGGGGGAAACCGTCCGGTTACAAGGACTAGCAGGGAGAACTGGTCCGGGGTTAACCTTGAGATACTTCTCCAGATGAGACCCGAGGATGTAAAAAGGATCCCGGATCAAATCTGTCTCCAGAACGGGACGGCGATACATATAATGACTGAGCGTAAAAGGCTGCATTGTTTTGTTTGTGGAGAAACAACCCATTGGCGAGCCTTCTGCCCTCAACTCCTGAAAGGTGCAAAGGTTCGAAGGTCTTCTTGCTGCCGACGTCGTGTCGAGGACTACCACCAACAACAACATCGGGTAAACCACAGCAACAACACCAATGGAAACGCCACCACCAACATTAGACACCCAGAGTGGAAATGAGGAAAGCTTTCCCATTCTCCCTGAACCATAAAGTACACACATGAACAAAACATAAAGACACACACGGACAGAAACTCACGGACAACCACAGACCCCTAATCTTCGAGTAGTGAAGATGAGGGAAAACCAAAATCCCCCCCCAAAACAAACAAAAAAACGCGCAAAGCTCAAAAACACCCACAAAAATAAAGACACCGCCCAGGCAAACATCTCCCCAAAAACACCAACAACACCAACACCATCATCATCACCAGAATCCCCCACACGCAAACAACTTAAACAAACAAGAACAAATACACACACAAACATCTGAAACCGCATACACCACACCCACAACAAAAACATAGACACAACTGAAATAACACCAACAAAACTAGCACCACCACAATCACACAAATAAATAAAACCACCCCAACAAAACATACACAATTTTCGTACTTGTCAGAAGGGTTAACAAATAATTGATGGCCCTCGTAGCACGAAGTAAAGTAATTCAAACAGCGGGGGAAGATTTTTAAATCGAACACATCTCGCGTGTCAGATTTGTTTCTGTTACGAATGATGCTCGATTCCTGCAAAGGAATTTGAGAGCTTGCTTCAGAACGTGGGAACCCTGAACGTGAAATCCACATCGAGACTTTTAAAGGGGTTCCCTCCAACTATGGAGGTCGAACCACCCGACATTCACAAAATTACGGAAGGTAAGCAAATCTTGCATCTTCCTTTTAGCCTGTCAGCATGGCCATATCGAAAGTAGGCAGTTTAAATATTCGTGGCCTCGGATCGCCCTGGATGCAGGGTCACCTGCTCAACGACTCCAGTTTTCTAGAAACGGATGCAATTGCCATCAGTGAGACCAGGATTTCCGACACGCGCGCACTAGCCCCCATTATCGATACTATCAGACCCTCGCATATTTTAGTCGGCCAGGAACGGGAGGTGGGGTGGCAGTTATGTTCAGGAAAGGCCTGGATCTCAAGGTAAGCTCGATAATCCGGGACCCGGACGTTAAGTTGGTGGTCCCGGACATGAACAATAGGGAAGGTGGTGACTTTAGACTGGTTGCCATCTACGCCCCTGTCGGGGCCGGACGGCCGCACATCTTTGGGCACCTCGAAGTCTTTCTGGTTACGTCTCGTCCTTTACAGTTAGTGGGGGACAGGAACGGCATCTTAGACGCACGTTGGGATTGAGTGACTGTAGCTGATAGGAGAGGGGGTGTCAAAAAGCCTCTACCTGAACAGCCAGTTTCAACTATCTGACAGACAAGAGACGAAAACGAGCTGAGGGATTCCAGGCGGATATCTGAGGCCTTTGACCAGCACTTTGGTCGGTTGTTCGGGGGGAGTGGCGGATCAGAGACAGTAGCTGACTTCAGTCCCTACCTCAACGGCTTGTTGCGCCTAACGATGTCGTGGCTGAGCGCTGCGAAAGTCTGATAACCTCAGCCGAAATTCAGCTGCGAAAGGCTGATAACCTGAGTCGATTCTCCTGTCGAATGCACAAGGCGCAAGTCACCGGTGTGGATGGACTTCCCTGCGAGCTTTATGTTAATATGCCAGAATTGCATCTGGCAACAGAACGGGAGTATTTCTAGTTCTATGAACCAGGGTGTTGTGACGCTGATAAGGAAAGACAAGAACAAGAGGGACACATTAGATAACTTCAGGCCAATAACTCTGCTCAACACAGTGTTTAAGATTTTGGTCAAGGTGTTAGCGTACATTTTGGCGCTTGTTGTCGAAGATTTGTTAGAGGAGGCGCAAATTTGCCATCTCGATCAGGTCAATACACGATAAACTCCACCTCATGTGATACATCATAGGCTGGGTAGGATGTAAACCTGGCTTCGGTGGGGCTCTTATCAATATAGATAAATAGAAAGCATTCGATAGGGTCGACCATTTGGTACCTGGAGGCTGTCCTCAAGGTAGCTAGCTTCGGCGCCGTCTTCAGAAGTTGGATCACTGCAATGCATAGGGCTGCGTATGCCGTGAATAATGATGTGCAGATATGCGCTGAAGCTGCGGCATCTCCAGATATTCTGCCGAAACTGTGAAAAGGTGTAGTCGCCGTTTGTCAGATGGCCCGTTCCGCAGCTCCTCTCTTTGACTGAGCTGCAGTCCTGGGTCAAGAAGGGACAGAAACTGGGTGATGGCATTTAGAATGTTGCCAGGCATTCACTGCTCTCTTCCAAGCGGGCAATGCGGGAAATGGAACTTCCACTCTAGAATTCTATAGACGATTAGTGGTGGCAAGTACGACGACTGCCTCGGAGAGTCTGTTCCGGTGGACATTCGAGCCGGGGACAATGGGTAACTTCCAGAAATCCCTCGCTTGACAATGCTACCGGGGGGCACTGCTGGTTCGAGATAAACTCTACAGGCACGGAAGTGCTGTCAGAAGGACCTGCCTGAGATGCGTGCAGAGCGACGAAATCGTTCTGCACGTACTCGTCCAGTGTTCGTGCAGTTTGTGTGGAGTTATTTCGAACAGCTGTTGTCGTATGTAGAACGGATCCGGCTATCGGCCTAGTCTATAGTGAAGACTGACCCTCCGCCTTCTTTAGGCCAAGAAGGGCAGGCAAATTTCCTCTCTCTGGTGGCAGTAGCGGAAGAGGTTGCATGGTGGAACAGGTTGAAAGGACACTTTTCTCTTCAGCCAATCCCTCATCAAACTTTTCGAATTTCACTTGGAAAGGAAGGTGAGGGTGGATAGAGATGTGCTGCCCCTCAATCACCCTCCCCCCCAGTCAATTTGCTGAAAGGTGGGTGAATGTGACGAGAATGGCTTGTTTGAGTGGGGATACTATGATCATGCGCCTGTAGGCTGGGGAATTTGAGGGGGAGAGGGGTGCCCGTCCCGGGTGCCCTCAAGGTGTTGGGTGGTTCAGGATTGGTGAGTTAACTGAGTTAACCCTGGGTGGTTATCGCCCCCTATTGGAGAATATTCCTTGTATTTTTATTGTTATTTTGTTATTGTTCTTTATATTGTTTACACGTTATATTTGTAAACCCCCACTGTCCCTGTCTTTTGTATTATATTGTCCCCTATATGTTGGCCCTTGTGGCCAATACATGAAATTATTATTATTAGTAATACTGTTAATAGTAGTATTAGTAGTGGTAGTAGTATTATATGTCCGTGTGTCTATGTACATCATTGTTTGTTCGCTCATGTGCGTTTGTATGACTGATTTTACCACATTTCCATTATATATTGTTTGAAGAATTTCTTGGCGAACATTCTGCAGGTTTCAATGAAATTTATTTTCAGATAATTGGAACTCTGGTATATTATAACGTGTTGTTGTTGTTGTTGTTGTCAATGTTACTTTTTACTCAATAGTAGTCTTCCTTCCTTCACCCTGTCACTGTTGTTGATATAATTGTTGCTCATGATTATTAGGACGTCGATGTGGCTGATAATTATGCGAGTTGATTGAGATGGTTTTATATTTACATTGTTAGTTTGTTTGATATCGGTGTTGTTGTTATTATTGTTGGAGTTTGTAATTGTTGTTGTATGTAATTGTTGCTGTATATCATTCTTGTCGCTGTTGGTGTTATTCATGATATTTTTTTTCATCGTCGTTCTTGAAGATGATGTTCATGATATTGTTACATTTCTCTGCCTATTTTTATCAAAGGTCCTATGATTTCGACTTGACTTAGGAATTTTTATTCAATTGGTCGGATTTTTTTATAGATATTGTTATATATGGTGTCAATTTTATAGTTGTTGTTGTTGCTTAGCCCCAGCTAAAAGCTTGATCAAGCATGTATCAGATCAAAGACATGGCAGGTGAGTCCATTACCTCTTTATAGAAGTATTTGTGACTCATTATCCCATCTATTTTCCCTTTATTAAGAGCGTATAGTGTAATTTGAAGGAGGTTCATCTGCTCTTTTTAGCCGTTCTTACAAGGACTTAGAGTTTGCCAACATCGGCTTGTTGATTGACTTGTAATCACAGTTGTTTTGTGTTTTTTTATATGCTCAGCTTGTTGATATTTGTGCTGTTATAATTTTTTATATTTATGTTAAGCTTGTTACATGTGTTGCTATTTTTGTTGTTCGTCCTTGATAGAGTTGATGTTTATATCGTTAATTTTTTTTTTTTATTTCATTCATATGTTGTTTTTGCCACTTATTTTTATTGATGTTTTTGTTTGTAATTTTCACTTCAAGAACAACACTTTGAATTACAATTCTTTATTATCGTTTCTTCGAAAACCACCTACCCACCACTAAAACCTGATGTAAAACATTACTTGTAATATTTCACAGATAGTGATAACGGACACCCATAAATTAATTCAGACACGTCGACACCACATTTCAACACAAGCACCTTCTTAACCACAACTACCGCCATTACTACCTCAAAGATTTCAGCGATATACAATTATGAAAAGAAAATGGATTGAAGCCAACTAACTATTCTATTTCCTGATTGAATGCACTTATGATATGGACTTTTTACCTGATTCATTTTACCCAAAATTTCCTTCGTTCAACTCTTGTTTTCTACTGATATGAAATGGCCAAATATCTTTTACAGTTGTTGATAGACGAGAAATTATCATTTATATCTCTTTTTCTATTTTCTAAGAACGATCTTTCGGCATCATGAAATGCATTTCCATTTCTATCGTTTACTTTTTTCTTTCACTCCCTTGCTTTCGCTTTCACACCCACATACGCACACTCTTTATTTATATCCAACTATATTTCTTTCTATCTACCTGTCTCTCTCCTCCCTCTCCCCCTACCCCCCTCTTTATATATATATTTACATGTTGTGGTATAAAAACAGAAGAAAAACTCCTTTAACGGATTTTGTTTTTCATCACCCAGTGCGTCTAATATCCTCCTCCTCACTAAGCAAGCTTGATGGCGCTTAGTCGCCGACAACAGGACTATTCACAGCCTGTACTGTGTTTACATGTTATCAATAGTACTGAAGAGCGATCTGACATTTTTTTCTGGTGCGAGGGACTCCTTCTCTTCATAAAGACATCTCTCTAGGAGAAGCTCACTCTAAAAATAACTGCAACTTTATTTGCATCCAATGATGTAGACCAACATTTTGGGGGTAAATGCATTCGATGTTCAAAGAATGGGATTGGCCCCGTACAAAGCCTTTCATCACTGAAAAAACATTCAAGCGCAGGCATCGCTTGATATGTGACATCTTTTTGCAATACATGCCATAGGCAAATCCCTAGCAGGACTAAAGAGACACGTCCGTGGTTCTCATGCTTAAGTATCAAGCGATAGCCTTACTCGAAATCGAGTTGCAGTCATCACCAATCACCATATATGTATGTATATATGTATGTATATAGGTATGCATGTATGTATGTATATACATATATGTATAGAGGTACTCATGTGTGTATGATATAGGTATGGATGTATACATGTATGTATATAGGTATGCATGTATGCATGCATGTATGTATGCGCGCGTGTGTCTTTTGTACATAGACTTCTTCATTAAAACTGAAGCAAAATATCCATCACATACTTATACATAAGCAGCAATTGGTAGCAATTCACAAGGAACTGGAGGATACCTGAACGACATCAACAAATGAGTATATATGTACGGGGATCGTAAAATGGTCAGTGAAATATATAATGGCCGTTGTAAAAACGCTACTAAAACGAACATTTAAATATCCATCCACCATATGTGCAATAAGGATATCATAAAAGTGTTAAACAAATTAGTTATTAATGGAATAACAGTGTATCAATTCAATAAGACACCCATCTACTCAGTTGCAATAGGTAGTTCCTCATTGTCACTCCATTAATGTTTACATAAATCCAAATGCAATCATAAGGCGGCGAATTTGCAGAATCGATAAAATAACGGATCGTTTTCTCGCGGGATTCATTGCAAATCTTTCATTATTAGAGGCCTATGGGGCGGTGGATTGGCAGTATCGGTAGAGGGTCGGACGCCATGATTTGCAGCATAGAGTTACCTCCCTTTATGATTTGAGTTCAAATCCTGCCGAGGTTCACTTTGCCTTTCATCCTTACGGGATCGATAAAATAAAGTACCAGTAATGTACTGGGTAATTTGCTGGCCTTGTGCCAAACATAGAAACAATTATTAGAGGCCTATAAGTAAAAGCACCAATCCAGTACTGTGTTTGATTCTTCTTCTATTTATCTTTCTCATTTTCTCTTCTTCGACCTCAATCTTTCTTCAACAGAAATCATTATAACTCTAAAGGAAGTTATGGTCTCCTGAAAGTGGAATCTTAGAAATGTCGTGGTAACACTAGACCTGTTTTAGGCACTGAAAATCAAGTAGTTTGACAATAGCCAGTTTCTTCTTCAAGAGATTTAGGAAGAGAGAGGTAAATTGACTACGGCACTGGACTCTTATTTTATTTATCGACACCAAAAAGATGAAAGAGAGAGGTATTTGAACAAAGAGAGCAAAGATTCGGATTGCAATGAGTCCGCCAGACTAACAGCTCCAAAATAACTTACACAATCACACATGTCTTCTATAAATATTTGTGCATGTCGTACTTTTAATATCATACTGATAAACACAGCTATTGATCTGCATACATAGAGAACATTATATCAACACAAGCGGTGTATTGGCAGTATCGGTAGAGGGTCGGACGCCATGCTTTGACGCAAAGAGTTACGGCCCTTTCCATTCTGAGTTCAAATCCCGCCGAGGTTAACTTTGCCTTTCATCCTTACGGAGTCGATAAAATAAAGTACCAGTAATACAAATGGTAATTGCTGGCCTTGTGCCCAAAGTAGAAACAATTATATCAACACATTGTGTTATGCAGGATGTAGAAAATAAATGAAAATACGAGGCTAAATTGCATGTCCTACACATAAATATTTGTCTGAAAATAACTGTTTGTCTGAAAAAACCTCACTATTCCTCAACAAATATTCCACAGAGATCCAAATGATTAAATAATCTTGACCCCCAGAAACCATTGGAGTAAGACATAAATTAAAGAGAAGATATGTAGATTAGATTAAATTTCTAATAAAGAAGCAATGGCATAGTTGAAAAAAGTAAAATATTTCTTAAAGAATCAAAAGAATGAACAGAATATTCCAAAATGTCACTTTTCGTTTTTAGTCTCGAAATTCTCACTAAAAAACGGATTACTTTTTTTTCAGCACTTTCTTATTAAACTCTAGCATTCATATGTTTTCGTCAAAAACGTTTCTATCCTTTGTGAGTATACTAATCTGTCTAGCTGATTAACATCAAATTATTTATGTCTGGTCTTATTGTCATATATTGTTTTCTGTGTACATTATGTTGCAAATGTTCTGAATTAATTTGCCACTCCTTAAAGATCCATTGGCACATTAAACCAATAACATTGATTATAGATACACAAAGCTGACATAGAAGCAGTAGCAACGACAGCACAAAACGAAATGAAATATAGAATGATAGAAGACATCTAAAAAGCGGTCACGATAGTCGTCATAGACGTCGGCCAGATGATGATGGATAATACTGAAAGATACAGAGCGACATACCAGTGAATTGACGCAGAAAGTCGAGATATGCAAGGTTAACATGAAAAAAAAAGAAACATGAATCTTTCAACAAGTAATACCAACAGTGGATTTCCAATGTTCCTTGGAAGTTAAGGCGAGGCGCGGAATCTTTTCACTAAACCGTTTAAAGGAGAGGATTTTATTTTAATTCTATAACATATAGGAATAGGTTTGCCCAAATTCTGAACGTTAATGTACCAGAACAAATGAGGATCTCAGAATTATTGGCAGCCGTTTTAAGTTACCAGGATAAAGAAACAAAAATCCTGGATGTCGACAGGTTAGGCCAAGATAAGCTATTTGGCGTATACCGGGAGTTTGTCATTTAAAAGCATGGAAAAGAGTCCGAAAAATCTGGAATCGAATCGTGAAGGCAAATGACAGAACGGTGTTTCTGATGGTGGAATGAAAAAGGGTCCACGTTGTCACATATATTCTGCATCAGAAAATATAGCATTTAGCCAATGGATAAAGTACATGAAGTATATCACGCAAGAAGAAAGGCATTAATATCGAATACGAGAAAGCATTATTGCGAAGTGCATTTCTTTAATTTTGGGGCATTTTGCGTAAATATACGCGCGCACACACATGCACACACAAGTACACACACACACACACACATGCACACCCGCATATGCACATGCACACACACACACGCACGCAAATCAACCCATACACAAACAAAACCCGCGCGTCAAACCTAAATCATATGCATAAATACATTCATACACTTACACACAAATGTATACACTTGTATATGTATATATATATATATATATAACTACATATTCGTATACGTGTGTGTGTGTAAATGGCTCTCCCCCCTTTCTCTCTCTCTCTCTCTCTCTCTCTCTATATATATATATATATAGAGAGAGAGAGAGAGAGAGAAGAGAGAGAGAGGGAGAGAGAAAGGGGGAGAGCCATTTACACACGCACACGTATACGAATATGTAGTTTCACACACACACATATTATATACACACATATATAACGGAATCTAAATAGATACTTAGTGGCTGAATCCCTTGTTGAAAAGCAACACTCTCGTCTGTGTAAGGAGGCCTGCAATCAATGATACTTGCTGAACATTAAATTATGTTTTGCTACATTATATTCCTTTCTATATTCCCACGTAGATACTCACGATAGATATTCATTTCTGTAAGTAACTAAAAAGAACTCTACTTTACACAAGTCGCCTTAGATAATTATACGTTAATGGCAATGACAAAAGATTCTTGAAATATTTTCGCTTTATTTCGTAGATTCTCATCGTTGAAGCGATGCAGGAACATTTTCGCTCAACTGTGTTATTAATTTTCGTATTCCATTGTATTTTTTTCCTTATATGTAGTAGTAGTAGTAGTAGTAGTAGTGGTGGTGGTGGTGATAGTGGCAGCAGAATCAGTGGTATTATAATTTTGCTTTTTCTCCGAGAAAGCGGTGTTCGACGTTGATTACACCTTATAAATATACGGGAAGAGAAATCCCAGTGTTTACAATTTGCATTGTAAAAAAAATATTTGTTTTTAAGATCGCTTTTCATTTCACTGAATATATTTTGCAATTCTATCCCTCTTTATCCCTCTCTTATACACACACACACACACACACACACATATATATATATATATATATATATATATATATATATATATATATATATATATATATATATGCATGTATATATGTATATGAATATACATATGAAGAGAAAGATACTTATATATCAGTGTACAGCGTGAGAAAAAAAATGCGACCTGATATAAAAACGACCCGAGTCAGTAAAATGCGATTCTTTTCCGCACAGTCGATACACCGATTAATAATAGGAATACACTCTCTCCATAGTTTTATTTAATTGGTATTCTCCAACATAAGTGGGAATGTTACGAGCTATTTTGCGTTCGCTTTACGCCTGGCGACAATGAATAAAAAAAAAATACACAAACCAAGCACAACTATAACAATATATCGAAATAATACATAATACTGGGAATAGAAGAAAGAAGTATATAGAAAATGCATTTGATAGAAATGAAAATAATATATTAGGGAAGGGCATATGTACAAACGATGAGGTAAAACTGCTTGCTCTGTATTTGCCCATATATATGTGCGCATAGAAGAATACACACACACGGACACACACACACACACATATATATATATATATATATATATATGTGTGTGTGTGTGTGTGTATGTGTGTGTGTGACTTAAGACCATGACTTATAAAGTGACCTTCTCACTACACAGGAGCTATTGAGTAAAGAATTGCAATGTAGACTTAATAAACATATTTAGCTCCACTATCGTATTGATTATGCATTCCTGTCACATTGTCATACTGTATATATATATACAGTATATATATATATATACAAGTTAATATAAATTAATATATGATAAACACCTAAGTGTTTGTATTGTAAAAGACAAAAGTTAGCTAGAATGAAAGAAACTAATTGAAATTAATATAGTCTGCCTGTATCGATTTAAAAATTAATAAATCAATACACACAAACTTCTATTGGCAAATAGCTGTGGTACCTAGACAAATTTAAATTTCAAAATTCAAACCTTTTCCGCAGATCAATCTGAACCTCAAAATCCAAATAATGTTTCGCAAACGATGGTATAAAAGTGAAATAATCAATTTTCTGTGCTTATCAATAGGTACCCATACAAATTAGGTTACTTCACCTCGAAAACATTCTGAAGGTCTGGTTTACAAGCACAAACGCAGGAGGTTTTGCACTCGGTTCTTCCAGCTCACTAGCTCTCTCATACTCATGGCGCTAGAAATAACAGCCGTTTATAAGGGATTAAAGATTAGCTCAACCGAGGGAGCCGTAATATATTATATAGGTGTTTATCATATATTAATTTATATTAACTTGTATTACACGGCTCGGAAATGCTTCTTACTTTGAGCTAATTAATTGTAAATGACTCTTTGAGTGTATACTCTAAATATAATATATTACTGCTCCCTCGGTTGAGCTAATCTTTAATCCCATATAAACGGCTGTTATTTCTAGCGCCATGAGTATGAGAGAGAGCTAGTGAGCTGGAAGAACCGAGTGCAAAACCTCGTGCGTTTGTGCTCGTAAACCAGAGCTTCAGAATTTTTTCGAGGTGAAGTAACCTAATTTGTATGGGTACCTATTGATAAGCACAGAAAATTGATTATTTCACTTTTATACCATCGTTTGCGAAACATTATTTGGATTTTGAGGTTCAGATTGATCTGCGGAAAAGGTTTCCATTTTGAAATTTAAATTTGTCTAGGTACCACGGCTATTTTCCAATATAAGTTTGTATGTATTTATTTATTATTTTTTAAATCGATACAGGCAGGCTATATTAATTTGAATTAGTTTGTTTCATTCGAGCTAACTTTTATCTTTTACAATACAAACACTTAGGTGTTTATCATATATTAATTTATATTAACTTGTATTACAAGGCTCGGAAATGCTTCTTTCTTTGAGCTAATTAATTGTAAATGACTCTTTGAGTGTATACTCTAAATATAATATATATATATATATATATATATATAGTAATAATTGTTTCTACGTTAGGCACAAGGCCAGCAATTAACCAGTGTATTACTGGTACGTTATTTTACGACCCCGTAAGGATGAAAGGCAAAGTTAACCTCGGTGCGATTTGAACTCAGAATGGCAAGGGCCGTAACTCTATGCGCCAAAGCATGGCATCCGACACTCTACCAATACTGCCAATCCACCGCCTTATATATATATAGTAATAATAATAATATATATATATATTCTCTATTCTATTCTAGGGCCGGTAAAATTCCCAAGATCCATGGACGAGTTCTCTCCATCGGTCACTGTCCCTCATTATCGCTGCCATGTCCTGCGTCTGCAAAAGACCAGTGTCTGTCCTTAGGGCATCAACATACGTTAACCCTGGTCTTCCTCTCCCAGTGTGTTCATGTAGGGGCTCCCACAGGAGCACTGTGTGTAATGTCAACTCTGGATGTCGGTGAGCGTGTCCAGATAGCCTCAGTCTCCTCTGTGTCACTTTTGAGCTGAGGAGGATATTTGAGGGAGCTAGAGCAAAGTGCTCTCCCACGGTCATGGTTTTCATTGACTTTAGGAAGGCCTTTCATTCTGTGGACCGTCACTGCCTGATGAGTATCTAACAGGCTTATGGAATCTCCAAGAAGATAGTGGACCTGATATCACTGCTCTACACGAACACCAAAGCCCAAGACAGTACACCTGATGGGATGACAGAGTTCTTTGAGATACTGTCTGGAGTGCTCCAGGGAGATACATTGGCTCCCTACCTTTTTATCATCGTAGTGGACTATTGTATGCGCCTTGCACTGGAAAAACACAAAGACGCTGGCTTTTCTGTAGCACCGGCTCAGAGCAGGAGAGTTAAGGCGAAAAAGACATCAGATGCTGAATTTGCCGACGACATAATTTTGGTGACAAATACAGTGAAGGAGGAAGAGGATTTGATGCGGGAGGTTCAAACTGTTCCGATGAGTGTGGGGCTGAGAATGAATGAAGCTAAAACGAAATATCTGGTAGAGAATGTTGAGAAGCCAGAGGGGATCACTAATGTAGGCGGGAAGCCGCTACAATTAGTTGAGGACTTCCTGTATTTGGGAGCAAAGATTAGGAATACGGACAATGATGTGGTTGAGAGGAAGAGCAAAGCCTTGGCGGCGTGCCACAGCTTGGAATCGGTGTGGAAGTCGGCCCTTCGTAAAGACGTGAAAATCCGCCTCTTCATTGCTGTAGTTCAGTCGGTACTGCTGTACAGGTCTGAGACTTAGACACTGACCAAGAAACTCACTCAGATGGTGGATGGGTGCTACACAAGAATTTTGAGGATGGCTCTGAACATTTATCAGTATACACTGAGGATGAAAAAACTCAGAGCTGTATGGGAGCCTGCCAAAGGTCAGCTCAATATATATATATAACAAATTTGGTCGTTTTGGAAGCTTCAACAATGCAGATGTGTCAATCTCCGGGTAACACAATCCGGTGGTGAATAGAGAGAGATGTAAGAGGAAATGTAGAATGAGATGTATAGTGTGTAGAGGAACGTAGGAAAGAGCGTAAAAAATAAAATAGAGTTACCTTGGGTCAGATTTAATTGTCCCTATATTTCGGATTTCGCATCCATCAACAGGGGGGTTTTCGTAGGGGGAACGGTACGTGGTCTCTGTTGTCCGCCGTTTGTGTGTAACTGAGATATTCTGTAGAGCGCACGTGCGCGCGTAACAGGTGCGGTCAAGCAAAGGTCGAGGGAGATCCTCTTTATCGTGGGAGTGGGGTGGTGCTAGCTGCCAATCCATTGTACTACTTATATTCAGTCTTTGTTACTGGCAGTGTAGTAGTCTGTCTGGTCGCTTGTTGGTTTGTGGATGGTGGGGGCGCTATCAAGGAGCACATCAACACCAGGGCCTCGTCCTTCCGAAAACGCATAACCAAATGCGGAAACAAAGACGGAAGGGCCATTGTCACAGTGCTAGCGACAGAACACAACGTCGGCACGTTACGAATTAAGGAAGCACTTTTGATCAAACGCATAGGACCATAAATACATATGCGATCCGAGAGAAGCGAGACGAGGTGGCTGGTGTAAACAAACGAGACACGCACACACACAGTGGCATTCGAACGATTGTTATTGTGTGTATAGCGCCCCCACCATCCACCGACCAACAAGCGACCAGACAGACTGCTACACTGCCAATAACAAAGGCTGAATATAGGTAGTATAATGGATTGACAGCTAGCACCATCCCACTCCCACAATAAAGAGAGCTGCCTCGACCTTTGCTTGACCGCACCTATTCCGCGCGTACGTGTGCTCTACAGAATATCTCAGTTACACACAAACGGCGGACAACAGAGGCCATGTACCGTTTCTCTCCGACAGATAACTTTCCCCCGCGGAAAACCCCCCTGTCGATGGATGCGAAATTCGAAATATAGTGACAATTAAATCTCTCCCAAGGTAAATCTATCTCGTGTTATTATTTTTTTTATTTTTTACGCTCTTGCCTACGTTCCTCTACACACTATACATCTCACTCTACATTTCCTCTTACATCTCTCTCTTCACCACCGGATTCTGGTACCCGGAGATTTACCCATCTGCATTGTTACCGCTTCGAAATATATATATATATATATATATATATATATATATATATATATATATAATAAGAGAAATGATTTTATTCGTACACTTTCATTTTATTACATGATTCTTTTATAAGTATTTAGAATATATGAGGGTAATTAAATAGTAAAAATCTGGCATGTTCTCATCAGATAACGTAAGATGCATTGTTTTTCCTCGTTTCTCGTGGTGATTACATGGAGAATGTCTTAAAGAAATACTAATCATTAATTGCTTTACGTATTTTTACGATAAGTTTAATGGGTTATATGATCAACCAAATTTCATCAACTGAATAATAAATGTTTGTATATATATATATATATAGAGAGAGAGAGAGAGAGAGAGAGAGAGAGAGAGAGAGCGAGAGAGAGAGAGAGAGGGAGAGAGAGAGAGATAGATAGATAGATAGAGAGAGAGAGAGAGAGAGAGAGAGAGAGAGAGAGAGAGAGAGAGAGAGAGAGAGAGAGAGAGAATTGAAAAGATAGGACAAAACACCGAACGGAAACAAAATAATGCAAAACGAAAAATATTTGTTTAAAGGGAAACCTTAGAAAATTATTTTTTTTTAAAACAAAGGAAGCACACAGAACTCCATGTTCATCGGCCGCTGAGATAGAGTTTGGCAGTTTCGACCCCTACCAAAGTCATTGCTGGTCCACCCTGAATCACAGATTCTGGCATAAACCAAACGTTGTCCTAATGGTGTAAGAGATGAGAGACAAAACATTAATTTATAGTAATTAAGCTAATAACGTACAGAATTTTTATTAAGATAGGGAAAATGTCTGATGCCTGTTTTAGCATGTGAGAAATGAATGAAACATAGAATAAGAAAGGAAGAAAACAGCAAGAAGAAGATAGTAATATATTGTGTTTAAAATGTATGGCATTATAATAAATGGGGAAAAAACGACATGCTCGTTCGTCAAATTTGTAAATAAACTTTAGAAAATTAACAAATAGAGGATAGATGTAGGATCAGGATGCAAATAGTGAGATTATCACTGTCAAATGTGTACTCAATACACTAGAATATTGGTATATTCACTCCATCAGAGAAATTACTTCTACAAGACTACAACTGTTTCATTCGTAAGAAATTATAAAGAAAGATAAGGAATTTCATAGGAATGAGAGAGCTCTAATCCTGTAGATGTCACTATATATATATATATATATATATATATATATATATATATATACAAGGTGTGTAAAATAATGTCCAAGACTGATGTCACAAAAGATATATTTCAAACCCAAATTTCACACTAAGAGTTTTGTCCTTCAAAGTAATCCCTCTGGAGTCGAGTGCACTTTTCCATCCTTTTCTGCCACGCTTGCATGCACTCCTGGAAGGATTCTTCCGGGACCCTCCGCAGTTCCGTCGTCACGGCCTTATTTGATGTCGTCCACGTCTTCAAAACGGGTCCCCTCCGGGTCGTACTCAATGATCCATGACTGTCCCTAGCAAGCCTGTTTCGGTTTCAAGACGCTCGAGGATGACCTGGCACACTTGCATCCGTCGACCCATCTTGTGCATACTTTCCGCATGTCCAAATCTTCAGTGAGAATCTTCCAGACACTGTCCCGATTCATGCCTAGCTCATTTGCCATTAGTCGAACAGTCAGCCGTCGATCGCTACGCACCATCTGCCTGACGCGCTCAACGTTGACCTCTCCAGGTTGTTGAGGGACTTCCGCTCCTGGGGTCATCTTGCAACACTCAAAAACGCGTCTCCATACACTTGCTTCTGACGGACTTTTTCCCAGCCGTCCCAGAAACTTCAAGTTTGTTCGGTGCTCTGTGCTCATTGATTGACGACCTGAAACAGAGGACATGTATATAAAATGATGAAGAAAAAGGTTTGATCGCTGCAGAGAGATAGGATTACAGTTACATACTCCAGGGGGATTACTTTGAAGGAGAAAACTCTTACTGTGAAGTTTAGGTTTGAAATAAATCTTTTTTGAAATCAGTCCTGGAACTTTTCTGACACAACTCGTATATATCTAGATAGATATAGATATAGATATACACACACATATATATATATATATATATATATATATATATATATATATATATATATATATATATATATATATATAGAAATATATATACATATATATATATATAAATATATATACATATATATATATATATATATATATATATATATATATATATATATATATATATATATATATATATATATATATATATATATATATATATATATACATATATATATATATATATATATATGGGGTGGGGGTCAGTATTTGTGTCCAATTGTGTCTATTTAGGAGAAGTCTGGGTGTAGTGAACGATTGAATGAATAACATATATGAATGAATGAATATTTTGAGTGCAGAGAGGATGCATGCCTCGATAAATACATGCAGGAATGTATGTTTGGAAGAGTGGATACTGAATGTATACATAAATATGTACATATAAACACATATACACACATACATACATACATACACACACACATATGCATACATATATACATGCATACATGCATATATATATATATGTATATGTATATATATATATGTATATATATATATGTATGTATATATATATATATATATATATATATATATATATATGTATGTATGTATATATATATATATATATATATATGTCTGTGTTTGTATATGTGTGTGTGTATATATATATATATATACATATATATATATATATATATATATATATATACGTTAGCCCCCCCTTTTCCCTGTCTTAAAACATTTAAATTCATTAAAGTGGGACCTTAACCGATGTAGATGACATGTCGTGAATTGCTTGTGCCTCCATGCTGCGTGTTTTTGTGTATATGTTGATGTAAATGAATAGTTGGCTGGGTAGTGAAATGGACGGATGGATAGATGCATGGCTCACAATTTTTCTGCAAAATATTTTTATACATAAACGTTGCGTTTGCGTACCTCTGCTTAACACACACACGGATATATACTTAAACGTTGCATTTGGGTACGTCTGCTTAACACACACACAGGTACACACACACACATATTCACACATATAAACACACACACACACACACATACACACACACGTATTCACACACAGTCACACACAAAAACAGGCACACTTGGATACGTATATATATATATATATGTTTGTATATATATGTATATATGCGCTCAAATATTTCTCGTGTTTTTGTGTTTGTTTGTGTGTGTGCGTCATTTTGTGTTTGTGTTTGTGTGCCGGCGCATATGTGTGTGTATGTATGTATAACTAGGAACTGCTACTGCTATATATACGTCAATTCTGGTGTACGTGTGTAAGTTTCTCGATAGTTGGATATTTTTGGCTGAAAATGTACGTTCATAGCGTCAGTAACTTTACGAAAATAAAGGCAAATTATGCAGTGGATATGTCTTATACGTTCTGTATATCTGCGAATAAACAGATGGATGGAGAAATAGATGAATGTATTGTAGGCTGACTGCTTGGATAGTGATGTTTAGGAGTGAGAGGGTAGAATAGGGAAGGTTAGGCATGTTGGTGGGTGGATAGTTAGGAAGATATGGTTAGAATTTTTTGCAGGAAATTTCCTTTATGACCTCTGTAACGTTATTAAAAGGCGAATTTAACCGGCCAATGTAGTGAAACTAAGTGTCATGGTAAGATGTCAAGCGATTCTTAGAAATAACAATAGGAAGACTAGATTATTTGTTCGAAAAGGAAAAGAAAATATAAAGCCTGTATGAAAACTATGGCAGTAGAAGCGGACTTTGGAAACAGACGACATTTTGCTACAGAATTTCCGGAACAAAGATGAAATGGAAGAAGGGAACAAAAAAAAATGGAAGAAAATGAAATAAGAATAAAAGAAAAAAAGGTACAAAATAAAATAGAAGAAAACAAAAAAAATATATATTACGAGAATGAAATTATAAATAAATAAAAAGACAATACATTGTTCAGGAGTATTTTGATACACAACGAGAAGGTTAAGGGATACGAACGGAAGAAGGAGAAGAATATGGGGAAAGAATGATAGATAATATGGTGTAGGGGTAAAATGAGTTAGGAATGTGGTTGTGGCAGGCGAAGACGGTATTTTGGTGGGTGTAATGCAGTGTGTTAAGAATAAAAACATAGCGAAACGTATCTGGAAAAAGAGGTTGGTGGTAGGCGAAGGAGAAGTGAGATGGGCACCAAGCCAGCCAATTGGCCAAAGAATGGTGTTGATGGTTGGGGAGGAACAGTAGCTATTGGGTAAAAGAAGGTGGAAGAGAAAATGTGGAGATACAAATTGTAACGTATTGTGGGTAAAGAGGCCGATGTAAGGGTGGTAACATAATGAATGACTTGCTGCTGGGAGTAGGGTCGGTGGAACTGAATAAGAGATGGTGGTAATGTTGTGTCGTTTGTCATTGTATTGAAATAGACAATAAGTGTATTAGAGAGGTATGGAACTACTTACGTATGTATATTAATATGCATGCATGAGTGTATATGGATTTGGGCACTCATGCACATATGTGTATACATTATATTTGTATATATGTGAGGTTAGTTGAAGGGAGGTGACTATCGTCGTTGGTGTGGTGGAATCGGCGTTTGCTATAACTTTCTGCTTTAGGCCCCATGCCCCCACCCTAACTGACCATACCAATGAGTAAATATGTTTTAACCACGACCATGCTGACATTTTTGGCATAGTGTGAGTTTTGTTTATGTTGTTGCCGTCGTTGTTGTAGTTGGTACAGTTTTTTGTTGTTGTTGTCGTTGTTGTTTAGCCATACATCGGCCCTGATCTTAGTGAAAACTGTCATCAATGTTCTACATCTTCAAAATTCGGAAGGCATTTTCTTAAGACACAGTGGCTGCTTTTTTTTATCAAATTATCCGTTGTGATTTTATGGAAGAGATAGTAAGGATTGAGGGTGTTTGAGCTGTTATTCTTAGAAGTATACGCAAGCACGTAGACGTTCATTTTTAGCTCATTTATGTAGCGTTCATTATCAAAGATTGGTGAGATTTTGTTAGGTAATGATGAAACTAAAACCTGTTATACAGTAGATATATTATACTATGCAGCATGGTTCTGAATTCGACGCTTGACTAAGCTATATATATACTCAGAAATCCAAATATTTTCTTAATTCATTTCTCATGTAGAATGAATTCTGATTATTTATATCAGTATATGGTATTATTTATACTATTTGTTGGAATACAGGTATAGTTCCTCATTACAAACTTCTTGCGACTTTGTTTGGAGAAGAGTTACGGGGCAGAATATTACTATTACTCAACAGACGTTAATTTTATTCTTTACAAAGTAAACACATACGTTTTAATGAAATTCCTATGTAAAACATATTTGAATGTATTTAAAGGCATCTATGTTTAAGGTTAACAGGCCTGTTTACTTCTCTATTTCATGTTATTTTTCCTGTAAATTAAAATAACTAAACATTCGATTTAAATTTCCTAATAACATAGATACTATCAGCTGTTAGCTGTGAAGATGATGTATAAAAAAACTGAAGCGTACGCCTACAGATAATGGAAAACTAATCCACGCAATAATGGACGCCTAAAATTAATAGATTTCAATTTTCATCCCATGTTTTATAAGGAGGAAATTTACAAATGAAATGAAAATTGTTGTCATAAATGCAATTCAGAATATCAAACGTTACGTTAATGTAAATAATAACAGCTACCCAATTCAGAAAATTACTAAGCAACATCAGAAGAGAAATGACATCTCACATAAATAAGGAACGCAAACATTTTATTAGTATCGTTAAGAAAAAGTTAGAATCATGACTATACCCAAGAGTCATTTAACGATATATGCCAATTAACAGTTTTTGGCGGTTGATCAAATATAAAGCTGTTAATGTGGGAGGAATATGTGGTATAAAAGGATGGTTGAGTATGTATATATATATATATATATATATATGTGTGTGTATGTGTGTGTATGTGTGTGTGTGCGTGTGTGTATGTTACACATACATATATATATATACATACACACAAATATATAACTATGAATTAATATTTCCGTTCATTAAATAAACATGAATTTATAACCTCTCTTAACCTAGAGACACGGTATAAAAGATATATGAGAATAATATTCAAGGTGTTATTAAATACCTTAGAAAGGATGTCAATAAGTATATATAATCATGGTCGAGAATTTTGTAAACAGTGAGTGAAATTTTCTATGTAAATATATGACATATCATATGATGAGACCTCACACTTATATACGTTGCTTCTATGTGGGCAAGAATACGGGACCCTACAATTAGAATTAGCTACTGGAATATTAGTATTCTGAGGTCTATTTATAAATCAGTTCATTACCATCCTTAATATATACAGCCACACATATACGCACCAATATATTCATCATCTAAATCTATGGCATTGTTTAATTGCTTATTATTATGCACAGGGATTGTATGTTCCGATTTATATATGTATACATGTCTGCGCTCACCAAAAGCCAAATATGCAGCTAAACTTGATGTAGTAGGAAATGATAATTTAACTGTCTTCTTATTCATTATACTATAATACATATAGTTTTAGGAGGAATATTTTCTAAAATACTAAAAATATTTGAGGTATATATATATATATCTGAGGGTATATGTTCCCAATCGAGGATTAAACCAAATATGTATGTATGTTTTTATATATATTTAAGAATGACCTGTTGTATCTATTTCATACTATTAACCTTAATTGAATATATATCTGACCAGGAATGCTTTTTGTGACAATCAGTCATATGGAACTATTGTCATCTTGCCTGACGGTTTGAACTTTACAACACCACCTGCCTCTTTGAGGTCAAATACCAACCCTACTAGCATCTACAGACTGACCAATGAGAATTAAGACTATTCCAGCTGACAACATTAAATTATTCCTAACAAGCTCTTATGTCCCAAGGCTCTGATACCATCAACAATATAAACACAGAGCTGGCATATCTAAGAACTGACTAACTGCCTGATGTGGTCATAGCCATTCAATGGCTATCATCGAAATATATATAGCAGTAAATAAAGGATTATGAGTTCATGCAATTGACTTATGTTTCGTCACTATATATATATATATATATATATATATAGGAACGAGTAGCAACCCGACGGCTGAGCTCAAGCCGTATCTCGACGGCTAATTCTGGACTCTACTACCTCAAGTATTGAGTATTTTGGTGCGTTATGGTCCATCTGGTTGTTTACCACATTTCCTTCGTTATATATATATATATAACGAAGGAAATGTGGTAAGGAACTAGGTGGACCATAACGCACCAAAGTACTCAATACTTAGGGTAGTAGAATATGTAATAGGAACGAGTAGGCTGAGCTCAAGCCGTTTCGACGGCTAATTCTGGACTAAAATAATTTTAGTCCAGAATTAGCTCTCTCTCTATATATATAGAGAGAGAGAAGGAGAAGGGTGAGGACTGAGCGCGAGATAAGAAGAGAGAGAGAGAGAAAATGAGAGAGAGAGAGAGGAGGGAGCGAGATAATACATACGAATGCTACAGTTTCTTAGCAAAAGAGGAAAAATACAATTCACGGTGTGATTATTTTTATTATAAAGGGCGGTGGATTGGCAGTATCGGTAGAGGGTCGGACGCCATGCTTTCAGTTATGGCCCTTTTTTTATCTGAGTTCAAATCCCGTCGAGGTTAACTCTGCCTTTCATCCTTACGGGGTCGATAAAATAAAGTACCAGTCACGCAATGGTGTCGATTTAATCGACTTTCCCCTCCTCCAAAATTGCTGGCCTTGTGCCTATTTAAGAAACCATTATTTAAACTGAATTCTTCTTGTTACGTCTCTAGTCTCACTCTCTCGAATCGGCAGACTAAAAATGTTTGTTATGTAGGGATAGTTGTTTTACACCAGATACAATTAATACATTACAAATATATGTGAGAAATTAATAGTCAGAGCGAAATGAATATACACGCATTAATGTAGATAAGACCATACAGCATAATAACAGTTCTTGCCAGGGTGTAGCATCAGTAAAGAAATTAAAAAAACAGAGTTCAAATTATATAATTTAATATTCAACACGAAAATTAAGAATATTATTATTCATTTTAACGTCCGTGTTACCCCATGAATATATTGAAGAGATATAAGAATAAATAAAAATACGAAACAAATAAGTTGCAGGAAAGTCTGTACGAACTGTTCCGAATTAATAAGAAAATATTAATTATATAATTAGTAAATATACAATTAATTCTATTTTGCTGAATACATTTTCTTTTGTTTCTTTCCTTCCGTAAATTTTAAAATTCATCGGAAAATTCGTTGACTCAACCTATTAAAATTATTTTTGAAATGTTTTTCAATGTTTCAAATAAATAAAAGATATTTAATTTTCTTTCGATATATATTAATTATTGGTTTATATAGAAAATGTGAGAAACTGCTGGAACATTAGCTATTAACCTCCCCACTGTGACTATAATTATCAAAGAGCATAAGAATAAGAACTATTATCAGAATAAAACAGCAGGGAAATATGGAAATATCGGCGACTGTCTAGGAAGATATATCAACAAATTGGAACTTGATTTTATAACATTGCCATTCACTGCAATGTTTATTATAAGAATACATTGATAAATCTATTTTGGTATATGTAATTTACCAAATTCTGACATTCATCAATTACTGAATGCCCATAACACAAATCAAAGTTTGTTAACAAATAATTGTTTCTACTTTTGGCACAAAACCAGCAATTATACCAGTGTATTACTGGTACTTTATTCTATCGACCCCGTAAGGATGAAAGGCAAAGTTAACCTCGGCGGGATTTGAACTCAGTCCGTAAGGGGACGGAAATGAAAGTAAATATATTAGAATTTGCAAATCATATCAAAACTCTTTAGCTACGTATGGCGTTGAAATTGTTAGAGGGTCGCGCAAATAGGCTTGCGGCATTTTATTGAGATCGTATATTTTACTTGTTCAAATCCTATTGCTGTCATTTTTCCTTTCAATCAGTTCAGGGTCTATAAATGAAATGTCAGTAAAATACTCAGTTGCCTCAGATTGCTCTCTCCCGTATTATTTCGAGCAATGGGCTACGACTCAGAACCTGAAATTAATAATCTTTCAGCTGGATGGATGTACTTTAGGCGTATATGCGGTTATCTTTGCGTGTTGCAGCTCCATCTGTACCATAGATGACAGGAGTTCCGGTCGTTCAAGCAAAGGAAGAGATGCATCGTAAAATTAAAGGGCAAGTGACTAGGTATTTCTCAGACAGATATAATCTTAGCGTAGTTCAGAAAGAGATAAGATTTAAGCAGGAATATAAAGATGTTTTAAGCATATATTAAATGTATGCTATATAGGGATCCCTTGTGTTATTTTTCTTCGCCCACTTTTTCCCGAGAGGGTCGTGGGAGAAGAGTCCTCAAACCCTACATCCAGAGGGTCCTGTCAGAAGCAACTAGTTCCAACTGATCCGGTTGGATCGCCAAACTAATGGCTGTTATCCAACCATCCCTTGTCGTCCAATAACATACAATTTATATTGTCAATAAAAAAAATGTGTGTTGCTCTCTTCCTAAGTAGAGCATTTTGAATAGACCATATTTCCATCAATTTTGGGGATCAAATATAAGAAACAAAACATCCATATCTTATCAACATCAACACCACCAGCCACAGAAGAGACTAACATAAATGTGTTGCTTACACGGTACAATTGAAGATCTAGTCTTCAGGTAAGAATTCTACGTACGTTTGAATTAGTTGTTAGCTTCGAATGAACATATTTTGCACCTAAACCAAGAAAGGTCTTCCAACACAAAAGATGTGAACACTTCTAAAAAAGATACGGTTTATAGTAGTAGTAGTAGTAGTAGTAGTAGTAGTAGTAGTAGTAGTAGTAGTTGTTGTTGTTGTTGTTGTTGTTGCTGCTGTATCTCAGTCACTGGACAATCCCAATCAAACCGACATATAATCAAAATAGTTCATGCGTTGCTTTCTATCTGACACTAGGACTACACACATCAACGTCACTTCATTTCGAAGACAACAGGGAGATGTAGATGCTGTATCCATTATGATTTGTTATAGTATCCTACTAATGAAGTTTACAATTCCGTTGGCTCGATCTTTCGAAATTACACTGTATCGGTGGGAAGCGATGGATTGCAAACCTTGTAAGAGTTTATGAAGCGTTGATTATTTAATGTAGTATTTGCTTTTGTGTTTGTTGTTATTGCTGTTGTTCTTTGAACTAGATTACCCCATGGTCAAAAGTGCTGCATTCACGATTATTTGTTTTTACGTTTTAAGACAGGTTTTATGGAAATACATTGTCTGGAATATACAACACATCTAAATAAGAAGTCTGTGATTTGATGGGAATTTAGCTACTGTTTCTTGCAAGCACACAATTCCTCTACATGTTATTTGTTGTAGTGAGTCATTTGATATGCACATTTATCACTAGCCATTATTAATATGCAATCCCTGATATAAGGATTCGTTATGAGGCATTTAGCATGCTAGTTTTTTCGCTAAGTTTTCTTTTTGCTTTTGTGGAAAATTTCGCATAGTCATTCACGCTAATTATCCTCAACACTCAATAATGAGCCCTATTAGTATAACACATTATTGTTCCCACAAACTAATATTGCTCCAAATTCATACAGTAAATCTTTACATAACTCACACGCTATGTATCTGATTTCATAAAACTTCTACATGACTGAACAAATTTAAGCCTCGCTTTCCTGAACGATATAACTTTCTAACGTAAATCGTTTAAAAATGTAGAATAAGCATAATCACAATATCAATAATAATAATAATAATATTAATAATAATAATAATAATAATATTAATAATAATAATAATAATAGCCCAAGTTCGTGTTCCAGATCAGTTCCGCTATCTGAATCCTCCTCTCACGCATACATAAATTTCATATTCAATAAATTCGTTTTTTTATGAAGAGTATTTTCTTATAATATATTTTTAATAATATATATATATATATATATATATTATAGATAACAAAATAGAATGTTGGATATGTATATCTAACTCACACGCACACACACATACACGTAAATATATACATACAGACATGCACACAATGATCCACCCACAAGCAAATATTTACTCAGAAATATATACACAGATATGTACACATGGGCAATCATTTATACATCTCGAAAATCTCATGATTATACATACATTAAATCATCACTCTACAACTCTCTCTCCGTCTCTCCCTCACACAGATTGCATATATATATATATATATATATATATATATATATATATATATATATATATATATATATATATATGTATATATGTCTGTATGTGTGTGTGTGTGTGTGTGTGTGACTGTGTGTATGTGTGCGTGTGCGTGTGTGTGTGTGTGTGTGTGTGTGTGTGTGTGTGTGTGTGTGTGTGCGTGTGTGTGTGTGTGTGTTTATATACACATATCTGTTTTGTATATATAGATTTAGTAGTTTCAGCCATTACATTGCGACCATGAGGGTGCACCGCGTTAATTTTGTCGATTCAATCGATCCCAGTACTTATTTTATCAATCTCTTTATAGGCACTACACTCATGCATAATACCATCTCTCTTTCTCTCCCTCCCTCCCCCTCTCTCTGCCTCCTCTCTCTCTCTCTCTCTCTCTCTCTCTCTCTCTCTCTCTATATATATATATATATATATATATATATATATATATATATATATATATATATATTTATATACATATATATAAATCTATCTTTCTTTCACTCCCTCACTCTCCTTGTCTCTATGTCGACCACTGGTCGCTGGTCTCCGTCCTCCGCGGGATTCGGTTTCTGCCTATCACTTTCAATGACAGCATTTGGCCGTTCTAAGAATTTACTCTAGTGTTGACTCTTTTCATTGTTCTATGAATTTTATATATATAAATGAAAGTAGAGAAATTAATGTGAATAAGAAGCCAACAGTATTTCATAATATATAAGTGACTATAACGTCAAAATGGAAAATATTTAACGTAAGATATGGGAAAATAATTCAAACTCAATTAAAAAAACATCAAGATAGATTTTATCCACAGATTTTGTGAAATCCAGGGAAAAAAACAATAGAGTTTTAACTCAGAATAAAATAAAGTTTAAATACTCATCCTTCAATTTGGAAAAATTACAAATGCTCTATATAGTCTTAAAATACAATTTCACGAAACTTTTCAATTGGATTAGTCACGGCTAAAATCGTTCATCAGTAGAGTTCAACACGATAAACAAAATGCACTGCCAAAATCTGCCGGAAAGGGAATTTAAAAGCAGGCTAGTTCACCCCGTGCGGAATTATGAAATTAAACACAGATGGAGAAACATGGCTGGTGACGTCAGAATGAGACAAGAAACAGCAGTCAAAATATTCCGAAAAAAACTCTACGAATATATATATACATACATAAACGTATTATTCTTCACTCTTTCAATATATATATATATATATATATATATATATATATTGAAAGAGTTACGAATAATATGGTCTGCTGTACAAAAACGTTTTATTTCCAGTGTTAACAATTGTTCTGTCAAACAACGCCGTACTTTAAAACTATCTAGTACAGATTACTCACAATCTCTAACTGGATTACCTAAACGATAACTTGTTATGCCATATACATATATATATAAATATATATATATATATATATATATGTATATATATATAAATATATATATATATATATACACGCATCTATATAAATAAGACTCGGTGTCCCGACGGATGTGCTCTTGTCGTTTCTGGTGAAATGTCAAGTGCTCAGCCGTCGGAGTCCCGACTCTTTATGATATAAACACACTGTACTAACCAAAGAATCGTGTACTATGTTGAGTAATTGTCTATATATGTTCCCACACACCTTTCGCCTGAAGAAGGGCTTATGCCCGAAACGTCGTTCACCACCACCACCCACCACTCTAAAGAGTGTGAAACTAATAGACCTTTGTTCGTACTGCCTCTCTGTTTTGTTGCCGTTCCATTTTTCACTATAGATATACATATATATATATACGTATATATATATATATATGTATATATATATATGTAAATATATATATATGTATGTATATATATATATATATATATATATATATATATATATATATATATATATATATATACACACTTATATATATATATATATATATATATATATATATACATATATGTAAAGTATGTCTATGCCTATGTATATGTATATAAATAAATATATATATATATACAACATACATGTATGTAAATATGTATAGTGAGAAATAAGAGTGGGAGATAGTCTACGTGTTTGATAAAGCTAGACAGATAGCAGAATATTAGTATAGTCAGGAGAACCTATATTTAAAATCCTTGTAGAAGTATAAACTTATCTCATATATATATCGCTATTTCTGAATACCGATTCTAATTTTCAATTTTTGCTTAACCGGCAACCGTTCTGTATAATCAGTTCCTGATTATTACTAGAATTCTATAAAAATCAAACATTCATGATTTTCAGCAAATAGGTGGAGTACTTAGCTTTGATAAGTACCAAAAAGTACCAAACAGAGCTCTGTCAGATTTATCTCCCCTGTTTGCTGAACATTTTAAGTAAGTGAGATTGTCACTACTCTAAAACAATAGCGTAAGGTCTTCGAAATGCTTTTAATTAAGCATACAGTGCATTGGAAAATACACTATATATACATTCATATATACATATATATCGCTATTTCAGAGCACCAATTCTAATTTATATATATCTAGCTTGAAATACTGACTGACAAGTCATTGATTAGTTAGACGGATAGTAAAGGACACTTGCCCAGGTTGCTGTCCAATGACACTGAACCCTGATTGATTCGGTTGCGAAGCAATCTCTTTAACCTTACAGCCACGCCTGAGCCAATAAACCATCGCGTCACATTATCTCATTGCCTTGAGTTATCGCGACCGAGTTGCTTTGGTTGATGCTCGAAAAGACATCGCCACACAGAAGAAATTAATTTGCCGTCTGCCTAACTGACTAATGCTCTATCAACTCAAGCATCGGTGAACTCTTTTCTTCTTTGCAATATATGTAAAATTTTAGCATAATATCTCATTTCTTGATGCTGGTTCGAAGAGTTATCAACGATTGCAAAGATGTTTTGAAAATTGAAATTTTACCAGCGCTTTGCATGAACATTTATTGTTTATATGATATATTAATATGTTTATTGAACATTCGATAAAAAGAAACATATAAATACGCATGAAGTTACGATAAAAAATAAAATTGTATATGAAGTGTCAAGATGCAAAATGGAGCAATCCAGTTTAACACGTTTCTGTAAGAGAATTCGCAAATGTTTCTATACATTATATAGTCATCGAGCTCTCCACGAATTCTGCTTGTCCTGCTCTGTCACCCCCCCCCCCCCCCTCGTATATCTATCTATCTATCTCGAAGAAGATAGACGTGTTTTTGTTTCGCTCCTGCATTTTGTTGGAATTTATTACGAGAAGCGGTAGGTTTGTTTAAGCTACTTGTTATTTGTTGTGTTTAACCCCTCGCCTGGACCTGCAGACGTTGGGTAAAATAAATTTCGCCACTTTTTGGGGCGAAATTTGATAGTTATAAGTTATCGATAAAAAGTCGTTTAGTGACAATGGACGCCATTAACACAACGCATGCCACGCCCCCAAGGAATGTGATAGAGAGAAGGTAGCAGCACAACGATGTACGCCTTCCCTCCTCACTCCCGCAAAAGACACCACGGAATCAAAAGAAAATAATGTGGAAATGGGTGAAAATCCCAAAATTAAAAATTACAGAAACAAGAACAACAATTACAATAACAACACAATCAACTACAGCAACAATGACAATAACAACACAACCAACAACAGCAATAATGACAACACCAACAAAGGAAAAAAGCAACCCAACACAAATAACAATAACAACGATGATAACAACACGAAATAAAACGGACCCACAGCTGCAGTCTCCTTCGCACAGGCGGTTCGAGAAACGCAGAAATACAAGGCACTGGACATCTCGAATGCCAAGAAATTGCTGAAAGAAGCAAGGAATTGTGTAAGTTCCGGGGAAGGTGGGGAATTCACAATTACCTCCCCCGAAAAATTAGAAAGGACACAGTCCTCAGGTCCGTAATTTTTTGGACAGTTTCGAACGCGACTAGGAAACCGGCTCAATTGTCCCGAAGTGAAATTGAGCTGGTCCTAAGTAGTGCCTGGAAGCATATTGCTTTCATACAGAAAGAGAAACTGTATGGAAGAATATATGTTTTAATGCAAGATGAATTGGCGGCACGGAAATATTCTGTGTCGCCAATTGTATCCAAAGCATACACCTTTTTCCCCACATATTTGGGGAAAATAACTCAAAAGATAAGAATCTCGGGTATCAGGCCAAATGTGAGCATTTGGTGGGTGCTGACGGGATTCTTAGAAGATGAGGACACAATCCTTTCGATAGGCGAATCCACCGGGGGCGTATTCGGAGGCAATAGCCTTGAAGTTCTGGTCCAAATGAGACCAGAACGGATAGCAAGAATACCGCAGCGTGTGTCCCTGAATGGAGTCGCCTTCATAAACATTTCTGTTGAGGGCAGGCGGCCTTCATGCTACCACTGTTCAAGAAGTGGTCACCTGAGGGCTTCTTGTCCCCTTTTAACTGCCCCCCCCCCGCAACAAAAAGACGCTTCTGCCCACCCCACACACAACAACACAACCACCACCACCACCCACACCACAACAACCACAACAACACGAACAAATAACAACACAAAACCCTGTCCCACCCAACCCCTCCTCACCTAAAACAAATACAAAAGCAACCACAACAAAACCCCAAAATATACCCCTCCCAACAACACGGATGAAGACCCCTTTTCAACGTAACCCAGTGACGACGAGGGAGAAACCTTTCAACCGGAAAAAAGAAAGAAAAGAATGCACCACATATACAAAAATACAACAATCACACAACCACCAGCACAAACAGAACAAACATCACAAACAAAAAAACCTACCCCTCCCGAAAACATAACACATACTACAAAACGAAAACACACACAAGAACAACAAACAAAAACAAACACAACACAACACA
The DNA here is from genome assembly GCA_964016885.1 of Eledone cirrhosa. Taxonomy (NCBI): domain Eukaryota; kingdom Metazoa; phylum Mollusca; class Cephalopoda; order Octopoda; family Eledonidae; genus Eledone; species Eledone cirrhosa. The sequence continues at coordinate 231,224,124 of OZ024743.1, forward strand.
ACAAAAACAGTATACATACATCAACACAAACAACAAAACACTTGTGCAAACAATAGAAAAAGGCCCTTCGGTGGAAACCGAAGGGAAAATGTTCACCAACGCGGCGACTGAACCGCATTTTAAAATGATTAGGTCCCAAGGGACACCTACGCAATGCTCAAACAGAACTTTCCTGAGGACGGCGGGAACCCCTGTACTAGACCTAGCAACCGCGTCCTCTTGAAATGTTTCCCCGCCACCCCAGGCACCCCTCCCCCGCGAAACACCCCCACTCTACCACATCACAAACCACCACCCCACCAAATAACCCCGCCGACACCCCCATGGAAATTGTGCAGCCTGGTCCCGAGGAGAAGGACAGGTAGGTGTCATTTCCTTTTTCTCCACTCTAAACTCTTCACCACCAACATGGCTGTTATAAGAGATGGATGTTTAAATGTGCGCGGCCTGGGGATGTCTTTGAAGCAAAGAAAACTCTTAAATTACCTCAGGTCGCACAGAATGGATGTGATAGTTATTTGCGAGACCGGGATCAGCAGCGAGCAACTAACTGGCCCCCATCTTCGACGACTTTGAGATCTATGCATCTCTCTGTCAGCCGGGGGTGGGGGCAGGGAGGTCGTTCTGCTGCGAAAGCATCTGGGCCTCGCAACACGGAAGGTACACCTGGACACGGAGGGCCAAGTGGTGGTTCTAGACGTAGGAAGTATGGAATGTGGAGCCTTCAGGCTGGTGGCAGCGTATGCCCCATCTGGGACACCGCAACCGGACTTCTTCCAGCGCCTAGAGACGTTTCTGGGAACGTCTCGCTCCTTGCTTTTAGTGGGTGTAACACCCTCAAACGGTTAATCGGCCGATTTGATCTGGCCGATAAATATCGACTAGATTTTCCGAATGTGCCACTATTGGACGTGGACTAATGCTAGCGGAAAATCTAGGTCGTATCTAGATAGGTTCCTAGTTAGAAATAAGGATAGGGACATATTAAGCTGTCCACGAATGTTCATGGTTGACTATTCGGATCACAAGTTGGTGACCGGAGTGGTCAACCTTTATAGAACCCATACACAAGGACCCGGTTACTGGAAGCTAAACTTGTCCTTACCGACAAACAAAGCTTAGAGTAAGCGGATTAGCACTCTAGTTAAGCAGCGGTTGACGGGGGCAATTGTCAACAGCAGGTGGTGGGGCTCTCTCAAGAGACAAATTAGAATAGAATCAATAGGTTATAATCAGGAATTAGCATCAGATAGGAATAGAACTGAAAGGGAATTGATAGATAGAGTAGAAGAGGCGATTAGCTGAGGCACCGTGGCCGGCGTGCTGGCGTCAAGAACGGCCCTAGACCAGTTCTTTGAGGCGAAGCACGAGGGTTGTGTTGTCAGGAGTAAAATACGTGCTCTGGGTAACGAGGGAGCCTAAGCTGTTAGCTTGGCCACGAGTGACAGAGGATAAAAGTGGAAACAATTGAACGATTCGGTCTTTGAAGTACCAGGATGGACGAGTGATCCTTGAAACTGAGCGGATGTGCGCGGTCTTTAAACAGCGTTTTGCATGACTGTTCGGGAGGGGAGGCGGCCGGGTGAGACACTGAATTTCGGTTCATACCTCGACGGTCTGCCGCGGCTCTCGGACGGGAAGCGAAGTCCTGCGAAAGGCCGATTTCAGCCGCTGAGATAGGGGAAGCGCTGAGCCAATGCGGCAAACGCAAATCCCTCGGTCTCGATGGTTTACCATACGAACTTTATGTAGCGACGCCGGACTTGTCCTCCAATCTTCTCGAGGCGGTCTACTGCAACTGGCAACAGAATGGGAGAATTCACAGTTCTGTGATCAAGGGCGTAGTCACGCTGGTGAGGAGGACGAGAACAAGGGGGATGACATAGATAACGTCGGCCCTCTTGTGAGGCGAGCCTTTCCGAGACTCGTCTCACTAACCGAGCTGCAATCCAGGGTAAGGCAAAGACCAAGAAAAATGGGCGACTGGCATATTGAATGTGCCCAGGCGCTCACAGCCGTCTGGCAAGCGGAGCCGGCAATCAGTGGAGACTCAACCTCAACATTATATAGAGGGCTGCTGCGCAGCAAGTGCGATGACGCTCTCGGATAGGCTCTGGGCATGGAGGAAGACGAGCTAGCCACTCTGTTCGGTAGGACGTATGGCCCAGGACCGATGGACAACTTCCAAAATTCCCTTGCTTGGCAGTGCTACCGAGGAGCTCTACCCGTTTGGGACAAGTTCTACAGACACGGGCGCCCCGGTAGGGATCCCTCGAAGATGATCTGTCCGAGATGCGTGCGTGACGAGGAAACCGTCGCGCACACATTCGTACACTTCCCGGGCATTGCTGACCTGTGGGGCTATTATTCAACGACCACTGTCGCAGGTGGGACCAATCCGGTTGACCACCGAGTACATTGTCACGATCAAACCGCTTGCCCCCTTCAAAAACGAAGGAGAGGCGGTTTTCCTCTGTGTGATAGCTATGGCGAAAGAGGTTGTATGGTGAACGCGCTTGAAAGGGCTGAGGTCAGACACTTTTCTCTCCGGCTAACAACTGTTCCTTTTTTTTCAAGTACCATTTTAGAAGAAGGATCAGAATGCAAGTTTTATGAAAGGTGGGTGAAAGTGGCGAGAATGGCCCGAGTCAATGGGTCTTCTCTCTATATCAGCCTGTAGGTGAGAGAGAAGAAAGAGAAGAGGAAGGGAGCACCCGTTTTTGTGCTTCCGAGGAGGAGGGTTGCACATTTTTTTGGACGGGGGTGCAACCCACGTCAACGGCCCCTCCCTATTGAGGACTTCGATTGTAGAATTTGATTTGTTATATGTTTTTACACGTCCTCTGAAATGTCTGTAACCCCCCGCTTATATTTGTCCCATTCTTTGAAGCCCTGGTGGCAAATAAATAGAACGTTATCTATCTATCTATCTATCTATCGATCTCTCTATCTATCTCTGGGATGGACACACCCGTGGAACTTGCTGGGTAATTTCTGCCAAAATTTCTATAGAAATTCCTAACTGTGAACCTTCATTTTTATACCAATTTGTCGAGGGACGACTGCCAGGTCAAATTTTGATCTGGTCAGTCTCTCAAAATATTCTACGCCTTTAGGCGAAATAGTACATAAAAAGCTTTTTGGGGAAGAGCTAACATTTAAAAAAAATGTCTGAAGCTTCTTCACCAACATTTGAAGGAGGAAAGGGGAAGATATACTTACAGCTTCCGCCTGCCACTGTCATAGTAGCAGATATCAAAGTAGCAGATATCAAAGAGAAAGGTCAGTCACAGGAAGGATTGTCTCCACCTGCTGACCGGCAACGTGACGTTGTCATGGCAACAAAACAAAACAATACAACCAGCGGTACCAGAAACAAGAATAACAACAATGCTATGAACGAAAACACAACTTCACAAATGAATTCCGCAACCACAAATCAAGCAATTGAGAACTACAAAAACAACAACAATAACAACAACAACAATGACAACAACAACAACAGCAACAATGATGACAACAACACCAACAGCAGCAACAACAATGACAACAACACCAACTAGAACAACTCCACAGACAAGGACAAAAAGGTTTCGTTTGCACAAACTGTCCAAAAGCAGAACTATATACACAGATTGACATCTCTAATGCCGGAGAATTGCTAAGAGATGCCAAGCAATATATAACTTTTGGGGAGAATAGCGCTTTTAGCATCACTTCTCCCCAAGATTTTCGTAGAGACACTGTCCAGAAAACCATAGTTTTTAGGACAATCTCAAATACCACCAGAAAACCAGCTCAATTAACTCAAAATGAAATTAAGCTGGTTCTAAGAAACTCCATGAAGGACATTACCTTCATACAGAAGGGAAAACTCTTCGGGTGTTTATCAATAATAATGAAATACCAATTGACGGCACAGAAATATTCTGGGTCGCCAATTGTGTCCCCCCTCTACACCTTTTTCCCTACATACATGGGAAAAACGACCCAAAAAATAAAAGTAACAAATATCACACGAAATGTAAACATCTGGTGGATATTAGCTGGTTTCATCAATTTTGATGACAGTAATTTCGGTAGGAAAGTACTCCAGGGCATATTAAACGGTTTAAGATTAGAAGTTCTGGTCCAAATGAGACCAGAACGGATAGCTACAATACCAAAAGGTGTGCCTCTGGATGGAAATCCTACTTAAACATTTCTGTTGAGGGTAGGCGGCCTTCATGTTACCACTGTTTAAGCAGTGGTCACCTGAGGGCTTCCTGTCCTCAATTAACTGCATTAATAAAAGGCACTACTGCCGACACCCAACACAACAATACAACCACCACCACCACCACCACCACAACAACAACAACAACAACAACACACAAAAACAAACCAAACTGCAAACACAGAACACAGTCCCACCCAAGCCCTCCCCACCTAAAACAACTACAGAAACACCCACACACATAACAGCTCCTCAAAATGTACCCCTCCCTAACAACACGGATGAGGCCTCATCATCGTCACCCAGTGACGGTGATGGAGAGCCTTTCTGACCAGTAAAAAGAAAAAAGAAAAGACATAACTAAAAAAAATGCAACAAACCTACGAACACCAATACAAGCGACGCAAACAGCACAAACAAAAGCACCCCCTCCTGAAAAAAAAACACCTACTACAAAACGTAAACACACACAAGAACCACAGAAAAAAAGCAACACAACACAACAAAAATGTTACACCTACATAAATACTAACAATAAAACTTTAACAGACACCATATATAAAAACCCTTCGGTGGAGACCGAAGGAAAATCTGTTATACACTCTTCGGAGAATCCTAATCTTAAAATAATTAGGATCTCCATGGACACACATAAACAGTTAAAAGAAAAATTTCCTAACGACATACGTAACCCAATCGAACCCTATAACCGCGTCTTTTGAAATGTTTCCCTACCCCCACCCCAGACACTCCCACCCCAGATACTCCCACCCCATCTGACAACCCACTCCTCACCAACATCTCCGTCCCCACCCCGCCAGAGACCACCACCCCACCAAACAACCCCTCCAACACCCCCTTGGAAATTGTGCAGCCTGATCCTCAGGAGACGAATAGGTGAGTGATTTCTTTTACCCTTCTTTTAACTTTTCAGCACCAACATGGCCAATATAAGAGTTTGACGTGTGAATGTACGCGGCCTGGGGTTGCCCTGGAAACAGGGCAAACTCTTAAACGACCTCAGGTCGCACAGTATGGATGTAGTAGCCATTTGCGAGTCCATGATCCACAGCGAGCGACAGCTGGCCCCCACCTTCGACGACTTTGACATCTACGCATCTGACTGTCAGCCGGGAGGTGGGTGGGTTGCCGTTTGCTGCGGAAACACCTGGTCCTCGTAACACAGACGGTACATCTGGACCCGGAGCGTCGACTGGTGGTCCTAGACGTTGACGGTAGTGAAGGGGGAGCCTTCAGGCTGGTGGCCACATATGCCCCATCCGGGACACCGAGGCCAGACTTCTTCAAATGTCTAGAGATTTTCTGGGAACGTCCCGCTCCCTGCTGTTAGTGGGGGACTGGATTGGAATCCTAGATGCACGTTGGGACTCTGTGGGAGCATGTCCCGATAGAGGGGGTGTAACATCCTCAAACAGTTAACCGGCCGATTTGATCTGGCCGATAGATATCGACTAGATTTTCCGACTATGCCACTGTGGCCGTGGACTAATAACGGCGGAACATCTAGATCGTACCTAGATTCGGTTCTAGTTAGAAAGAAGGATAGGGACATGTTAAGCTGTCCACACATGTTCATGGTTGCCTATTAGGATCACAAATTAGGGATCTACTTAGTCAACCTTGACAAAACCCATAGACAGTGACCCGGCTACTGGAAGCTGAACTTGTCGTTACCGACATGCAAAGCCTACAGTAGACGGATTAGTACTTTAGTTAAGCAGCACTTGGCGGAGGCCATTGTCAACAACAGATGGTGATTCTCTCTCAAGTGGGCAGTTAGATTAAACTCGATAGGTTTTAGTAAAGAATTAGTGTTAGATAGAAATAAGACCGAAAAGGAACTGGTAGATAAAGTAGAAGAGGGACTTAGGAGTGGCAACGTAGCCAGCGTGATAGGGACGAGAACGGCCTAGGACCAGTTCTTCGACGCAAAGCATGAAGGCTGCGTTGTCAGAAGCAAAATACGTGCTCTGGGAAACGAGGGACCGAAAGCTGTTTCCTGGACCCGAGTGACGGAGGCGAAAAGTGGCAACAAGTCCACGATTCGGTCTTTGAATGACCAAGAAGGTGATACGTGTGCCGAAGCAAATGTGCGCGGCCTTTCAGTGGCAATTTGATCAACTGGGGCGCGCCGGGAGGGGCTATGGATATCAGTCCATACCTCGACGGTCTACCGCGACTCTCGGACAGCGAGGCGAAGTTCTGCGAAAGGCCGATTTCGGCCGCTGAGATAGGAGACGCGCTAAGCCAATGCGGCAAACGCAAATATGCAGATCTTATATTTGTTTTTATTTATCTATCTTTATACCTGTCTATCTATCATGTCTATCTATCTATCTGTCTGTATGTATGTATGTGTGTATATATGTATAGATGTATTTGTGTATGTATGTATGTATGTATGTTTGTATGTATGTATTTGTGTATGTGTGTATGTGTGTATGTATCTATATATGGATGTATTTGTGTATGCCTGTACATATGTATGTATGTGTGTTTCTATGTATGTATGTATGTATCTATGTCTATATTTATCCATCTATATATCTCAGGTTTCACATTTGCCGACATATTTATGACAGGATTAAAACGATGCCATCATTTTCTGACAATATAACAAATAGTTTTTAATATATCTCTAAAAAACATTTCATGGAAATTGATTCATTGCTTAACTATATTTACGTAGCCTTTCTCTTTCTTACGTTCCTTTACCTGTTTATGTGACGCGACTACAGCGTCGACAGTGATGACGAAAACGGTAATGATGGCAATGACAGCGATGATGTTAAAAAGACAATGCTGTTGATTACAACGACGATGATGATGATGATGATGTATAATGATGTTAATGATTAACGTTACTACTACTACTACTACTACTACTACTACTACTACTACTACTACTGTTGCTGCTGCTGCTGCTGCTAGTGCTGCTGCCGCTACTACTACTAATACTACTACTACTACTACTACTACTACTATTGGTTAACTTTACCATTCATCCTTACGGGGTCGATAAAATAAAATACCAGTCACGCACTGGGGTCGATTTAATCGACTTTCCCCTCCCCCAAAATTGCTGGCATTGTGCCTATATAAGAAACCATTATATTGGCAGTATCGGTGGAGGGTCGGACGCCATGCTTTCCAGCATAGTTACGTCCCTTTACGATCTGAGTTCAAATCCCGCCGAGGTTGACTTTGCCTTTCATCCTTACGGGGTCGATAAAATAAAGTACCAGTAATGCACTGGTTAATTGCTGGCCTTGTGCCTAAAGTAGAAACAATTATTATTAATACATTTTAATTGTTTTGAGCTAGTTACAGTTATTGTTGAACGTTGTGATCATTTATGTTATTTTCTTTCCGTTGTTTTATTCTAACAAATTTTTTGTTTGATTTTGTTCTTTTCATGCAATTATATATCGTTTCATTTTCACACATACTCTCTTGGCAGTTTTCGACACTTCACCTCGTTTTGTTGCAGTGTGTGTTTAAAGGTTTATTTTTTATTCTTGAATTGAATTATCAACAGAAACAATTAAGCTATCTAAACGCCGCAAACCACATAACAAACCGTCATTTGCACTATGTTTTTATTTTATAATGAAATTTATATGGACATTAACACCATCACGACCATGTCCTATAGGAACACCAACACTATCACCAACAAGAAGGATGACATATAGATAAGTTAATAATTCTTCCAATCTCACACAACTATCCTAATATATGACGCCTAAAAGACAAGGTTGTTAGATGTACACTAATACAGAATATACGATGAAGGAAATAGTAATGAGTGAAACGCCTATGCTCATGGGTCAGTAGGACGGTGGGGCTGATATTGTGTTAATTCCGTGTACATCCACTAGAAACAACAATAACTACAACGGCAGCAAGAACCTCACCTATACTAATGCACACAAAAGCAGTAAAAATAATTAATAACATTTGAATAAATAACAAAATTGGAATATATTTGTTGTTGATGCTGTTGGTTTTTCTTTTCTTTATTAATGGTATATTTCTACTGAACAAACACATTTTTCTTCCATATGCTGATTTATACTATGGACACATTGACGTTAATTGCCAACAATTTGTTCAAAAATATTAGGAAAAATTATTTTTTTGTCGGTTTGTTTTTATGTTTTGTTTTTCTGCAATAGTCCCATTAAAACAACAGCCGCAGCAAATATTGCTGTAGTTAATGTTATACTGAAACTTAAACAGGTAAAGTCAAAGCATATTAGGGTTAGTTTCCGACGGTTAATAAAAACCAAAACAATGAATAAAATTATTTTAACAAGAGTAATGAAGCTAAGAAAGTGAAGTATTTTAATTTTCAATTCATGAAATTTAAGAATAGATTTTATGTGAGAGTATCCTGAGCTGCAAGAATGGTTGGAAATATTTATCTTTCGCTGAAGGTCCTTCCTGTTAAAAAATAAAAATAATATCAGTATGGAAATAATTCATACAGCTTTCCTTGCGTTAGTTGCTAAGATATGTTGAACGAAAGAATGGACTTTTAACCGGTAAAACGTTTATGTTGACATACCAGTGACATTTACCTCATATTGAAGGAAAAACCCAACTAGTCATATTTTGGAAGCTATTGCCCATATAACTCCTTCATTGAATAGGTCAGAAATTAACTTTCAACCGAAAACCTCTTGCAACAATCCAAATTCATATAAAATGTCTGTACTTAACAGAGTATGAATATGAATGAACTTTAAAGAATACGCTTGAGTGTTCCCGTTCAACCTACCAAAACTATTATTCGAAAATGAAAGATCGTTTGCCTAATTTTACCCAAATTAATTTTAAAGTGCTGTTCACAGGTAATACTATTGAAATTGATTATCTACAGAGAACATTGGTTACACACGAAACATCTGCATCTATGACATTTTTTATTACGGATATTTCAAGCTGTCTATGAAATTATTTTTGAAATGTATTCGTGGCACTCTCTTAAATGCGACATATTATCCTAATTACCTATGTCGCAAAACTCATGCTAGTAAATTCACGAAATTTCTTTTCAGGGAAAAAAGTGAAAATCGCATTGTTAATTCTAGGAGAGGTCGGCAAACAAATCTGACATATAAACAAAAAGGTTATAGGGTAGACCAACTTACTTCTATGTGTATTTCAGATGCCGTTACCGGACGTTTCAAATCAAAGTAGAAGGCTCGCATACGAATTTTCTAGTTTTCACATCACGTTTTACTATCATAACCAATCAGATCGCTTTCGTTTTCTCATTACTACGTGCAAAGTAATTCACTAAGCTGTTGCGCTGATATATTGCATTCTGTATATGTGCTAGGTTAGTACTGGTAATCAGGCTGCAGAGTTGCGACAACAGACCCAAATATTAATTAATTAACAAAACGTTAATTTAGCAATTCACAATTGACTAAAATGGCTCTTCAATAATGGAATTGTTGTTCATTGGTGTTACAAAATAAGTTTCTTACTAATATTTATGAATCTGTCTTACTTTTGGATCCAATTCAGTTATGGCCTCACTGATGAATGAAATGGATGTATAGTTGTACACAAGCAAACCACCTGACAGGACAAGACGCCACAATACAAATCCAGGAGATTGTTCTCGTTAAATACATATTTAACTGATATATGTAAACACCCAACCGATAAATACCAAAATATTTGACGTTATCCCGTAGAATCGATGAGGTTGTGGATTGGATGAAAGAGCGGATAAAGGGCATCTCACTTGCCATTATTATAACAGCAGCATAGAGTTACGGCCCTTGCCATTCTGACTTCAAATCCCGCCGAGGTTAACTTTGCCTTTCATCCTTACGGGGTCGATAAAATAAAGTACCAGTAATGCACTGGGTATTTGCTGGCCTTGTGCCAAAAGTAGAAACAATTATTATAACGGCAGCATTTCCATTCAATTTTAATAAAAATAGTGAAATAAAAATTGTCTGATAAATATTTCACGAACCCACACTGACTAAACTTTTATTACAAAATGAAAGGGAACATTACTATTCATATGTATATATATATATATATATAGTAATAATAATAAATTTGAAGACTAAAATCCAAAGAGGGCTCGATAAGGATAAATATATATCAAATATATAAGAACCGTAGAGCAAATATTTATTAAAATAACAGATTAAAGTTTAAGCAAAGAATCGCTACTTTCACCCTTAACGGGATCTTCTGAAACTAACAAAGTCAAACTGTAAACGCAGAAGTGGATATTTCAAAACGTTGCAACCAGAGGAAGACAGGCAGACGATACTTTGGTTCGTGGAAAAGTTCCCTGGCAAAGAACGAGAAAAAACGAATATAATACGTCATTAATAGGAGCGGTGAAAAACAATTACACGCAAAGACAGAACTACGTTTATGGTATAAAAGAAGTCGTATACTAATGTTCTCTTAGGTGGCTCATAGAGACGTTCTCTGGCAATGAACGGAAAAAACTAAGATAATACGTCATATGTGGACCGTGGAGAACAATTACACGCAAAGACAAAACCAAGTAAATCGTATAACTGAAGTCGTAGACTAACATTCTAACTAGGAAACCGAATGAATCTCCGCTTCAGAGTTAAGAATAAAGTAAATAAAATACAATATAGAGGTAATAGAAATTAAATAAATACATACACGCATGCACATACGTACATACACAATCATACGCGAAAACACTTGCCATAGGCATACAAAACACGCACATATAAATATGTGTGTGCGTGTGTGCGTGTATACAAATAAATAAATAATTAAATAAACATATATTTGACAAATTTCGTAGTACTATTATGATGTTTTGTTTGGATATTTCTTGATTAATAGTGGGATTGGTGTCGCTTTTCTGTTATTGGAAAGTAGCATGCGCGTTTTGAAGCTTTCCCTGACGGTTATGTTTTCCATTCATGTCTCAATTGAAGATCTCACAAATGGCATTTGTCAAATATAAAACGAGGATAATTCCTCAATCACGTGTAATAAAACTTCGTTTCTACTTCTGAAAATATGAAGATAACCCGAATAAAACAGTTTCGAAACTCTTAATGGAAACACTTCCAAAAATATAACCACATAAATATGAGAGGGTGGTACTGTTAGGTATTACTACATAGAGATGAAATTAAGTTTATGAAAACTCACCCCCAAGTTCAGCTGTAGATAATGTGACCAGTCTATTACCAAATAGGGATATATATTCTAACACGATAAACTAGAAATCGCATTACATTACGAACATGTATGTTGCTATCCCTCACATTTGTATTTCTCCTGATAAATAAGACGACATGGACATAATTTGTTCCATGGGCTTACCCTTGGACGATTCTGCATGCCACAATCTTAGCTAGATCTACATTTAGTTGCGTAATGCTAGAATATATTAATAAACTGAAAGCAATGGGAATCTGTATCCTCTACATCATCATTAAAAGGAGATTGACTAAGGATTAAAGATAAAAATGTGCATACATCATTATTGGTAAATCTGATAGGATGTTTGTAGATATTCTCTCAAATTAGGTTAATAGCACAGAGCTTCACATTATAGATATGAGCAAGATGACCTTTTCTCGGTTTTGGAAGGAATGCAAAAGTCCTTTACAACTAAACGACCCTCTTTCACGATTTGCATGAAACACATACCCAAAGTCCTTCTCAAATCGCTCCTACAAGAGAAGTTAAAATAGTTCTTTTTAACTACATTTAAAAGTAATAATGTTAAAAATTTAGATACATTGAGATGGGAAACGGATATTGAATATGAAATGAAAGACCATGAAGAAATGAAAGACCATGAATCCACACTCCAAACAGTAACAATATCGTATACCCACACGCACAATATAGTGTACCCACAAGTTCAACAAAAGAGATAATCGCTCCCGCATTAAAAAACAACATACTAAAACATATAAGGTAAAATACTTAAATTTTAGGAAAGGAAACAAACAAACGAATTCAAAATATACGAACGAAAAACAATCTCTAGTGATAGTAACTTATTTTTAAAATATGCAGCTGAACATTAGTGTCTGCCATCATGATGCCATGACGAAATGTGTATGTGGCCATGTCACAATAACCAGTTGTACCTCTGATCATGTCGCAGTAGCGTTTTGAGCCAATGCCCATGTACTAATAGATAATAAGTAAGCAATGAATATATAGATTTTAATGATTTTAATAGATATAATCGATTCAAATCAGGCTTTGATGATGTAATTATTTTAGTTTCAAGGCGTGGGCTCCAATCAAGTGTATTGCTATGCATACATATATACATCCATAAATACATCCTCTAATAAAAACACATATACACACATACAGATATATGTATATAGTTTTTCATTAATGCTACGATAATGTAAGTTGATCTATCATCGACATTATTTCTAACTTATTTCCTATAATGTTTGGACTATCACATGACACCTGAGTATGTGTCGCTAGCGAACTAACCAGGCTGGTTTGAGATGTTTTGGCAGTTATTTAATCATACGCTTCCTGTTGACAATACGATGGAAAACAATCATTTATTGGTGTTTGTTTCTTCCAAACAATTTAGTTATTGATTTTGATGGAAAAGAACAAAAACTGTGATCTAATATATGATGATAATATTAATAATAATGATTTATAAAATAGAATGAAGTAAGAACATCAGTTTCGAGGAGACAGGTGAATAAATCGAGCCAATATATGGCGGGGACTTTTCCTATCGAACCCTAATACTTGACACGTATATTGGATATCAAGTAAAAGAAAATAATAACGTCAATTTCTCTTTTTTGACCTCAGTTACCCATGACTTAGGTGACAATGCAAAGTTGAACTATCAATGAAAACAAGTAGCAATTGTAGATTTACATCGAGTAAAAGGTCGAGATCAACAATGAAAATGGAACAGATTAAGAAATAAGTAGCAACAAGTGGACAGATATATTGCACACGGCAGTGAGATTTTCGAGCTGAATGGAGTGAGTGGCCGAATTCATCGCATCAACTACTTCACGCTCACCGATCACTAAATCGAATATCGAAAACAGTAACTTCATATCTAGCCTCACATTCATGAGCCACCTGAAAAGTGTAAAGCTGTTCTAAAATCTTACAATTGCCTCCACCAAACAACTTCGTTCTCTACAATCATCTCAAAAAGTATCTTACTTGCGTTTTCTTATCTAAATATATGTGGAAAATCGATCTTCACGATAGCCTCACCTACTAATAAACAGATCTGTCTTGCATGTTTTTAGAAGTTCTCGGCATAAACCCACAAATAACCAAATGAACCGTCACAGAACAAGTACGTGCTGGACGGTTTTCTCGAAGAAATAATTTAAGGCCAACTTTTTATGGTAACTCTATAGCATTTGATTGAATTATTAGACAGTAAATTTAACTCTAGCAAACATTTACCATTTCATCAATACTATTGAAAATGTGTCTGATACACCGTGAGAAATATAAACAACTATAGTGATTATACGGAAACTTGTCTGGAATAAAATTTCATCAGGTAGGATTTCAGATTCTTGGAAACGCCTGAATAATATGCATCAATATATTGTTAGTTTGACACACCACGTTACATTTAATGATGTAACTGAAGATATGTTGGATAAACTGAATCACATGATGAAGAATATCTTATGAAGATATTGTGGATATATAAAAGCTGAAGACGTTAGATATGAGAGGAAGCGAACCCACCCTATTTTAACAACAAAAGTTAGATTTGTCGGATCACTTCCAGATTTTAGCGAAATTGTTGTGCATTTTCAACGAAACCGATTCCCGAAGGATATGATGTTCAGAATCAAACAGATTTATGAAGAAGGCATTTCATTGCTAGAATAAATTGTAAATCAAATGCAAATAAAAGGACTGAAAATGCCAGTTAGACATTATTTTCTTTTTATTAACCATTCTTAAAAGTAGCGTATAAGACCCGAATATCTTAATGTCTAATATTAGATGTGTCTTCAGTGATTATTTACAAGTTTGGTATTTAGATGTATATCGTATCAACGGAAGTCTTGTTGATAGGTTTGACTGTATGGCAAAATTAGTTTGGTTTTAGCTTGTTTCACTTAAAATCAAATAAACATGATACACATGGCAAATTTTCAAACTTGTATGATATAAGAATATATTTTGAAACTCTGCCAGCTGAAACCAAAAGTAATTGTAAACTGAAACTATAACTTCAATATAATTTAAATCATTTCATTTATTTCACGTACAGAATCTTTTGCAACTATGTGTCTGTGAACATCAATGCAATATTACACTTTTAAAATACCCCTCCATCCCCCCCACATATATATATATATAGAGAGAGGGGGGTTAAGACGTTCACTCAAATATAGCTGTATACATACATGTATATAAAGTGTGTATATCGAATAATATAGGACATACGATATGTTTCCGAATAAACATTTGATTTGAAAGCCTTATATATATATATATATATATATATATATATATATATATATGTGTGTGTGTGTGTGTGTGTGTGTGTATATATACATGTATATATATATACGAGGTGTGTCAGAAAAGTTTCAGGACTGATGTTACAAAATATTTATTTCAAACCCAAACTTCACAATAAGAGTGTTCTCCTTCAAAGCAATCCCCCTGGAGTATGTAACTGTAATCTCATCTCTCTGCAGAGATCAAACTTTTTTCTTCATAATGTTATATACATGTCCTCTATTTCAGGTCGTCAAGCAATGAGCACAGAGCAACGAACAAACTTGAAGTTTCTGATACGGTTGGGGAAAACTCCGTCAGAAACACTGGGATTGCTGCAGCACGTGTATGGAGATGAGACGATATCACGCTCACGTGTTTTTGAGTTGTGAAAGATGACCCCAGGAGCGAAAGGCCCTCAACAACCAGGACTGAGGTCAACGTTGAGCGCGTCAGGTAGATGGTGCGTAGCGATCGTCGGCTGACTGTTCGACTGAGCTGGGCATGAATCGAGACAGCGTCTGGAAGATTCTCACTGAAGATTTGGACATGCGGAAAGTCTGCGCGAAGATGGTGCCAAAACTGCTGAACGATGACCAGAAAGGTCGATGCATGCAAGTGTGCCAGGACATCCTCGAGCGTCTTGAAACCGAACCAGACTTGCTAGGGACAGTCATCACCGATCTTCGAGTGCGACCCGGAGGGGACCCGTTTTGAAGAAGTGGACGACATCAAAAAGGCCGTGACGACGGAATTGCGGAGGATCCTGGAATAATCCTTCCAGGAGTGCATGCAAGCATGGCAGAAAAGGAGGGAAAAGTGCATTAGACTCCAGGGAGATTACTTTGAAGGAGAAAACTCTTAGTGTAAATATTGGATTTGAATTAAATCTTTTGCGACATCAGTCCTGGAACTTTTCTGACACACCATATATACATATAATGATAAACATAGGAAAATTAAGAAAGAGAGGACAAGACAATGAACGAAAACTAGGCAGAACGGAAAAAAACGTTTCAAAGGGGAAAATCTATGATGTAATGAAGCAAACTGATGTTGAATACATATATATATATAACGAAGGAGGTGTGATAAGGAACCATAACGCACCAATGTACTCAATACTTAGGGTAGTAGAGTGGGTAATAGGAAAATGTTAGACCCCGACGGTTGAGTTCAAGCCCTTTCGACGGCTAATTCTGGAGTCCAGAAATAGCCGTCGAAACGGCTTGAACTCTGCCATCGGGGTCTAACATGTTCCTATTATATATATATGACGCCATTCTTTGCAGCATAGAGTTACGGCCCTTTATGATCTGAGTTCAAATCTCGCCGAGGTTAACTTTGCCTTTCTTACGGGGTCGATTACATGAAGTACCAGTAATGTAATCGGTATTTACTGGCCTTGTGTCAAAAGTACCCGGCGTTGCCTGGGTAAATAATGACATTTTATTCAAACATTTATATATCTACTTAATATGTATTGTCATTCTAACATTATTGGCATAACAAATTCTGTGAGATCCACAAAAATAATAAATGTAAAATAGAAAACTCAGTAAAGTTTTAGAGCCCCCTCGATGTTTTTGGGAAATAATTATTTCACCTCGGTATGTTCGTGAGCTATCTATCAATCTCATCTTCGACTATGCTGCAAAGAATGTTTTCCCATGAAAAATGAAGGAGAAGAGAGGGTGGACTCTAGGTCATTTTCCCTATCTTGGAGTTGTTGTTAACAAACCCTAACTCTGAACCTAATTTAAGCCTTCCGTTCTTCGAACTAGAGACAGATATTTTTTGGAAAGGAAGCACCTACGATAAAATTTCAACAGGATGACATTCCATTTTCTGAAAAATGAATTGTTTTTGTCTGATTTGGAAGTCAAATCCGTTTTCACGTAATCATTGACCAAGTTTATGAGACTTTCTTTCAAATGAAGGGCTATTCACCGAAAATTTGATTCGACCATTGTGGAATTTAATGCAGGATATGTGTGTAACCAGACACACACTTTCTCTCGCTCGCTCTCTCTCTCTCTCTCTCTCACCCCCACTCTTTTCTGCGTGTGTAGGAGAAGTCAACTGGAATTTGCAGACTACATAGTATTATTGGCAGTATCGGTAGAGAGTCGGACGCCATGCTTTGAAGCATAGAGTTACCTCCCTTTATGATCTGAGTTCAAATCCCACCGAGGTTTAATTTGCCTTTCATCTTTACAGAGTCGATAAAATAAAGTACCAGTAATACACTGAGATAATTGCTGGCCTTGTGCCTAAAGTAGAAACAATTATTTACCTTGTCAGAAAATGATATCCGGCATGCACTGGATAGGGTTTCTGCATAGTGCAGCTGGGCAGAAATGTAAATCAGTGCTCTCAGAAACTCAGATAGTTGTCCTCTGAAGAAACACTATGCAGTGCATTGAATTGTATGCAATAATTTCTCGGAGAAGTACTCAGAGGAAGAGAGGAAAGTGTAAATGTTGAACTCCATATCTTCAATTTGGTATCCATTCCAACTTTAACCCGTTGTCACAAACCTTCGGTAATGACCTAAGGTATGCGACCGCCGATAGAAGCGGTCAAAATGCTGTTCTTCTGAGGGGGCTTTTGAGTAACGTTACTCGATAGGGTACTCAGGTACTACGGAGTGTGATTATACGGGCAAAACCAACCGGAAACAAACCTGTTGAACATGTTCAAGAGAAGAATCTCCAGTGGTTTGGCTCTGGGACACAACCTGATTATATGTCGATATTTGATTCTAATAGGAACTTCTGAAAGATATCTTTGAGGACTCTGCTACCATGACACTCCCTGGAATAATAAATCTAAGAAGTTGAAGAAGTTGGCATAGACATGTATATAATATATATATATATATATATATATATATATATATATATATATATATATATATATATATGTGTGTGTGTGTGTGTATATATATATATCGTTTCTGAATTTGTTTAGCAAGATTCTTTATCTGAAAACGTGTGTTGAAACCGATATTGTTATGCTTTGAGAGGGCCATGTTGGCAATAAAAAACACACGCACCAGTTGCTTTCACTCCAATTTATTATAAATTAAATTTATAAATTTAAGAATTTATAAATTTCAGGTTGGTTGTTTGGTTGGTTGGTTCCATAACCGGACGGTTGTTCATATATTTTCAAAGTTCTTTCGTCACACATTCTGTGACCCCTTCAATGACTGGGGATTCTTTTCTTTGTTTTGTGCCTCTCCTTTGTTCTGTCCTACGCCATCTTGTTTTTGTGTGTGTTGTGTGCTTAGTTTGCGCAGGTCTTATGAACAACCGTCCGGTTATGGAACCAACCAACCGGAAATTTATAAATTTAATTTATAATAAATTGGAGTGAAAGCATGGTGCGTGTTTTTTTTTGGCAACATGACCCTCCCAAAGCATAACATTATATATATATATATATATACATATATATATATATATATATATATATATATATATATATATATATATATATGCTATTAGTATTGTGTGTGTATATATATATATATATATATATATGGTGTGTGTGTGTGCTTGGGTATGTGTTACATGTGTGAAATATTGTATATAAATATGTGCATATGTGTATGCATCTAGATGTATATCCGAATAAAGATGTTTACTGGAGTTGTTTGGCATAGATAATTGGAAATTTTAATGGAACGAAGTCGACGTGTATTATTGGAAATGGAAAATTATGTGTAATAAGTACATGTATAATGATGATGATGATTATGATGATAAAGAAGAAGAAGAAGAAGAAGAAGAAGAAGAAGAAGAAGAAGAACAACAACAACAACAACAACAACAACAACAAATGCAAAAGGAAGAAGACGGGGAGAAAGAGAAGATAGAAGGAAGAAGAGGAGAAAAGGAGAATGATGATGAGGAAGAAGAAAAGGCGACAGAACAACTCAAAAAGTAAATCAGAGATGAGTGGACCTCCACCGATTTCGACGACGATTGTCCTTATTCGATGAAAGGAACAGCCTGCACGTGAAAATAGAGTGTAAGCGGCTGACCATTACACAAATACTTGTACCGTTAACGGATTTCCTGTTTGATTCAACGTGACACAATGTTTGTTGAGGCTAGCCCTTTGAATTATCGGCACAGTCGGGGTTTCGGTATAGTTTCCGTCTACTCGAAGTTATTAACAATGCATGGAGCGATACGAAGCTATAACAAATAAACATTGCCTCATATATGAGGCAGTAGGATAAAACTAGGTAGCTAATGATATCGGAGCGGGTTTTATTATAAATTTGCCAAGAAAAATAGAAGTAACAAAGAACATCGAATCATTTCGAATCAAGAAGGAAAATAAATATTATCAACGAGAATAACAAATATGAGCATATCATCAAGAAACTGAACAGCGCTACTAAC
>OZ024743.1:231253302-231258302 GCA_964016885.1 Eledone cirrhosa
ATGTAGGCTGATACTAGAAAATATATTCTTAAAAGTTGAAGGAGGCATCAAAGAGATTTGCACATATAGTAAATCATATCTTACTGAAGCAAATTATTTACTAGGATACATATTTATACAAGTTAATAATTGTATGATGTTGAATCATTTGCATTGAAAATATGCTCGTATAACTGTGATTTCAGTCTTTTTGTAAACGATTGAATGCGAAAGGCAAGTATTGTATATACAGGCGGAAAACTGAAGACACTTTCAAAATCAATGTACAGTAAAATTGCCTGAAGTACAGGTATTGCCTTTCAGTATTACGCCATGCTTTCTAGCATAGTTACGTCCCTTTTCAGTCTGAGTTCAAATCCCGCCTAGGTTAACTTTGCCTTTCATCCCTACGGGGCCGATAAAATAAAGTACCAGTAATGTACTGGGTAATTGCTGGCCTTGTGCCTTAAGTAGAAACAATTATTAAAGGTTTGTTCAAATTCTGAGTTCAAACCCCGCCGAGGTCAACTTTGCCTTTCATCCTTACGCGGTCGATAAAATAAAGTACCAGTAATGTACTGGGTAATTGCTGGCCTTGTGCCAAAAGTAGAAACAATTATTAAAGGATTGTATGGTCGGTGGATTGGCAGTATCGGTAGAGAGTCGGACACCATGCATTGACGCATAGAGTTACGGCCCTTGCCATTTAGACTTCAAATCCCGCCGAGGTTAACTCGCCTTTCATCCTTACAGGGTCGATAAAATAAAGTACCAGTAAGGCACTGGGTAATTGCTGGCCTTGTGCTTAAAGTAGAAGCAATTATTAAAGGATTGTTGTTATTTATAACTTATCCTTAATGTTAATAATATATATATATATATACATAGAGAGAGAGAGAGAGACAGAGAGAGAGAGAGAGGGGGGATGTGTGTGTGTGAGAGTGTGTATTAATTTGTTTATTTACATATGTGCATATGTATATGCTGATATGTCTGTGTGTATACAGGGAACAGTTTGTCTCAAAAGATTTTACATTGCAATCTCTACTGGGTTTCCTTTTTTCCTATTGATATCTATAATTCTCTTTACATTTAGTTCTGGACAATGTGGTTTTTCAACCCAATACTCGTTGCAGGGTTACGTTTAACTGACCCAACCCCTATTTATAATAGATTTCAGGTATCATGAAATTGATGTGTAAATGATAAAAAGATCCTTCCCCGGTGTTTGCATAGCTACGGCTTCCTAAAACCGTATTTCCTTGGAGATACGAAATATTTATACATATTGTATAAAGCTATGCTTGAAGCGAAATCCTATTTCTTTTTTATATATATATATGTTTCCGTTCAAGGCCGTGTAGAAACTTACTTTTGTAACTAATGTTAGTACTTGTCCTTTGTACTGTGCGAAACTGGAATTTGCAGAGCAAATAATTGCACGTCTAATCAAGGATTATTTGAAATCAATATTAGATTTCCTGTCAGAGAATCGCAAATATTTTAATGTGTATTTGTCAAACTAGGGTACAGCACATTTTCTAAAATGTCAATACATATGAGCCGTCAAGGATTTCTGAGATTATTCATTTTCCAAACATATTTGCAGAAAAGTGGAAGCAATTGAACCTCCGGATCTAAATGAATATGCATGCAGTGTGTACAAGCTTTGCAGACATTCTATGTTTCATCGTCGGAGTAGGCCATTTCAAAATTATCTGGCTATGAATATATATATCTTGGTTTGGCATTTTGGAATATAAACGTATCTTACACTAACGTACATTGCACGAGGGAAATGCTGAAAGATATATACTTAAGTCATGCTCAAGGAGAGAAATATTACCGTCATGCAGAAATATTAAAACAGATTCAGAGGGTATATTTATATATATGGGTATGTAAAAATAAACTACGAGCTAGGTATATACCTACATGCATATGTATGTATATATATATATATATATATATATATATATATATATATATATATATATATATATATATTTGTGTGTGTATGTATGTATGTATGTATGTATATATATATATATACATACATATGCATGGGACTGGCTTTGTGCAGTGCCTTTGCTCACTATAAAAGCTTCACGGCACAGGCATTGGTTTATATCTGGAGATCTCTCTGCACTTGTCGTCACATGGTACCATGGGCCCAGCACTATGTGTCAATAATTGTCACAAGTGTAGTGTTTGTATCAGAGTGTTCAAGTCGCTGGCTGGACTAAAAAGTCACACTCGTTCAGCGCATCGGTAGGAGTTCTCCTACATAGATATAAAGTAGTGGCCGTACTCGAAAACGAGTTGCCAGCCACCATATATATATATATAGTGTGTGTCTGAAGACATGTATGTGCTTATATTTTATGTATTAATTTATCGAAGCATGAATATTTGTGTAACTTACGCCATACGTATATTATGTTTCCTTCAAGAATAATACATATTGCGGATTATTTTACATCATTCTACTAACAAATGAAAATTCAACGAAGTGGAAAAGAAAATTGGTTCTGCATGCTTTTATTTATAACCTAAAATATTAACACAAAACGCTCAAGCATTCCAAAAAATATGAATACGTATTTCAGGGGAAAATATCTGCTTCTTATCAAAAGATTCCTTATGAAGAAGAGAAAATGCTACATGCCATATACAGTGAAGAAATGGCTAGTGCAGAAGAAATAATAAATCTTCCCATAACTTTTTTCTATGTCCGTATAACGGTTAAAATGAAAAGTCAGTCTATGCAATGACATATACATTGCCAAATTGAGAGTTCGACATAAACAATGCAATATAATACACTTGTGTTTAATGAATATATATTTATATACTTCCACACACACACACACACACACGCACACACATATATGTATTTATTTATTAAAATAATAGGTTAAAGTTTAAGCAAAGAATCGCTGCTTTCAACTTTAACGAGATCTTATTCATATAAATATATATATATATGGAAAAGAATGAAACGAAATTTCATTTCTCACTCTTAGTACGGCTGGTACTTAAATGTAAGTATGAATGTATACGTACATACATATATATATACTGACGTACAGTAGTATGTATATATATACATACATGCACATATATATATATGTACCAATGGGTTTACCGAACATTTATTATAATGCTCGCTTTGTTTGTAAACAAACAGCCCGAATTACGCCGTACCGTGTTCAGGCAACCATCGTCACATTCTTGTTCAACACTGACACAGGAACGATGTACGAGTTTCAAGGTTATTAGCTATCGTCAGCATCGTATACCTTTCTGTCAGATGGTTGAACGTCTGAAAGTATATACTGCAAGTATATATATATATATATACATATATATAGATTTACGATGGCCAGTGATCTGATATATATATATATATATATATATATATATATATATTCACAATGACTAGGTTGTAAGCTCTTCTTCCAGACCGGACGATGCGTTCTGTTCTTGGACAATATACTTTATTGCACGTTGATTATGTTCCCTTAGTTTATGAGTTGTGACGTCTCTGATGCCAAGTTGTATCGTCATCGACTCTCTGATCATGGAGCTACGTACTTTATCGTATAACGTTACTTCAAAATCCCTTCGGAGGAATTCCATTTCAGCCGCTTGTATTCGCGATCGTATTCTTTCGAGTTTCTTCAAATTCTCTTGGACGTATTTTGATGGCATTTTTTATGGCGTTTTTGACGTATTGATGGCGTTTTGATGGTGGAATCATTGGCCATGGTTAATGTAAACATTTGGATGAATTAGTTCAGTGAGTTCTGATAATATTCTTGGTGTGCCTTATCTGCGGTGCATGTAAAAGCTTTTCCACTGTGTGATATCTTGGGCAGGCTATTTTTCTCTATACGACAAAACGCACTGCCCAGCGTAGCCATGTCTTTTAGACCTCGATATTTTTGACGACTGCTTTTTCAAGAACATCACTGCCGATAACAAATTCACCACAGCAGATGTTAAAATAGGGTGAAAGCGGCGCTGGTGGAGGCACCCAAGGCGTCGTACGCGATGATGGTATGAAACACATGACACATACATGAGGGTGGTGAGTACAACGGTTCTGTACACGCTGCTCTCTGTGTCATTTCGTAGAGGCATAGCGTCCCAGACAATTGAATACTCTGTTTTCTTTTCTCAGTTTGTTATCAACCTGTTTGTCCGTCTTCCCATCTGACAAAATGGTGTACCTAAGTTAACTAAACTGGTAGACTGTCTTCAGCTCTATTTCGCTAATGTTCTATTTCCTCGGCGTTTTTATAGATTTGATGGATTGCTAGGTCATGAACCAATCGGGTGTTCTTGAGAAGTGTCTGGAAATGTTCACACCACTCATTCAGGATGAATGCTCTTTTAACCGAGGTTCATCCAGCATTGCCTTGCCAGCTTGCTCAATGACAACAAGGTGCTCATGTCCTAGGATTTACATCGGAAACTGCTCTATATATATGCTTCAGCTAGAAAGGCTAACGAGCCGTATATGACCGTGTTTTGAGTCAACGTTTTTATTCTCTTAGTAGGGTTGCCAACCAAGTCTGGTGAACTCTGCAAGGCCTACCCGGTTATACCACAAGATAAAGTAATTCAGGAGAGGTTGTTACTAATGATTTTCGATCAAACAAAGCAAGCATGGTCAGGTGACAATTCAGTAGAGTGGTTGAATAAGAGCTGCAGGGGATCCTATGACCTACAGAATCCTAAGATTGGTGATGATATAACGAACGGAAACCCGACTGAAAAACGAAAACGACGCAATATAATACTGTCAATTTCTGACTTTCCTCGTTTTCCTCCAGTTCCATATATATATATATATATATATATATACATATATAAATACACACACACATATATATATATATACATATATATATATATATATATATATATATATATATATATATATATATATATATATATATATATATATATATATATATATATATATATATATATATATATATATATATATATAT
>OZ024743.1:231263302-231278302 GCA_964016885.1 Eledone cirrhosa
CGAAATTTCATTTCTCACTTTTAGTACGGCTGACACCTAAATATAAGTATGTATACGTACATACATATATGTGTACAGACGTACAGTAGTATGTATATATATACATACATGCACATATATATATATATATATATATGTACGTATGGGTTTACCGAACATTTATTATAACTTTGGTTGTAGAGATATATGTATGTACGTATACATACTTATATATATATATATAGTGAAAGAATGAAGAGTAACATAGTTGGCTGTACAACAAGGTGCTTTATTTCAGGTATTAACAATTGTTTCATTGATCAGGTGAATCCAGAAGCCGCTAGACTCACCTGATAAATGAAACAATTGTTAATACCTGAAATAAAGCTCCTTGTTGTATAGCCAACCATGTTACTCTTCATTCTTTCACTATTATTACTCCAAGTATAACCTACATAGGAATTACCGCGAATTCGCTGCCTAACTATGGAAACATCTTGGTGAGTCAAACAAAGCCGTACGTTAAAACTATCCATGACGCAGAGTACTCTCAACCTCTAACTGGAGTACCTATAACGATAACTTGTTTCCCTGTATATATATATATATATATATATATATATATATATATATATATATATATATATATATATATATATATATATATATAGGAACGAGTAGGACCCCGACGACTGAGCTCAAGCCGTTTCGACGGCTAATTCTGGCCTTACCCACGCTACTACCCTTAGTATTGAGTACTTTGTTGCGTTATGGTCCGTCTGCTGGTTCCTTACCACATTTCCTTCGTTATATATATATTTATATATATATATATATATATATATATATATATATATATATATATATATATATAGGGAGAGAGAGAAGAAGAGATAGGCGATACATATAGTTATTTGCCAATATCATATGCAAATGTGCTCAATACGTGTGCCTGTTCTGTTAAATATTGGAAGTGTTAATATGTAGCCGGCGAGAATATAAGCAGAGCGGATACACGTGAAAAAATATATAAAGGAGAACAAACCGTTAAAACATGTTTATTTAAAACACCACCCACGTACGTTTCGCCCGATTCTGCTCTGCTGTTGATGAGCTCAGGGGGGTGCCGTTATGATATGGTAAAGCTCCATGAGGCAAACCTCGCACTTCCTCTTGAAATAGTACGGTACGGCTCTGCCGACAATTTCCCAGTGTGTGGAGAAGCTGATGTTTGAGTATTTTAATGCTGTGATGTAATTGGCGAGCGAAGTGGAGTGTTTTAGTTTTTGTTTGTGAAAGAGTGGAGATGCGTTTGAAATCTATTTTTGAGCGGGCCAGAGGTGGCCCTTATATAATGCTTAACGCTATTATGGCTAGTTATCGTGCACCTATAAATAACCTTATCTGTCAGGGAATTTCTCCTAAGGGGGCAGCGTCCCCTGTCACGACAGTTGCATTTTCGGTCGCAGCCACTTCTAGTTCCCGAGGTAAGGCTATTATTATTCATATCTATGTTGTTACCCACGCCTCTATCCACGTTAGCACTATTATATCCCACGGCGTGCGGAGTAGTATCATTATCACCCCGCACGCAACAGCCCCTTTTTTTGTCATCGTGTGACCCGTACGGGTCACCAGCATATTCCCCATTCATGTCGCAGTTGTGTTGGTTGCGTCTGTTGTGGCTGTTGCCAGCACTATTGGGTGTTGCTAGGGAGACGTTAAGGCCGTTATGGTTATTGTCAGTTCTAGGTGTATCGGTGTTCAGGTGCTGTGTTTTTTTTATCTTACTATGATTAGTTGTTCCTATAATGTCTGCTAGGTTAGGAGTAATAGAGAGGGATACTTTAATATTGTTCCTATTGAGGATTTTCCTATATTTATGGTTGGGTGGGAAGTTCTTCTCTAACGCTTCGAAGAATATCCGGGGTACGTCGGAAACCACACTCCGAGAGTAGGAAGGATGGAATCTTAGGACGTTACTGTGGCGGTTCCGTGTATGTGTAGGTTTTCTCTTGGTTGTGCTTTCTTGGTGATCGTTCTTATGCATGTTATTGTGCTGTATCCAGTTATGTGTCCCTTTGGCTTTATGCTCGGGTGCACTCGGCTTCCTTCTGCTGCGTTTATGTGTAGCAAGACGCTGGTTGGAAGGCGTTGGTAGTAGACCATCGCCATTGCTGATCTTATAATAGGGGAATAATTCTAGTAGGCTACAGCGGTCACCGTCACCAGTGTCGTGATCCTTATTGTGCCGTAGGTTTTCAACACCATCACTCGTGTAATTAACGTCGTGGCCGTGTTCCTTAGTGCGATTCTCTATACTATAATTCCTGACTCTGTCTAAACCGCTGCGTGCTCGGTTATAGGTATGGCTTATTATAACGGTAGTCATATCAGGGGGTGGTTTCTAGAGCTAGCGTTGGAGATGTAAGAGATTCTTCGGTTAAAACCGGCACTTAGCAAGGCCTTATTGTAGTATTCTGCCACTTGGTTGAAGATTTCCTCGTTGGCGGAGAGCCTCGAGATCCTATGTGAAATGCTATAAACTATGGAGTTGAGAGTAGGCTTAGGGTGGTTTTAGGCATAATTAATATCAGATAGAATCTCTCCGGACTTATGGTATGGCTTTACAACCTGTTGGTTGAGGTCCATATTTACGGTTAGGCCCTATAACTTGAAGAACCTGTGTATGAGCTTGTTAAGGTTCTCTATCCTGCGGTGTCTATGCATTCTAACGGTAAAAAGGACGTAGTCCCTATATACACCTGCTTGTAGGGCCGGTATCTCGTCCCTAGTTCTGTGGAGGAGGTATATTCTGATCAGGTCGGTTGCTTGCGCCGAGTCACTGGACCACATCGTGATATCGAAGTTATCAGGACGGTCAGTTCTGGTCCAGTGGGAGCTTTCGAACTGGATAATTGTTCTACGCGCCGCTAGTACTATATCTATCACTTATTTAGTGAGGCTAGTATTAGACTTAGCTAATAAGTAGTAACGGGTAACAAATAGCTTGGGTAACACTGCTCTAACACCGACTAGAGGTATCTCCCCTGATCTACTTCAAACACAATACATGTGCTGTACGAAGAATGAACTGTGATGTGAATTTATCTTTAAAACCCCTTCTGGGTCACGTAAGGAAAACTCTTTAGTTTTTTTATGCCCTTGAGAAGCCCTTTTCAGGCGAAATGTACGTAGGTGCTGTTTTAAATAAACATGTTTTAACAGTTTGTTCTCCTTTATATATTTTTTCACGTATATATAATATATATATAGTGGTAGTATGGACGAGACAAGAGACGAAATCCTTCATCAGCTGTAAACCGAGATCATAGATGTTTCGGCGCTTAATACAGGACGTCTAAAAGCGATCAGCGGCGCGCCCAAGGATTTTATCGATCACCTTGATTGAGATGGCACGGTACTACTGGGCTCCTGTTATCGCACCCCCAGACTTAAGTCTCATCGGTTCGCTATAACTTATTCTATTCTATTTTTTCCTCGGTTACTCACTTGCATTTTCCATTGTCCTACCACCCTCCCTACCATTTGGTCTTTTTACCTGTTTTCTCTCTTTCTTCGTCTCTCACTACTTTTCCACTTTTTCTTCTTCTTCTTTTTGCTTTTCTTCGCCCCCCCCCCCCCCCGGCCTTTTGATCGATAAAAGGCCTTGGGCTGATGCTTTTAGATTTCCTGTATTAAGCGCCGAAGAATCTATGAACTTGAGTTTACAGCTGATGAACGCTTTCTTCTCTTGTTTTGTCGTCCATACTACGATCTTCAACTTTGTTTACAGTAATCACACAGCTCATTTCGTTTCTTATATATATGTACATATAGTTCCTTATAGCTGCAGCTAATTTGCGTGCAGTTTCGTATATTATTGTGGTATTGCAGTCGTGTTGCAGTTTGCTCAACATGATGGTGCAGCACCCAGTCGGAAATATGCATGTGAGGCAATAACATAACAAAGAAGGAATAGGGAAATGTAAGGGTGTATCTTGACCAAAACTGTGGCAAGTATGAACAAATTACGTTTAGAAAAGAAAAACATTTATATTTATAAGATTTGGCGTTTTTGGAATGCTTTAAGAGAAAAGTAAAAATTTTAAACAGGTGTCATGAAGAATATTAGCTGTCCTCTCATTCTGTAAAACATTCAATTTATCGTTTTATTGTTTTCTCCTACTAATTCTCAGTAGCACTTGTATTAGTAATCAGATACGTTTTCTCTGCACAGGAAGAATTTTAATGATAACCAGTAAATTCTCCATTCCCGAAATTTATGTATTAGAGCTGACATTCTGTAATACAGAATATATCAATGGATATTCGTGCCTTCAATATTATTAAAATATCCTCTAGCCATTCATTAATATCTTAACTGTTATGACAATATTGTATATGTCTTAAATATCGTTCAAATCATTTAACTAATATGTCATTTGTACAAACATATTCATCACGCGACAATCAACAATATTAAAATATTTCTATCTGATATGGTGTTTGAATTCTATTCATATGAAGTTCAGAAGGTACTATGTATCATTCTATTATACTACGCAAAGATCATTTTGTTGACATATTTACTACTAATGTCTCAATATAGTAAATACTATCGTTACTTCAATTCTACAAATCCTTCAACTCCTGTCATTTAAACTACGGTTAAAATATTTGGAGTGCCGTCTTCGTTATTTAAACCTGGCCATCTATTTCTACGTGTGGTAACAAACGATTTCTTCCAGATAAGAGAAATAGTCTGAAAGGAGGGGAGACGGAATCGAATTCAATACAAAAATGATACTTCATTTAGGAAATAATGCAAGGCTGAGTGGACATCTAAGAGATGTTAAGTCAAAGGAAGAGAGCTGAAAATATTTCCGCAAATTCGACGTTCTGATGAATCTGCTAGATGTTCACACAATACTTCAAATAAAGGATTTCGTTGTGTATATAAAACGTAATTAAAGAAATAAAACTGTCTTGAGATGCGTACAGGAAAATTGAAGGGAGATTACACTTAAATCTTTTTTCAATTAATAATTTACTATCAGATTTCTGAACATAACATTTCGTAAACTTTTGTCAGAACTACAGAACTAACAGTCTAGTTAGCCATCCCAGCAACGTACTTCCAAGAGTTCTTTGAAAAAGACTTCAGGAAGAAGCAGAAATAATTTTGACAGACGAACAGGCAGGATTCAGGCTCAAAAGTTGTATAACGGAGTAGACTTTTAACATCAGTATGAGCAACACCTGCAGCACCAATATATCATTAGGTAATTGACTTTAAGAAAGGCTCTGAGCGTGTATGGCATGAGGATGTGTGTAAGGGTATGAAGCGTTACAACTTTTATATGAAGCTCGTTCAAGTAGTTAAAACACTAATTGACAACTCAAACTATACAGGTTCTTGGATCCTTTGCATGGGTGTGAGAATTGAATTCTCACAGCTGACATGGAACGAAAAGCCAGTCTTTCAAGCATGCGTGCTTTAGACGATTGCTACACAACCCATAACCAGAGCACAAAACGGTCAGCTTTGCTAAGCAACAAAGTAATAAATATTATAGCAGAAAGGATCCACTCATGACGATGGCGAAAAGACGGAGGTATGGACATATAACCCACCACAACTCATTGCCCAAAACATTATTCAGAATACAGTCGAGGGAGGGCGAAGTAGAGGCAGACAAAAAATTCTTGGTCCGACAACATCAAAGAGAGGACTGGTCACACCACCGAGATCCTTTTACGCATGACAGAGAATAGAGACAACTGGCGTCGATTGAATGCAAAGGACTCTAGAGTGACATCCCTGCGACTGGCTGCACCAGTTACAGACAGAAACATACTATATTTATATAGTATAAGAATAAAAGAACAAAGAGTCAGCGTTGCGTCATAACATATTCAATAACATATATGTTATTTAAATATGTTATGATCCAACACTGATTCTTTGTTCCATTATTCTTAAACTATTATACTCTGCTGTGCGCGAGCATCGAGTGATGCATCCAGCATACAGCCTTAGGATGCAATTTTCTTGCACCTATACACCTATATATATACATATATACATATATATCAAGATTAAATCAATATTGAACCAGTTATACCATTATTCAACAGAGTACTCGATACTTGGGTTGGCAGGGTGTGAACTCATGCCGTTTGGACAGCTAGTTCCAGACTTTTTGCCCTGTTAGTCAGGCTTCTGCATGTGGGGACGCCTTTAATAGAATTAAGCGCCCTATCTTAAGTGTTTCTCGAACAAATATATTTTTCGTTCATGTTTCGGTTGCATACACATACATTTAAATTATACACGTATGAATATACATATATATGCATATATTTGTATATGTGTGACTATCTTTGTGTGTGCGTGTGATTATGTGTATGCATGTGCATTCATGGATTTAAAATGGAAAATTCTCAGGTTCCTCTTACTCTAGATCATCCTCATATATAAGCACACGCCTGTAAATGTATAAACTCACATTTATACAACTTAAGAAGCATGTCAATGACACGGAAATCTCAAGTGTCACATCCGGTGTGAAATCCACTTCCGTAAAATCCACCCTTGGAAAGCGTTTTCCAGGCAATTCCTATCCTAAGATCATTTACCGCTGTTTTTTGTGTCGCTGAATGATGGATATTAGTTCTTTTCTCTGTCTTTTATAGTATTAAACTAAAAGACGGCACCGAATGTCTACTACATTGCTGATCTCCAGAAGAAGAAAGATTGGCCTATAGATTGACTGACTCGCTCTCTCTCCCTCTGCCTCTCTCTCTCTATCTCTCTCTCTCTCCCTCTGTCTCTTCCCCCTCTATCTCTCTATTTCTCTCTCTCTCCCCCTCTCTCTCTCTCTCTTTATATATATATATATATATATATATATAGAGAGAGAGAGAGAGAGAGAGAGAGAGAGAGGGAGAGCGAGAGAGTCTAATGTCTATCTTAAGCCTAACATTTGGCCGGTGCTTATCCAGGTATCATGGAGTGGAGCAGCTGAGAAAGGACTCCAGTCTATCGCAAATTTAAACCAATGGCTATTTTTGGTACTCATTTTCAACTGAGTATACTGGAGCTACGGGAAATGAAGTGTTTTGCGCAAGAACACAACGCGCAACCCATGAATCGAACCCACGACATTATTATCGTACATTCAACACCCTTACTCCTAGCCCCTGTGCCTCCACACACACACACACACACACACACACACACACACACACACACACACACACGCACACACACGCACACACACGCACACACATACACACATACACACACACAGACAAATATATGTATATATATATATATATAAAAGCAAGTCGGTCTGTGCGTGTGTGTATGTGTGTCTGTCTCTGTACAAATACTAGGCTCCTTATAACTTTTGAAGTACTAAGCCGATTTCAACCAAATTTGGCACACATGTTGCTTATATGCCACAGCAGGTTTTGGCTATTGGGGTCGAAAAATCGATTTTGTGTGTGTATCTGTCTGTGTACAAATACTAGGCTCCTTTTAACTCTTTTGAAGTACTAGGCCGATTTGCTTCAAGGAATGATATTTCTATGTCCAGTGGATGGTCAACGTGATAGTGGCAGCGTCATCTTACGCGTAGGGTTTAGTCTACTGAAGGACATACGGTGCGTCTATTCCATCTTTATCCCCTTACTAATACCTACTAGAGCAAAGCCGGACCTGAAATCATTCACTCAAGCTACCCCATGAATTGTTTTTTATGTTGCCGTTTATTTCACTCAATCATGTCACTGTACACCCATTTTGTTAAACTTTCTTTTACAATTACATTTCAATTCTTTGCTCAACCTTTGGCTCTCTTTATACGGACAAATAGTCTGTCATTCATTTCCCGAGCAACGCCGGGTACATCAGCTAGTATATATATAAATTAGGGTGGATTCACTTAGAAACCGGTTAGAACATTACTCCCCACAGTATTCAATACTTGGGGGTAGTAAAGTATGGTTATATCATAAAGGGTCGTGGCCCCGACGGCTGAGATCTTGCCTTTTCCACAGCTAGTTCCAGACTATATATTCATGTATGTATGTGTATATTGGTACGTAGTCGGGGATTGTATAATTAAGACTGACTTAGTTTGAACTCAAATATATCTTAAACTAAGCAAAGTTCTTCTCGAACAAATAAGCATTCATTCGAACTCATTCACTAAACACATATAATCACACACATTTTCGTAATCCATGTCCCAAACCTCATGAGGAAACATCCACTAACTACCATTTACTCATATGGGGAAGATGTACACGATTATGCTGCAGCTGACCTCTTACTCTAGTAAAAGTAGTTTTTAATATAATAATCTGCACAGTCTACGGCTCAATTAAGTACTTGGCATAGAAATCAAACGTAAACAGTACAGCCATTAGAAAGTACCAGCAACCTATATCCCTACAAAACTCTCTTCAATTATAGGCACAAACCGACGTGAGCCTACCGCTCAACTAACAGAACCCGAACTGACCCAACCGCCATCCTACAGTCAAGCAGCAATCGAATGGAAAACATAACCTACGACACTGAAAGAGCAGAATCCAATAAATGGCCGAATATATATGACTATAGCCAGAATTAGAGAATGCGTAATAAAGGGAAATTAATATTAACAGATTGAAATAATTGAATACAACACGCAAGTGTAAACTCTCCCTATTCCGAATATTACATAAAACATAAACAGGCACATACATACATGTAAATATGCATATAAACGATAATGACATTTTGTCCTAACATTATGTACAGTAACAGATACTATTTGAGATTAATTTGATTGTTACCTCTCATGTTTAAAGCAGTAGCAAAGAGCCTATCATATTGTCACGCTGTCTTTGAGGGTAAATATTGTTTAACTTGGTTTAAATTGATAATAATAATTTCAATTTATTAAATTGTCATAAAAATGAGAAAATATATTTCTTAAAAAAATTGAATATAATATGCGTCTGTTTAGATATTAGTAGAAATTTATCCATCTCTTACATCTCTCTCTCTCTATCTATATATATATATATACATATATATATATATATATATATATATATATATATTTCGTTTCTGAATTTGTTTAGCAAGATTCTTTATCTGAAATCGTGTGTTGAAACCGATATTGTTATACTTTGGGAGGGTCATGTTGCCAATAAGAAACACACGCACCAGTTGCTTTCACTTCAATTTATTATATATTTATAAATTTATAAATTTACAAATTTACAAACCTATAAATTTCTGGTTGGTTGGTTGGTTCCACAACCAGATAGTTGTTTATATATAGTCATAGTCCTTTCGTCACACACTCTGTGACCTCTTCAGTGACTGGGGATTTCTTTCTTTGTTTCTGTGCCTTTCCTTTCTTCTATCCTACGCCATTTTGTTTCTGTGTGTGTGTTGTGTGCTCAGTTTGCGCATGCGCCACATCCGGGTGTCTGTGTGTGTTTGTGTTCATTTATCTATTTGTTTATTTATTTATTTATTTATTGTTGGTTGGTTGTTTGTTCTATGTGTGTATGTGTTTTCATTTTGTCCTGTGTGTGTTTTCATTTGTCCTTAATTGTAAGTTGTTTGTTCTATGTGTGTGTGTGTTTTCATTTTGTCCTGTGTGTGTTTTCATTTTATCCTTAATTGTAAGTTGTGATGTTGCTGTTCCACTCATATTTTCTATTTAATTTTGGTTTTAATTCTTTTATGCTTACTGCCTCTGTAATTTGCCTAAACATTGCGTCTTTTCTTTGTGTGGATTCTATTTTTATTTCTATGTTCTCTAATCTACCCCTGTGTTCTATCTTAGCATGTTGGTAGAGCACAGATGATTCTTTATTATCTTGGAGGTCTCGCCAGTGTTCATTTATTCGTTCCCCTATACTACGAGCTGGCTCACCTATGTACACTATATTTTTGTTTCTACATTGTCCTTCAGTACATCTTATGCTATACACTACATTTCTAGTTTTACAGTTAATATGGGGGCTTATTTTACAGGTTATACATTTCTTATCTATACATGAGGGTCTTTGGAACGGGTATGTCTTGCTAATAAGTGTTTTTACGGAGGTACCTGGTCTTTCTACTATCTTAATATTGAGATTATGTTTATTTAGGGCCCTTCTAAATTTGTAGGCTAGTTCGCCTCTAGGGGTTGTATTGATGAACATTACACTCTGGTATTTATTGCTATCATACCATGAGTTTATTCTATTGGCCTTGTTCCTAGTT
Source organism: Eledone cirrhosa (assembly GCA_964016885.1). NCBI lineage: Eukaryota > Metazoa > Mollusca > Cephalopoda > Octopoda > Eledonidae > Eledone > Eledone cirrhosa. The sequence continues at coordinate 231,273,564 of OZ024743.1, forward strand.
CTTTCTATTATATTCCAAAATTTGCTCCTATACAAGGGGCAGGTCCCATTTGTGTCATTATTTACCATGTTTTCCCATTTGGTTCTGGCTCCTCTATACACTCTGATTTTATCTCTCTGATTGTAACCAGAGAACTGCATACGGTGGATGAAGTGTTGTATGTGCCTCTCTAGTTCTTCGGTGCTGCACATGCGGGACACATTTCTCATCACCCGTACCAAATCCGCAATCCGTATTTTTATTTTGGTATGGTGGAAACAACTGAGTTTCGGTGGATCAGATATTTGGAAGTCATGGGTTTGGCATAATGGGAATGGAGGATTTGATTTCTGTTATTAATGGTATCTAACCAGAGCTCTGTGTCTAGTACAGGTAATCAATGGTTGGGGTGTTTACTTGGGTAGTCTATAGTAGCTCTAATACTCGGTGGATGGAGTTAGCTATTTGCTGGATGCTTTCCATTGTGTTTTTCTCTAATTCCTGACTGTTCTCTAGTGGGGGTGTTTTAACTACGATGTTTATATCATCAACGTAGCAGGAGGACATTATCAGGGTTAAGGGGTCTTCTAATTTTTCTTTTAGTTTAAGTTTAAGTCTACTGTCCCACCATACCATGAATAAGTTAGCTATGTATCGTGCAATGCTAACACCAATGGCTGCTGCCGCCTCTTGGGCATATGTTTTTCCATTAAATTTGAACATATGTTCCTTAAGGGTTAATTTTATGCTGGCCCCCACCGTATGTGCAATCATTTTCTTTAGTTCATCGTAGTTTTCGGGGGTCCGTATGGCTCTGGTCCACACATCCCATCTATCTGTGTGGGTTTTCTTGGCCATTGAGGTAATTGTAGGTGGTCTGTTTCTTGCTGGTCTTGTAGGGCAGAGGTTGCTAATGTCAAGATAGTAAAGAATCATCTGTACTCTACCAACATGCTATAATAGAACATAAGGGTAAATTAGAGAACATAGAAATAAAAATAGAAGTTACACACAGAAAAGACGCAATGTTTAGACAAATCACAGAGGCAGTAAACGTAAATGAATTACAACCAAAATTAAATAGAAAACATGAGTGGAACAGCAACATCACAACTTACAATTTAGGACAAAATGAAAATACACACGCACATAGAACAAACAACCAACCAGTAACATGTAAATAAACAAATAAATAAACGAATATAAACACACACAGACACACGGATGTAACACATGCGCAAACTAAGCACACAACACACACACAAAAACAAGATGGCGTAGGACAGAACAAAGGAGAGGCACAAAAAACAAAGAAAAGAACCCCCAGTCACTGAAGAGGTCACATAATGTGTGACAAAAGAACTTTGACAATGTATAAACAACCATCTGGTTGTGGAACCCACCAACCAACCAGAAATTTATAAATTCCTAAATTTATAAATGTATTATAATAAATTGAAGTGAAAGCAATGGGTGCGTGTGTTTCTTATTGGCAACATGACCCTTCCAAAGTATAACAATATCATTTTCAACACACTTTTTCAGATAAAGAATCTTGCTAAACAAATTCAGAAACGAAATATATACATATATATATATATATATATATATATATATATATATATATATATATAACAAAGGAATTGTTGTAAGGAACCAGATGGACCATAACGCACCAGAGTACTCAATACTTAGGGTAGTAGAGTGGGAAATAGGAAAATGTATGACCCCGACGGTTGAGCTCAAGCCTTTTCGACGGCTATTTCTGGACTAAATTAGAATGTTTAGCCTGGTGAATAAATAGCCGAACTTGTCAAGGGGTTACTTCCTTATATGGGAAGATTGTAGTTGTCAAGAGGATTGGTTAAAATGTGTTGTAAACACAAATAAGTCTAGCATAGCATTTGGTGGGAGGTAGGGTTGGCTGAACTTGCCTGTAGAACAATAGGGGAGTGAGTGGGGCGGTGAAGCGTTGAAAGTGATATGTATAGTGCAGATTCTAAGGATAGTGTATGAAGTGGAGGAGAGAGGTTATAGAATAGGTAAATGGAATGAGAGTAGGAGACAATAAAATATACTAGAAAGAAATAAAAAAATATTTATAATTAGAAAGTGGGAAATGAATTAAAAACATCACAATGCTATCTTACAATTACAGGTTAACACGTTGAGAATAGAAAAAAACTTGTAGAAATTACAAAACTGATACAAATTAAAGGGGTTTAACACATCTGCTATAAGTAGTTAGTAAAACGTATTTGGCCAATTCTATCTTAAAATTACAGGGCTGGGGGTACTGATGCTACAGAGGCTGCATCGGCTGCGCCAGGGTAGGGTAGGCGAAAGGGAAAAAACAGACGAGGAAGAAAATAGGGGGTGGAAGGAAGTGATAGAATGAGACAGGGGGAAGAAGACAAAGAGGAAAAGAAAAGAGATACATCTACCTATGTAAGCTGGGGTTTCTCCTAACTTATTCGGCAAGTGGGGGAAGGTGGTATCAGCCCTTGTCTACCCACCCGGGTCGTTATGGGGTTTAAGGGCGAGGTAAGTCCTACGCAATATGTATTTGCATGCGGTCACCATGTGAGATTGTAGGTTATATTATTATCTTGGAGGTCCCAGATATGGCCCGAAAGTGTAGTGGCATTTCGCCGGACCGGGTTTCGAAAAGTATGTCGGTGTTGGTAGAGCCGGGTCTTGAAGACACACGCGGTTAATCCTATATAAGCTTTGTTGGAGGTATACTTCCTCACGTTGCATTGGTAAATCACGTTACGTTCTCGGCATTTGTTGTTGATGGTGCACGTAGATCTATCAGGGCAGTTACACCTCCTGGTCGGATCTCCACTGATGTCTAGGTTATTTCTCCCATGGGGGTTGAGTTTTTTGTTGTTTGAGGAGACGATGTTTTGTGCGTAGTTAGGTGTGGTGCTGTAGTAGAGTTTGATGGTGTTTTTGTTGATTATGTTGTGGTAACGGTGTTGTAGTGTGAAGCGTTTTTCAAGGAGTCTAAATAAGATTTTCCCGATAGGTGTTGCCACCTCGGCATTATGGGGAGGATTGAACCACTTTACGTTGCGTGAGTGGTGATGTCGCCTGCTGGTTCCGCGAAGGGAAGGTGGATAAAAGGATATTTCCTCCCAGAAGCCACTCCACTTGAGGGCCTGGTTGTAATGGGGCGCCTGTTCGTCGCATGTCTTCTCATTAGCGGACAAACGAGATATGCGGATGGAGATGTTTTAAACCAGGTTATTGGTGATGTTTCTAGGATGGGTAGAGCAGCGGTGGAAGTCGTGCAAGTTGTCGTTTGGTTTCGTGTATGGGTAGCACATATCATTTTCGAGGTTAATGGTAACGTCCAGGAAATTGACTCGGGTTAGGGACGTTTGTAGGGTGATTTTAAATCCGCAGTCCCGGAAGAAGTTGTTTACGGACCCGATCTGTACTACTGGGGTTGTACCCTTTGAGGATGAGAAGCCCATCATCCCGGTACAATCCACCGCCGAATGCAGGAAACATTTCGGTGAGTTTAAATAGTAGGAATAATCCTATATGATCTGTGACCTCGGCCGAATCCGTCGCGCCCATACTGACGTCGAAGGGGGAGTCGGGAGCTTTCTTTATCCACTTGGGGTTGTCGAAAAGTAGGACTGTCTTCCTGGCGTGGAGAATGATATTTCTTTCCTGGTCAGTGATGGGTGTGAGTCTTTCGGCAAAGTCCATGGCGGCCGTAAGGAGCGGTAAGGTAATAGATGCATAGTTACTCTCTATGTCAAACTGGATGAATTTTGTGTCTCGTTTTTTCTCCATATTCCTGAACCATGAGATTTCTTCCTGGGTGCTGACCCATAGGCTAAGTGTCACCTTTTACTTAACTTTTGGTATAACTCGGTGTAGGATCTTTTTACTGATTCTCCCTATGTCCGACTTCGTTGCGTTTATAAGCCTAATGGATGGTTTCCGGTCGAAGTCGGATTTGTGGTTTTTCAGTGTGAAGTAGGGAGTCGGTGGGTCTAGGGATTCTGTGCGGTCGGCGACCCCGAGGCTCGAGGTAATTTGTTGTCCATCTCGATTTATGTCCTCGATAATTGAATGGTTAGCCTTTTTATAGGTGGAGTTTAGGCTGCTCCTGATCAGTGTGTGGTATCTGTCACGGTTGACGATGTAGAGATTCGAGTTTTGTCCGAGTGCACCATGATGTCGTTGGTGTTTTCATACTCTATTATTTTGCTACGGTGTTGTAGGAATCTGTTGTGTCTGGGTTTGAATTTAATGCTCTTGACCATGTGGAAAAGGTCGTTCTCGAAGGGTGAGAGAATAGGGTTCGGAGGGGGAGGTTTGTAGGTATTGAATCCGAATCTCTCCTTGATCTTGAAAACCTGATTGTCGCGGTAACTATCGTAGAAAAAAGTTCTCGATCTTAGTCTTTTTGCAAAAAGGTCGATTTTTTGCGTGAGCATCCGCAGGTAAAGTTTTCTCGGTGGAACTGGGATGTTCTTGGTGGAGAAGTCGATGTTGTGTTTTCGCATCGTGCGGGTGAAGAAAGTTGACATGGGTGGAAAAGTCGGGATATGGCGTGGCAGAGTCGGAAAGTGCTCTACTACAGAGATAGGAACTAAATAACAAAGGAATTGTGGTAAGGAACCAGATGGACCATAAGGCACCAGAGTACTCAATACTTAGGGTAGTAGAGTGGGAAATAGGAAAAAGTATGACCCCCGACGGCAGAGCTCAAGCCGTTTCGACGGCTATTTCTGGAC
>OZ024743.1:231283302-231288302 GCA_964016885.1 Eledone cirrhosa
GTTTATGGCATAAATGAAGTCGTACACTAATATTCTATTAGGGGGTTCGTGGAGACGTTCCCTGGCAATGAACGGAAAAAACTAAGAAAATACGTCATTATGTGGAGCGTTGAGAACACGCGATGACAGACACACAAATCCCACATACACACACACTCACTACGCAAATACAAACCCTCGTTTATGGAATAACTGAAGTCGTAAGATCCCGTTAAGGGTGAAAGCAGCGACTCTTTGCTTAAACTTTAATCTGTTATTTTAATAAATATTTGTTCTACAGTTCTTATATATTTGATATATATTTATCCTTATCGAGCCGTCTTTGGATTTTAGTCTTTAAGTGTATTATTATTACTATATATATATTTATATATATATATATATATATATAAATTTATATATACATATATATATATATACATATATGTATATATATATAAATTTAAATATATATACATTTATATATATATATACATATATATATATATATATATATATATATATATATATATATATATATATATATATATATATATATATATAAATATATATATATATATATATATATATACATAGATAGATAGATAGAGAGAGAGAGATAGAGAGAATGAGAGATAGATAGTTATATATATATGTATATATATTTATATAATATATTCATATATAATATATATGTGTGAGTGTGTGTGTGTGAGAGAGTGTGTGTGTGTGTGTACATGCAAACAAACACACGCGATGACAGACACACAAAACCCACATACACACACACTCACTAACAAATAATGTTTTTTAATGTTTTTTAATATTTCACTTTGTTTCATTGGCAAATTGTTGCAGCGATAGTATTATTTGTTTTGTCTATTCTGTTGTAATACTTCGTTTTGTCTTCTCATTAATTTGCTTTTTATTTTTCCACTAGAAATTTGCTATTACTGTAGTATTTGTTTCGTTTTATTTTAATTCATGATGGTCTCTGTTTGGAAAATAATTCGTTCTGTGCCTCTAAGGTAATTTCAAACCTTAGAAAATGCATTATGGAGAACATAATTAAAATATCGAAAATATATGGGAAACATTTTACCCTAAAGTTTTGGAAGATGCAGTTGAATACATATAATAACAGAAAGAAAATTCTACAGATTTTTCGAAAGAGTTATTCATCTAGGTCGAAAGGAAGCTCAGTGAATTTCAGTATCTACAGGTCATAACACAAGAGGTATTGCAATTAACTAGCAGTTTCATAAGGTGTCTATCATGAGAATGTAGGTGCTTGTCTCACTACTAATTAACATATGAATATTTTAATTATATATACAAGCATCGAGAACAAAATATCCCAGACGCGATTCATAAACATTCAACTTCTAATACATGTCTTTGTTCTTCATTCTTTATCTAAGAATAGTTCAGTAATTTAAAAGAACATTCCAGTGGGGAAACATAACCCTATACATATGTATATATATATATATATATATATATATATATATATATATATATATATATATATATATATATATATATATATATATTTATAAACCTAAGTTTAAAACTTCACATACGATTTCATCAGGATTATTTCGGCTATATTGTATTTAGTAATTTAATTTTTTGATATATCGACAAAGAGGTTTTTCGGTGTGGATTCTTCGCTACCGGTTCGATATATAATATCGTTAAGGGCATCACTTCTCTCCAGTCGTTAGCTCATGCTAGCTCTGCTTCGTCATCAAAAACTCCTTGCTTGATTAATGTGCTAGTTGACACGCTGATTCCAGTCTATTAGTTAGCTATCTTCATATCATTGGTGTTATAATTGGATGGCGACAGACTTGAAATGCCGTCCTTTATTGAGCAGCTAGTCAGTCTTCATTCAAATATGCCGAATGCGGAATCCTCTAATTGGATTTACATAGATAGCGTAAATGGACAAAGTTCGTAATGAAATCATGTTTCTTGGCTACTAGGCCGAAAACACAATGGGCAATAAAAATGAACATGGACAGCGGACATTTACATTGATACTAGTAAACAGAATCTAAAGAGATAACAAAATCATAAAGTTAAAAAACAGAATTCTCCCAATAAAAGGGAGCACTATACAGATGTAATTTAGAAGCCCCATTTTCTGGAACCAAGAAAATTTAAAATTTAAAAATTAGAAATTATGGGGATAGAAAATATCACTAGGAAATAATACCGTGAACACTTGAAGAAAACCTTATACAACAGGTGGTCGTTAAAGGGTTGGAATGATACAATTTCCGTCGTGGTTCAACAGAGACACAGCCTAAGGTTGCAGTCAAATAAACCTATCAATATCATCCAGCCGTTGACGGATGTATCATGCCTAGCATTATTAAAAGTACGTCTATTATAATGTAACAAAGTGTAGAATCCATAATGGTCTTTGTAATTGGATAGTCTAAGTGCGCCGGTTAACTATTGATACGGGATATTAGGCGAACTACGTAGATGAGTTTCGTGTCGGTGGTATATCAATCTATGGGAAGTCTTTTCTTAGTCAAGATTACTGTTAAGGTTAGCTACTTTATATAATTTGAAGACGGTTCCAGATGTCAATTGTAGACAGGTACGAAAGAAATCTGCTCTACTATTAATTATTTGAATTATATGAATTGGTAAGTTTCATTTAAACAAGGATTCGTACATTAGAGACACACTTGTTAGAATGCATTGTTAGAAACATCGACCGGGCTAATCATTATTCAGTTTTATCTAACTTGGGATCTCATAACATACCGATTCTGATAAAGCAGCGGTTTTACGTTTATATGTCCTATTGAATGAATAGCAGTAATGATATCAATAATACTTGATACTCGTTGATGCTGTACTTATATGTCTATAAACGTTGTAGCATGTTGTAACTTATACACATATAACAGATATAGCTGCAAGCAATCTTGTCAAGCGGGAGGAGTGCTATCTGATGAAATCGTATCTAAAATTTTAAAATTACAATAGATAACATGGAAATAAATATAACAGCTATTTCGTAATAAATAAAATGCGGTTAAGTATAACCGTATTACGTTCTATATCCTTAAATATATATATATGTATGTGTGTATGTGTGTTTGTGTGTGTGTGTGTGTTCGTACGTGTGTGTGTGTGTATATATGTGTGTGTGTGCGTGTGGGTGTGGGTGTGTGTGTGTGTGTGTGTGTGTGTGTGTGTGTGTGTGTGTATGTGTGTGTGTGTGTGTGTGTGTGTGTGTGTGTGTGTGTGTGTGTGTGTGTGTGTGTGTCTGTGTGTGTGTGTGTCTGAGTTTGTGTTTTTCTGTCTGTGTTCGTGGGTGTCTATGTGGGTGCCTGTACATGTGTTATTTTTGCTTTGAATGCGTACCATAGTAAAAACTTATAGTTTTACCTCTATAAGCATATCTGGTCTGGAACATGGTCCATTTACATGTTTCGTGTTATGTAGCATTGCTTGATACGCCATAGAGTATAGCTATTAATCACACGTTAAGTCATATTAATATAAAAAAATAGCAGTCTAAATACTTGGTACTAAACGAAAAAATTGGGTACATATTAAATATTTTAATCAGTTTGTTAACTTCACAGAAAAAAATTAATTGTCCTAAAGAATTATCTTGCATTTAACATTAACATCAGAAAGTGAAATCTAGTACCTTGTCTACTCTCAAGGCCGCCGATATTTGGGTCATAATTATGAACAAAATTACCCGTATTTTGTTAGCTATATTTTTATTTTCTACTCATATCTTCATGAATACATTGGATATTTGACCTCTTGCTTTAAAGTCAAACCATGGAATTCGTAATAATTTACAGGTTTCTACTGTTAATGAGTCACATTTATCGATCAAACATATCCTAACCATTTTATCTGTGCATTTCACTCTTCCGTGACCCCATAAAAAATGTTACCGTTTAATAATGTGACCGATGTAATAGACTATCTAATTACTCTGTAAATGTGTGGTTTTGTAAGACATTAATGTCATTTCTTTTTTAATATATTAGAATTGATTTCGGAAGGATTTTGCTACTAACGTTTAGGAGGTTAAGCTATCAATTGAAACTCCTTCCCACGGTTATAAGTAATATATTTTATTAGGGTTCTTGCTTAACTACATTGTTTTCCTTATCGAGCCGACTTATGTTCAAAAGCATGTTATCTTATTTTTCAGAGACCTAAGGATAATGTGACAAATTTGTTCATGTGCTCATCCTATTGAAGTTAATGGGGTGAAATTGTATTGAGATTTCAGTTGTTTACTGGAGGTAAAGCAAATAATCGACATTTGGTTGTATATTATCTAAATAAGATAGCATTTTTGTGAACCTCTCCAGTGTTTTCTGGGGCTATTTTGTGGGCGGGGATTATTTTGCTTTGTTTCTGGAGATATTAAAAGGTCAGCTATTTCCTTCAATAATTATATTTTCATTTTGTATAGCATTTCTGAAGCAGTTAGTAAATCTACTTCGAACTATACTTTTCTCAAATGTGATTTTCTTCGAAAGGTCACTCTAATCTCATAAATATACGTTGTGTATGGATTTGTATAATAACTCGTATTGAAAAGAGAAACAAACCGTCAGGGAAAAATACATTATCAATGATATATAGCATCATAAATATTACATTATATTCTTCCTCCCATTATGATGGCAGTAGGAGAAATAGAATTGGTTTCTTTTGTGTAAAAAGAAAGGAACAATAAATTCAAATATTTTACTTTAACAAAGTACCTCTTGGCTGCAAACTTTCAATGTCAACTACATTCATTTAAATACTATACTAATGCAAGTTTAAGATAATCGTCTTATATAGATTGTATATTGATTTAATTAATAAATCTTGCTTTAAAAGAAAATGGTAAAATCGATCCTAAATTAAACATAGAATCTACTTACCGGTCACTGATATCATGTATTCACATCCGCATAGTCTCTGCTCTACAAATCATTTTGTTTTAAATGAAGACTCCTATTCGACCCTACAAA
>OZ024743.1:231293302-231298302 GCA_964016885.1 Eledone cirrhosa
TTTATATCAATACTTTGGCTGCATTGATAACCAACAACTTTCTACAAGTCCTGTATTATTAGGATGTATATATATATATATATATATATATATATATATATATATATATATAGAACGTTCGACAAAGTGATCGCTCTAAAACGCAATTAAATCAAAGAAATGTATATAATGAATCTATTACTGCCGTAAACAACTTAAATATACTTGGTATGTCGGTATTTGGTATTTGGTTCCAATCTGATTTGAAATAGGAAACTCATCTCAAGCAATCACTGAAAAAGAAATGACCGCAACCTGGTATATAATTAAACTTAAAAGAAATTCCACTGCCTAATGTATAAGCTCATGAGATTGAATAATAAGGGATTCATCAACCCTTAAATGTTGTATGGCAGCTAGGTTTGGGCGATCAGAATCACTAGGTATCGATACATTTCTTACCCAAATTCCCAAAACTATATTGGAATGATTAAGATATATTCACAAGATATGAAGCAGGGCTAGCCTCCACTCACTTGTTGATAGAGGAGTCTTGAAAACGATTGCTGCTAATGTTGAGTTTAAATGTAAAAGAAAATAGCATGATATTTGGCTCCCTCCATGGGTATAACAATTTAAATCGTTTAAGTTAATGATAAAAGCACTGAAAATAAGAAGCAACAGAATTCCAGAACATTGACACATAGACAGTTAGTTTTAGCCACAGGGTCAGTTACACAGATGAGGGCCACTCAGACATGTGATTCGGGTTTGGGGCTACTTGACATTTCAAAAATAACAATAAGTATGTCTTCAATTTACATCGGGATTACTCAATATTATATCATCCATAAATTCAGCTAAGGAAATGCCACAAGGAAATTCTTTTCAATATATTGATAGTTTATCGAACCTAGAAGTGTTTCAATCAGGAACAAGGAGCTGAGTTAGAGATATTGAGAGTGCTCTGCTAAGAATAGACAACTAGCTCTCAGAGAATAATAATCAAATAACATACCAGACCATACAAATATTAGAGGAAATAGGAAAGCAGATGAATTAGTAAATATATCGCAGTTGAAATCATTTACGAAAAATATAATTAGTCAAGTGCCGGAAACTTTTCGGGAAGAATCTCGAGATAATCTATTAAATTTCAATCGTCCACCTTTTCAACCAGATTTGACATTTAAAAAAGACACTGGGCAATGTTAATAGAATAGATTATGCTCGCTTCGAACTGGACATATACCATTGAATTACATTTTATATCGAACTGGTTATAGAGAATCACATCTATATTCATGTAGTGAATTGCCCAGAACACCATTTGTTCCACGAAAGATTATCAGTCTGGGAGAGAAGACTTCTTGAAATCAATCATTAAAAATTAGAAATATAAATATTGTAAAAGATCCACCAACTATAAACAACATCTTTCAGTACATGAAGGTTACAAAAAGATTCAACAGAACCTCCTAGCTGCTATAGAGCTACCCTACCTTCCCAATTTGTCTTTATCTCTTTTATACTTATTTTGCTTCCAGTTGACCTTTATTTAACATTTGTAATTAATTCTATTTTATCATTTTAATTTCATTGTTATTTTTATATTTACTTCTATCTGTTTTTTTTCTAAACTGTAAATGCCATAGCTTATTATGTCTATACTGACGTTTATATTGGTTAAATAGATTATATATATATATATATGACACATTTGGGACCCTGACGGCTAAGCCCCGGCCTTTTCAACAGCTATATCAAGCTGTTGAAAGGGCCGGAGCTTAACCGTCGGGGTCCCAAATTTCATATTACCCGCTCTACTACCCCAAGTATCGAGTACTGTGGTGAGTAATGGTCTAACTGATTTTCACCGCCTCCATTCTGAGAGAGAGGGGGGGGGGGTTGCATTGAATTATGAACTTTCACCGAAAGTTTCGGAAGTAATCTAATACAGCGTGTATGAAGCCCCATAACGGAAGGAACTGCGCATCGTTTCTTACGCTTGGTGAAGCCTATTTTTTACACAAACAGACACACATGGCTGACTGAGTGTATTTCCACAAAATGGCTGAATGAATACATGCGTACCTTTTCTCAAAATAGTTTCTGCGTACTTTCCTCTACTCAGGCTCTATCTTTCTATTTCATCTTTCATTTCTCTATCTATCTTCTGATGAAAGACTAGTGTCCGAAAATTAAAAACACTTGTACTACTATATTATGCGTTAAGTTTATATCTTTCTTCATTGCACCGTTTTCTTCCTTGTAGTTAGCGACAACGTTTTGCAAATGTATATATATATATATATATGTGTGTGTGTGTGTGTGTGAGAGCGCGCGCTTTTGTATGTGTGTGTGCATGGGTGTGTATGCGTGTCTATGTATAATAATCCAGCAAATGCAAAATCTTAATATATTCTACTAAGTCAAGCTGAATATTCAATACACGAAACAAATGTATATGTGTAAGTCCATATCATTAAACGGAGTTGCCCCTCATAGAGTTAAGAAACCGGGACATACGTAACACCCGGGCATGCCAGGAGGCTTACATTCTTACGCTGTAATCAATTCTGACAAACATGGTAAAGCAAAATGACTTCTGTTTTTGGCAATGTCGTCTTTATTATTATCGTGAATTCTGGAGCGAGATAGTTCAGCAGGTGATAGCTTCCTAGTGTCGTCATTATTATCCATATGATCTGAGTTCAAATCCCACCGAGGTTGACTTTGCCTTTCATCCTTACGGGGTCGATAAAATAAAGTACCAGTAATGCACTGGATAATTGCTGGCCTTGTGCCTAAAGTAGAAACAATTATTATCCATTTATCACTAGATCCGGCAGATACTTAAGATTTATCCTCCGAAATTGCTGCAGTTGAAAGTTCCATCAATATACAGAGACAGCTATGTATGCCTTGTCAAATCACCAACATGTTTAAGTACTACATTGTGATGGATGTATATACATTAGGTTGTTCAAGTTCCTGTTTTTCATTTCTACCTTTTTACGGAATCACATATTGTATGCTACGTCATATTTTTTTCTTATAAAAAAAAAACCATGAAGTTACTCTCAGCTGGTGCTCGGTCCTTTTTGGAAGAGAAGACCCAACCCTTATTTCCTCGCCAGTCGTCGTTCCCTTGTGGTGGTAGCACTGACTTCATGGGGATTTCGTTTATTTTTGTTCCAACCATTACCAGAACTATGATCATTTAGTTTCTAGAAAGAGAATCCATGTTCTTCCACCTGTTGTTGCTGCTTCTACTGCCATTTGTAGGTGTACTTTCCTGCTGGATTTCATCTCATTGAATTCATTTCATGATTTTAAGAAATTGGGACTTCACATTTCTGCCAGTCGCTTGAATATCCTTCCTCCAATTCAATACAGCAAATTTTTTATAATATATATATATATATATATATATATATATATATATATATATATATATATATAATTTGCTGTATTCAATTGGAGGAAGGATATTCAAGCAACTGGCAGAAATCTGAAGTCCCAATATATATATATATATATATATATATACGTGTGTGTGTGTGTGTGTGTGTGTGTGTGTGTGTGTGTGTGTGTGTGTGTGTGTGTGTGTGTGTGTGTGCGCGCGCGTGTGTGTATGTGTGTATGCATGGGTGTGTATGCGTCCATAGATAACCCAACCGACCACAATTTCTTTCGCGCCAATCATTCTATAGCCGTACTGAAACAAATCTAGTGAGATGTTAAAGACAAAACTCTGTGGAAATAATTGTTGCCGCAACCATTGATGTTTCTAAATTCGTTGTGCTCTAATATAGAATGTGCCGTAACAGATATACTCCACATTTCCCCCTTCTCTGATTTAAACCCCAAGCACAGAGTTTTATATTCTTTACTCCAGTTAGAAGGTGCATGGCTTAGTTATTAGAGCATTGTTCTTGCAATCGGAAGGTTGTAAGTTCTATTTTCGGTCCGGGTGATGCCTTGTGCCCTTAAGCAAGACACTTTATCTCACGATATTTCACGGAGATGGGGAAGGCGGGGGAGATAACATAATCCAGTAGCTCACCAGCAACATAAAATATATGTGTCAGAGCGGCTCCCAAATGACAGGCACCGGGATATCCTCGCTCACCCTCTGGAAACGGAATGGTGACAAACACGTCTGCAGCAACCACGGGGCATCACTCTCTCCTCCATCCAAAGCAAGTTCTTCACCAAGATCCTCCTCAGCCGGGCCTTTGCCGCCATTAAGAGCAGACGCCGCCTACAAGCTGGTTTCATACCCAAATCAATCTACAACCGACCATATTTTTGCCGAACATCTCGTCATTGAAATATTTCGGAAGTCTCCATAGATCACCCCCTCGACGTCGAGGGGGCTTTCGACAGGGTCGACCACGCTTACATCTGGAAAGTTCTGAAACTCATCGTTGCGCGACCCAAGATCGCCAGCTTTTCAGAACGGCTCTATAGTAGTGTCAAGAGTTGAGGCTTGGTGAACAGGAAGGACACAATGGTTACTCATCAACAGCGGGTTAGACAGGGCTGATGGCTGTTCCCGGCCTCTTCAAATGTCCCATCGACTATCTGAGAACAAAGTCTGTGAGCAAGGTTATGGTTTTACTTTTGAGAACTACCACCTTACCGAGGACACCACTCTATTCAGCAACTCGATCGATCAGCTCAAGGACGCACTGACCATATAACTAGATCAGTAAGAAAAGATTGGCCCTCAGGTGAGCTTCGTGAAGACCAAATAAATTCATCTCACTGAAGGCCTGGATCGTCACCCGCTTGATATTCGCTCCGACATCGTGCAGTTTGTCAGCTCTTTCATTTGACTGGGCTCAATATTCATCAACAATGGAAACCTGAACCTGAAGCTGCCCGCAGGTATGGTCTGGCCGCCGAGGTCATACACTCCCTATGGATACCCCTTTAAGGTCAATTCTCTATCTCCGTGAATCTACAACGCACCTGTTGTCTACATTGTCCTCTATACTGCAGAAACAGCAAAT
>OZ024743.1:231303302-231330802 GCA_964016885.1 Eledone cirrhosa
AACACAAATTTACGTATACATTTATACATTTATACTTAAATGCATAAACATATATATCTATGTATGAGTGTGTGTATGTGTATCTGTGTGTGTGTGTGTGTGTGTGTATGTGTGTGTGTGTGTCTGTGTGTGTGTGTGTGTGTCTGTTTGTGTGTGTGTGTGTGTGTGTGGGTGTATCATAATCTATAAAGCTCAGTGCGTGGTCATGCTCCTTCGTTATAGAAATCTACGATATAGAATTTCTTCAATTGAAATTTACAATTCAGTATTCGAAATAGTTTCGATTGCGTCTTGACGCAGATAATCTTTTCAATTTCACCCACAATTACGCAAAAAATAGATAAAACTCAATATTTTACAATTTTTCTCTCTCATTTAAACTGCTGAACTCTTTCTACTACCATTCAAAATCTATACAACTTCATACTTTCTGCCACTTTCTCTTTCCAAGATTGATGGTGATACTGTCCGTTCACACCACTCCCTACTGTCTTAAATTTAGAAAGCACATATCCTCTATGAGGTTACTAAACCTACTAGAAACAGCAGCTAACTCTCCCCCATATCACACCCCTCCCCACACCACTCCCTACTGTCTTAAATTTAGAAAACACATATCCTCTATGAGGTTACTAAACCTGCTAGAAACAGCAGCTAACTCTCCCCCATATCACACCCCTCCCTACTGTCTTAAATTTAGAAAACATAACTTCTATGAGGTCACTAAACCTGCTAGAAACAGCAGCTAACTCTCCCCCATATCACACCACTCCCTACTGTCTTAAATTTAGAAAACACATATCCTCTATGAGGTCACTAAACCTGCTAGAAGCAACAGCTAACTCTCCCTCATATCACAACCCTCCCTACTGTCTTAAATTTAGAAAACACAGACAACCATGCAGAACAACTCCATCGCAGCTCTGTTGTTCGGCTGGCATCGTCTACGCGCGTGTTGCGCAAGTACTGTGAAACAATAAATTTCAACACTTTTTTGCACAGAGATAATATCCATAGGCGAAACTACAATTGTCACTGCTGGCGCAGCTCATGCTTCCAGGTCTGCAATTCATTCACCCAGTGCCTGGCAGACAAAAAAAGTGCTGCCATAAAATGGGTGGTGCAACCTAACTTTGGTAACTTAATGACCCCGAGCAACGCCGGGCTTTAATGCTAGTTATATATAAACAGACAAAACTGTATGTTTATTCTTTCTGCACGATCACTACGAATATATCTAGATTTGCTCCCACTGTTTAGTTTCTTCTTCTCAGGTGTGTCTTGGCATCTTCGTCTTACAGAGAGAAACTGTAGATTTGTGGAACCTACAATAAATGTTAAGTATAACAAATACTGATTTTAATCTGTCCTGTATAAGATTATTTGTTCGTTGGAAGTAACATTACTAAATCCCTGAGACGGCGTGTGTATAGATAATTTGATAGTATTACATTCAGGATTACTCAATGAATATAATATGTGTGTCTATGTACGCGCACGCAGGACGAACCGAAGAACAATTGGACTGCTTTATGAAGAATATTTAGTTGTGTTCATTTAGGAGACAAGTTTCTGAAAACAGTGGTAATATATAAGCAACTGCCAAACCGTTTAATTCTTTCCATATCAGTACATTTGGCTGGCAGCCTATGTAAATTATAATAAGTAAGGTTCTGAGATACGCATGAGTATTATGTGGTTCAGAAATAACTAAAAAGATAAGAAGCCTAACTTGCATGACCGTTGAAAGTAGTACATTATGGCAGATGCAGATAAAGAGTACATATTTCATCCTATTTTTATTTGTTATAACTGGAATATTACGGATAAGAACATATGTTGACTTTTATAGAAGATAGATTAACAGCGGTTGTTAAATATTTTAAACACATTCTCATCGAAATTTTGTCGACATTGAAAAATGTCGTTGATTATGAAACTGTACAAACATGTTTCTAAACATGTTTCTAAAGAAATAATGATTCACATCCATCCTATTGTCACTTGGTCCGTGTGTCCTGTTCGGCTCAATGAATGACCTTAGTAATCAAAATAGTCGATACAATTTGGCACTACTTTCGTCGTAACTTATTGTTTCCCTCAGGGAGATCTGGGGCGAAGCGAAGAATAGTGTTTTGCTCAAAGGAACAACGTATCTCTCTGTCCGGAAATCGAACTTACGACCTTAAAATAGAGCGCTCGACACCTAATTTCAAACCATTGATATTTATAAGGAGGGCGGTGGATTGGCAGTATCGGTAGAGGGTCGGACGCCATGCTTTAACGCAAAGAGTTACGGCCCTTGCCATTCTGAGTTCCAATCCCGCCGAGGTTAACTTTGCATTTCATCCTTACGGGGTCGATAAAATAAAGTACCAGTAATGTACTGGGTATTTGCTGGCCTTGTGCCAAAGTAGACACAATTAATATTATAAGGATAATAAAATTGATGTGCAAGACACAGCACACAAATACATTGTGAACTTCTAATACAGAAGAAAAAACGCAAAACACATATGAAATCAATGAACATAGCCACTGCGTTCAGATGTGTACGGAAAAATGAGCATTTTCATCATGATTATGCTATCATATATTTTATTGCCAAATACCATTAAAAACCGATTAGAGCATGCATTGACACAGGTACATAGCCACCTTCCATTTATATTTTTAAAATATCTAATACGTGTAATCCATGGATGTAACAACATGTCTGTATAGGTATATGTATGTGTATGTTTTTATTTACGTATCTGTGAAAACGTCGTTTTTAATTGTTCGATTACTGGCAGCATGCTTTCTCCTTGACCAAGACATGTCATTTCAGGTAGCTAGAATCTACTCCGCTGAGAATAATATGTTATATTAACGATTACAATTTCTAGTCTGGTCATGTTGTATCTTCTTAGGAACTACGTGAGTGATATAGGTGTTTATGATATGTTCTGCTAATTGAAAGTAAATTTAGTTTGTACAAAGTTTTATATCACAGGAGTCAATAATAACACAATAGAAATATTTTACCACGTGTCGTGTTGGTGTAGTTGGTGAGTTGGTCTCGACTCCAAGACTGGATCGTATAAAGAAAAGGCAGGAGTCATCTCTAGGGAGAGAAGGCAGAAGTCATCTCTAGAGAGAAAAGGCAGAAGTCATCTCTAGAGAGAAAAGGCAGAACTCATCTCTTCATAGGCAGAAGTCAGCTCCAAAATTATGCGTGTTGTCTCTTCGCAAGTCGCCACCGGTGAGAGAAATATTTTTGGTGACGTCATTTGTGACATCAGAGCTATGTGCAGGTAACTCTGCATAGCTGTCTCCAAGCACACGACAGGTGCCGCTTCGCTACATATAGCCCTCCAGATGACCAATCGATGAAGAAGTAAACATATGTAGTGAGAAGCAAAGCAAAGATAGGTAATAATCAAAATAAATGTCTGCACAAGCCGCAAAACAAAAGGAAAGGGACGCAAAAATGTAACAACAGAAACATGCATACATAGTTCGATGAAAAAAAAAAAAAAAAAAACACTCCAGTGGACAGTTCATATAATAACAGTTTGGAAGAGTTCTTTGGAACAGTGGACTCTTCGACCGGAACGGATCGTGGTCTTGTATCTACGTGAGGGTGGGGCAGAAGGAGCAGGTGTGTGTGCGAAGGAGAAAGATGTGGGCATATGTGGATCAGGTATGTGAGCGTCTGTGTGTGCCCGTTTAAGTCTATCAACCGCAATGGTCTCTCTGGATCCTTTAATGTCTACTGTGAAATGTTTATCAGAACGAGCTAATACACGGCAGGGTCCAGAGTACGGTTTTGTGAGAGGTGGTCTAACAGCATCGTTTCTTACGAACACATGCGTCCACGAGGCAATATCCCTCGGGACTGCAGTTTTTACAGTTTGTTTTCTCGTATCCATCGGCGGCAGGTCCTGAAAATAAGAACGCAGACGGGATACGTAGGAAAGCAGATCTTGAGCAGCAAGATCGACAGGGGAAAGCGTTTGCCCAGGTAACGCTAGAGGAGCACCATACAATAATTCGGCCGAGGAGAACCCAAGGTCCACCTTTATTGATGACCGAATCCCGAACAACACAATAGGGAGGTACTCGCTCCAACGCGTAGAGTCAGGAGAATCCGTAGAGCGGCTTTTAATTGTCGGTTGAAATGCTCCACCATTCCGTTACATGCAGGATGATACGAAGTTGTTCGGATGCGTTTAGCACCCATGATCTTAACGTGTTTATGGATTATCAGTTTCTGGCAAGCGATGCAGGAACGGCACCAAGCAGTTATATCGCGCCTCATGTTTGGCCAGAAGAATCTGGCTGTTATGAGCTTTACCGTGGCAGAAGATCCTAGGTGGGAATGGCTGTGCAAAGCAGGAAACATAGTACGACGATGGTTTAGCGGGACGAATGTTCTCGGTGAATCCAAGGAAACGTCGCAGAGAATGTGTCCGTCTGCGGTGGGCAATGGCAGGTATTTCAAATTACTCGTCGCAAATTCGGCTGATGTAATATCCAATGATTCCAGTGCAAAGTGGGATGACGCAATCGAACTGATCGGCAATCGAGACAGGGCGTCAGCCGCTGTGTTCAATGAGCCTGGAATGTGTTGGATGTCGTTTGTGATTTGCGAGATAAAGTCGAGATGCCTTGTTACTCTGGGCGAGTACTTGTCGGACTTTTCCCTTAAAGCGAAGGTCAAAGGTTTATGGTCAGTATAGATTGTAAAACACCTTCCTTCGAGCATATGTGAAAATGTTTCACGGAAAGGTAGATGTCTAACAGCTCCCGGCCAAAGGTGCTGTAGCGAGTTTCTGCAGGTTTCAACTTCCTGGAGAAAAATTCCAATGGTTGTTGGTGATCGTCACTACTCTGTTGTAAGACTGCACCCACTGCAGTATCCGATGCATCAACACAAAGCGAAAGCTTGGCATTGGACACTGGATAGGCCAGCAAAAATGCACTAGCTAATGCTGATTTGGCTTTTTGAAAATCCTCAAGCTGAATCTGAGTCAAAGAGATTTCCTTGTTCTTCTTGCGGCAATTTTTTAGAATCTCAGTAAGAGAGAAGAGTAGATGAGCACAATGCGGAACAAAACGTATATATAAATTTATCAGTCCTAGGAATTGTCGCAACTGACGAAGTGAGGTCGGCGGAGACAAATCCTCTATAGCCTGAACTCGTTGAGGGAGGGGTCGAATACCCTCGGAGTCAACATAACATAAAAAGATTCAGTGATTCCGCACCGAAAACATATTTTGTGGGATTTATTTGAACACTGTAATCCTTGAGTCGACAAAACAAAAGATTCAAATGACGTATGTGTTCTTCTCTGGAGGAACTAGCAATAAGCAGATCATCAATATAAGTGTAGACTAAGTCTAAACCACGATTGACCTAATCCATGAACCGTTGGAAGGTGCTAGCAGCATTCCTAATTCCGAAAGGCATGGTAAGAAATTCGAATGATCCAAATAGAATCGTAATGGCCGTTTTCGGAATATCTTCTTTCTTGACAGGAATCTGATGATAAACTCGCACCGAATCGAGCTTTGAGTAAACTTTACAACCCTGCAACGATGATGCAAAGACTTGCAGGTGTGGAATAGGATATCTACCCAGGACAGTTATAGCATTTAACTTCCTATAATCCCCAGTCGGTCTCCAGTCGCCAGAAGTCTTGGGTATGATGTGCAACGGAAAGCCCAAGGGCTCGTAAACGGGCGCATTATGCCTAGCAGCTGTAGCATATGATCGAACTCGGACCGTGCTGCCTTCAATTTGTCCGCAGTCAAGCGAAGAGGACGGGAAAACACTGGAGCAGTAGCAGTGAAGAATAAATCTACGGTTGAGTGAGCCGGTTCGACAACTCCAAAATTTCCCTGAGTAAGCTGTGGGAAAGAATTCAACAATGCATGATAACATTCACAGCATTAGCGATGAAGAAGGTCGGGTTAACCGTTGGAAAATTAGCTTTCTGGCCACGAAGAGAAAAAACAGTAATGCTATCTACTAGGCATCGGTCACGGCTGAAAATCCGCTGCCAAGATCGGATATGGTAGGTCAGCAAAGGTAAAAATCCATTTGGATTGTCGTCGAAGATTTCTGAAATGCAGAGGAAGCGAGATTTGACCAAAAGTCCGTATCGGCGAATGATTGACAGCTTGTAGATTCATTGATGACTCAGGAGGAGTTTCTTTAACACAGTTCACCGGTCAAATGCTGCAGGAGGCTCCTTTATCTACGAGGAAAGAACTTCCGGACAGGAGGTCCTCAATAAAGCAGTGGCGGTTTGGGTGTGTAGCACAGAGCTCAGCTGCCGCCTTCAGTGATTCTGGTCTGCGTTTCTCGAAGTTGAATAATTACACGGTGGCCGGCAGTGTTTTGCTTTATCAGCGAAGGTGGCATGTTACCAGCACAAATATGAATTGCTGGCGGGCAAGCTGGCGTTACGGCGAGAAGTTGCGAAGGAACGCGACCGACTTCTTGGCCGCCTGGGAATTGGCCTACTCTCCTTACATAATTTCGCGACTTGACGCGTCAATGCGTCAATCGCCTTCAACATGACATCCTCGTGTGTCGAGACGGGCTGGTTCGGAAAAGTCGAAGAGGCGCAAGCGAGCGAGTCCGACGAGGTAGCTTTCCTCGAGAATTCCACAATTCGATCGGCAGACGCAGCGACCTACTTCACCGAGCTCGAGTCCACTATGGTAGCCAATATAATCTGGATATTGTTTGGCAAGCAAGAAAAAAAAGCTTTTTGATAAATGAACTATCCTCATCGGGCGATTCACTGAGGTCCCGAATGTGGCGTAAACATTCGGACGGCGACCTGTCGCCTAAACACTCGTCCTCCAATAATGCACGAAGCCTGCTTTCAGCAGAACAGCAGTTTGTCCTTAATGTCTCCGTCCTCAATGAATCATAAGAAGTGCCAGTTGGCGGGTCCGTTATTAAATATTTCACCGTGGTGGCGAGCGGCGAACGTATACCACTAATCAAAACATTGAGTTTATGCTCTGTTTTAATTCCATTTGCAGCAAAATATGCATCCAGTTGCGTAAACCAAAGCTTGGGATGACCGGAGAACGCAGGTAAATGAGGACTACTCATCATTAGCATGTATCAGTTCCATATAAAAATACTAAATGATATCCAAGTAAAGAAATGCAGCGCATGTTAGATGTTTGGACAACGGAAAAACAACACAAATTTCCCTCAACATCCATGAAGAAAGAAGAGAAAAAAAATCTGGTGAATTTGCAAAATCCGGAATCGACAAGTCACAAAATTTCAATATGTATTTTTCCTTTCCCTTCTTTTCTTTCTTTAAATTGGAGAGGGAGATGGCATCACATGTTGCGTCTCAGCCAATCAGATGGCTGCATTTCGGAGAAGAAAGACAATTCGTGGGAAAATTGGCGGACTAGTCAGCCATTGTGAATTTTTTTTTTTTTTTTTTCTGTTAAACGAACAATTTTCAATTTCGTTTTTTCGCATAGTTGCAAGAAATAAAGTATTAGTTTCGTCATCAATTTTTATATGTTGTATGTTTCTCTTGGGTAAATACTTTTTAAAAGAAAGAAATAATACATTTGCTATGAAGGCTTCGTAGAGTCGAATGCTGTATCAGAAGGTTGCAATTTAGAAATGGATAATGTTCGAAGGTTGCGTTTAAAAAAATAATGTTGGAGTGTTCTAAAGGGCAAGGAAACGGTGCTCAAGATTTTTAAATAATTCAATGGGGTTACCCATATAGCAGAAGTCTCTAGAAGTTTTTAGAAGTTTTTAGAATTTTCTAGAAGTTTTTAGAAGTTTTTAGAAGTCTGTGTAATCCATCACGTCGGGGTCAGCACTTTAGATGACAGGTATTTGTGTATATATTACTTATACTAATATTAAAAAGAATAAGAATGGCTGGTGCTTGTTTGTACAAAGTTTTATATCACAGGAGTCAATAATAACACAATAGAAATATTTTACCACGTGTCGTGATGGTGTAGTTGGTGACTTGGTCTCGACTCCAAGACTGGAGCGTAAAAAGAAGAGAGAGAGAAGGCAGGAGTCATATGTTCATAGGAAGGAGTCATCTCTAGAGAGAAAAGGCAGAAATCATCTCTTCATAGGCAGAAGTCAGCTCTAAAATTATGTGTGTTGTCTCTTTGCAAGTCGCCGCCGGAGAGAGAAATATTTTTGGTGACGTCAGTTTAAGACGTCAGAGCTATGTGCAGGTAACTCTCCATAGCTGTCCCCAAGCACACAGGTTATATTGCCAAATTAGGATTATCATCGTCGAAAACGAGGGAGTCAAGCACATTCGTGTATTTAACTATGTACATATACGTACAGATACGTACATATACGTACTCGTGTAGGTATATTTACGTATGGAGTAATGCAGGAGAATCTTTATTGAAACTCAGGAAGTTTTACTCTTTTTTAGACCTCGTTAAAGAAACATTTTTCATATTTGACACAGAACGACAGATAGAGCATATATATTTGTTTCGAACATTAATAAGTAATAATAATTTAATCAGTATTTTCAATTTAAATAATAATATTGGTGTATTTCCTGAGTGTTCTTTCTTCGCGAGAATTATATTGATGTTCTGTTAGCATTCTAAAATATAAATTCCTAAATACCACACTAATGATCACACAAACGCGCACACACTAATTCCCACATGTACGCACATACATTATACAGTTGATTATATATATTTATATATATGTATATACATGTATATACATATATGCATTCATACATCCATACATGCATGTTACATATATGAATACATACATATATATATACACACGCACATACACACACGCGCACACGCACATACACACACGCACACACACACACACACACACACACACACACACACACACACACACACACACACACACATACACACACACATATATATATATATATATATATATATATATATACATAGTCGATTGACAAGATCCCAGACTTTATTCGCTTAACGAGTGAGGTGGAGATCGTCAAATTGGACCGAGGTAACAAGTTTCCATTGGTCTTTCCAATTGCTAATACTATCTGTCGATCGCAATTCCAGGCAGAAGGAACGACGTGAAATAAAGTGTCTTGCTCAAGGACATATCGCATCGCACGGTCCGTGAATCGAACTCACTACATCATAATTGCGAATCCACTCAGCCAAGTGCCTATATAAAGAGAGAGGGACATAGATAGATCATACACACATTCATCATACATAAATATTATCTGAAAATATATATACGTATACTTATCTATAGAGACATACATACTTAAATGATATCACCTATTTATTCACCATAATTTCATGTAGTCTTCTTTTGCCAGGTTTTCGTGAGACAGTAAGCTTTAATATAGAGATTAACAATTGTTTAATTGCCAAAAGTCTAAAATCGCTATTGCTTCTGTGAAAATGCAACCCGCAGCATTCTCTATGACTATTTATGTAATTATTTATTCATTTGTTTATTTCATTCTTCCTTTCTCCCCTTTTCTTCCTCTCTTTATCTCTATCTATCTATCTATGCACCTCTCTCATATCATACATATAATAAAACGTATCTGTATTATTAACACTTATTAATATAAAGTTAAATAGAGTAGAAGTAACAGTCATCTGCATAGTGAGCGCGTACACAATACTAGAACAAAAACAATATAAAACAAGATATGACAATGTTTGTATTCACGTTCCCGAGTTAATGTGGAAAATATATTACTATCAATAGTGTGATAAGTGATATTAGCTTGTCCCATAATCTGTGTTGACAACACCAAGATTTCACTATCCAAACAGACAGCAGATTTAAACACGAAATCCTGATATTTTTCTGATACGAAATACAGACTGCCAACCTCTAAAAGCCCACACCAGGCTTAGCCTGAAAAACAATACCCCAAAACGAGGAGAAACGTGGTAAAATGGGGAGATTTTACATTATGAAAGATATACCCATTTTCACAGCAGAAGACATCTCTCACCCACCTCAAAGTGGATGTGAGATCTCCCCGTCGGACTTTGAAAGTTGACAGGTCTTGAAATAGGCGTGGTATTAATGTTACCAACCCAGGAAACAATAACACAGCCTTCAAAAGAAGTGAAAACATAGTAGAATATACCGACAGGGATATCAAAATTGCACTTATCCACTCAAAATCACCAAACACATCATAATAATTTCAGTTTCCATGGGGACTGTGGGATCGATTCCACTAAAATTAAAAGGCAAACTTAGGCAATTAACCTTTGACGCATAAATCACTGTTTTAAAAATGTCTGTTTTCTGGATACTGCACATACACTAAGGAAATAAATGTTTCTCGAAAGGTCACGTTCAGACTAGATTAGCAGTTGAAGATCCAGTACTGATCATATTTCTTATACAAACCATTGATGATGGTGGTGATGATGACATTTATTTATTAGCCTGAAGTGTGTGCATATATACAATTTGTGTCTTTAAAATAACAGTTAAAATACTCGAGGGGCTCCATAAAAACCTTTACATCAAAATAAGGTAAGGAAGTTTTGACTTAGATATATGAAACTTAATAAAATATGAAATAATATAAAATAATTATAAAGCAAAAAGAGATAATTAAAAGATAGAATATAAAAATTTTAGAATTAGCATTTTAGATTACGCTTCCAACATACAGTTGGTAAACAATTAGTTAAGCCGAGTAAGAACACCCCACATTACTACTCGCCCACGACATAATATATATATATTTAACAAGGGACCCATATTAGATTTAAGCATTTTGTTGCTGGATTTATTGATAAGAGAACCTGTTCTGGAGACGAATTCTGATATATTTTGTCTGTGCCCTCTAGCAAAGATAAAGAGTTCTTTTTGTCACAATGCAGTCACTGTGTCTTCGACTGTTTTCATCATGCCTTATGTTTCAACATTAAATGTCATACGAGCGACATTTTTTGCTCATGCGTTCCTTTTATTTGATAGCTTTTTTGTCTGTGTGTAAAGGTGAAAGTTATGGTGTTGTCAATGCCGTTGTGATGGCTGTAAATTGGAAGAAATCGGTTGTGAACTGATTTAGCGAGGTAACGGTTTTGCCAAGTTTGCAATGACCAAGAAACGCCGTATTTCACTGCGGTGCATCTTCGATCACAAACGTTACCAGTACATCGATGTATACATACATACACATATACACATAAAATGTTTTTGATGTCGAATAAAGAAACACTAAATAAAAACACACACTTGCAGTGCACGGTTTAGTGTGCGTGCTTTGCTGTCTCTTCTGTGGCTATTACTTTTATTCATGTAATTTTCATCTTCGAACATTAAATTTCAGATATAATTGGCTATACTTTCGAACATTTGATTCAATATATATTATTGTTTAAAAATTGTCTATTCTTTTTTATAAGATATGTTAGATTACGTCGATGGTTCTGGACGTGAGCAGCAGTGGAGTTGATGCATTAAGATGTGTGCCTCTCTATGCTCAATAAAGTGCCAGACCTCGTCAGGCGCCTGAACGCGCCAAGGAATATGTACATACTTACACAGCCAATATATTCACTATATATATATGTGTGTGTGTAATACTCGCATGCGTAATACTCTTTCACTTTCACTGTGTTTGATCATTAGACAGCGCCCATGCTGAGGTACTACTTTAAATATACATATATATATATATATATATGTGTGTATATGTGTATGTGTGTGTGTGTGTGTGTGTGTGTGTGTGTGTGTGTGTGTGTGTACATATATATACGTATATATATAGAGAGAATACGGATATAGTATGCGTATGTACATGATTTGTATGAATGTATTTATATAAGTATTAGTTCCTATATTTAAATGTATATTGTGTTCACTTCATTTTGTCATTGTTGTTAAGCAACAGAGATTATTTAGAGATAGGTGATGAGAGTGAGAGAATTTAAGAGAGGGTGAGAGTGATTGAAAGAACGAGCAAGATAGAGTGGTGTGGAGAATTTGAGAACGTAGTTTAAGCTGTCTGCGTGAAAATAAGACCGAGTATAAGAAATAATGACGTGGTAGTTTTAAATAATAGCACTTAATGGATCTCATGGTGACAGTGTCGAATTTGTCTTTAAAAAATAGACGGGAAACATTTTAGAAATCCTGAAATAACTTTTCTTTGCATGTTACTATAATTTTATATAATGCTAAATGATAGAAAGAAATCATAAAATACAAAATATTTTTTTATGATAAAAACATGATTCGTTTGAAATGAAGTAAACTATGGTAAATATTAGTCAATTCTAATCAATGTACAAGGCCTGAAATTTGTGCGGTGCGGTAGGTCGATGATAACGACACTAGAACATGACAGGCACTTTATTTTATGAACTCGGGAAGGGTTAAAGACATGATTTGAGCTCAGAATTTAGATAAACAACAAATACAAGGCATGTTGACCGACGTTGTAGCGATTCTGCCAATAATAATTGTTTCTCCTTTTGTCCCAAGGCCAGTAATTATGGTACTTTATTTTATCGATCCCGTAAGGATGAAAGGCAAAGTTAACCCGGGCGGGAGTTGAACTCAGTCCGTAAAGGGACGTAGCTCTGTGCTGGAAAGCATCGCGTCCGACTCTCTACCGATACTGCCAATTTGATTTCTACTATAGGCACAAGGCCCATTTGGGGTGATGGGAAAGTCAATTAAATCGACACCAGTACATTACTGGCGCTTTATTTTATCAAAGTTAACCTCGGAAAAGCTAACCTGGTGTCTGGCGCTCTACGTTTATTGCCAACCAATCCCCTCCAATAATAATGATTTCTACTTTAGACACAAGGGCAGTCATTTATTGCGTGGTGAACATTGATTATATTGACACCAGTTCTTGACTGGCACTTTATTTTCTTTATCTGGAAAGGATACAAGAAATCGTTTTTCTCGGCAGAAAAGTGGGAAATCGTAACTAAATACTGCAAAAAATTTGATTTGACACTCTAAGAACTGGCATACGAAATATATAGTCTGGTATTGCCGCAAAATAGTTATCACCCCAATTGTATTAGAAACATTAGATATAGTGACTAGATATTTGAACAGTTGGTTGAATATTGTAGATATAGAGATGAATTTCCTGATTCTGCTGAATGGTTATACTTGGCACAGTAAGAAACATACAAAAGGTGACAGATACTTAATGCTTCTGGATACAGCTTGGTAATTAGCAATGCAAATACCGTCAGAGGAACAAGGAAATGTCTAATAAAGAGAAAATAATGTTACAACAAATGGTGCCAGGCTAGCAAATTGAATGGGACAGTTAATTAAATTGAACCCATTTTATTACTGGTGCCATATTTTATCGACCCCGTAATGATGAAAAACAAAGTTAACCTCGGCGGGATTTGAACTCAGAACGTAAACGGGCAAAATTCTATGCTGCAAAGGATGGTATCCGACGCTTTCCTGATAAAGTCAATACCCGCCACAATACTAATAGTAATGTTTTGTTTTATAGTTCTGTGATATCATATATTGCGTATTCTTTTAACTATCTAAGCACCATTCAGTATACACCTGCTCTTCCATACTACCTTTTTATTTGTTAGTAACTAGTACTTGGTACCTCTCCTTCCCTTCCAGTATCACCTATCCTCTGAGGATAACAACATCTAGCTTTCAAACATTTATATACCTCCTCAGCTATTAGTCCAGTCGGATTTGAACGCGAAAAAGAATGGCACATATATAAACCCGAGAAAGTTCTGGAATCGTTAGATTGTAAGTTTTCTTTTATTTCGAATGCAGACTGAATATCACACGCTAGGTATCTTAGTTGAAGATAAGTTTACGAAAAATGTTCTCTTAGTTCACCCACAATCTACTTTTGATTACAGAATTGAGCAAAGGGAGCAGAAGTTGAACAATAATAACCGTTTGAAATTCATACATAGTTACATATTTCGTGTACGTAAATTGAATAAAGTTTAATTATACAAGTTGTTTTTGGTTTATTTGGTGCAGGGGGAGAAGAGATTGAGACCAAAATTGGGATAGAGTGCCATTTGGAAGAAGAAGAAGAAGAAGAAGAAGAAGAAGAAGAAGAAGAAGAAGAAGAAGAAGAAGAAGAAGAAGAAGAAGAAGAAGAAGAAGAAGAAGAAGCAGCAGCAGCAGCAGCAGCAGCAGCAACAGCAGCAGCAGCTAAAATATTAATCATATTCCAGATTTCAATGACAAATATTTCAGCATTACTGGTCAATGTTGTCTCTGCGAGGGTGATTCCTCAATATTTAATTATTAATCATTCTATGCATTTCGCTCATTGTCTCATATACACCTTGCAATGAGCGTCTGTCGTAGTTCCCTATCGCTTTTGATAGAATACACCCTTTTCATCAACTTCATATCTTTAATAACTGACACAACCAGCACACATGCCACCACCCATTACCATCAGCAAACTTCATCGTGATAACCATCATCATCTTTATCAGCACCGACAGCATTATTCTCATCATGATCATCATCATGTTGTTCATTGTTGATACGTCCCCCCCCCCCCCCTCCTCATCGTCGTCATCATCATCATCAAAATCAATATCTTAATCACACCCACCGTCATTGATATCGCTATCATCAACATTAACATCGTTATTGCCCTGATCACAATTATTATGATGATGATGATGATGATGATGATGATGATGATCATCATCATCATCATCATCATCATCATCATACTCATCATCATCATCACCATCATCATGATGATCCACCTCATCATCATCACCATCATCATCATCAACATGCGAGGTGGTCATAGGATCATCGATAGTTGATGATGGGCACCCATATAAATATAAATAGCTTCAGAAAGGGAATTCATCTCATTGTCTCCTTTTTCTTTTCAACTGGTCTTATTAAGCTGTCCAGAATCGGTAGAGAGTTGGACACCATGCTTTGCAGCATAGAGTTACGGCCCTTTATGATCCGAGTTCAAATCCCGCCGAGGTTAACTTTGCCTTTCATACTTGTGTCTCAGTCGAGAAGTACGACCACTAGATAATTGCAGTTGGTGCATACATGTGTCCCAGTCGAGGACTACGATCATTCCTCATACCACTAGACAATTACAGTTAGTGTATCTATGTTGAGTTTCTTTCATTCTTTAGACATTTCCAGGACAAACATTCTTCTATCAGAAAGGTTGTATACATATTTACCTTGATATATGTGGAGAGATTGATGTACTAATCAAAACCAACTTGTCTATTGCTTATTTTCTTTTTTTAAAATTATTTCTTCAAAACTCAGAGAGAGTGAACTATTCTTTGCCATAATAATTCTGAAGTACTTCAAACAGTCATTGGTCTTTGTTATTTCTTCTCTACAACAATGTGGTGGATTGGCATAATTTATATTCATCATTTCTGGCATTGAATAGTTTATAACAAGTTCAACATTGCTTTGCTCTCTTATTAAACTATTCAATATTAATTGCATTTTTTCTCTTGTTCTTGTAATTATTAGCAGTTCGTCACTCCAGCTAAGGTCGCAAAAGCTATAAAGCAATTAAATAATTATAAAGCTTCGTGTGTGATGGAGTCGCAGTGAAGATGGTAATTTCTGGAAGAATCATAACACCAGCTGTGCGCACTCGAATATTTAATATTATTTGGAATGCAAGTACAAAATCCTCACAGAATAGAAGGAAAATATTATAATTAAAACACTTAAAACGTCAGGCATGCGTAAGTGTGGGAATTGAAGAGGTTTTATTTTATGAACTATAAACATAATGTTCCCCTCACAGTGAAATTTAAAACAGAATTACAGCGAGGGTAGGCAAGGTACTGAGAGATAAGGTAGCACATCACAGGCCGAGGCAGTAGAGGGTGAAAGCAGCGATACTTTCTTTGTTTAAACTTTAATCTATTTTAGCATATATATATATATATATATATATATATATATATATATATATATATATATATATATATATATATGTGCATACATAAATTTGTATATATATATATATATGTGTGTGTGTGCATACATACATTTCCCAGTTCAATAGTTTGGAGTAATGTAAAATAAAGTACATTTTCCAAGTTCACATGTGAGTTGAAAACGCTAACCACTATATATATACATGAATATATATATATATATACATACACAGATAGATATAGATGTATATATATATATATCTACTCGCATGCAAGTGCCTCGCGAAAAAAAATCAAATAAATAGGTGAATTCTCGCATGCAGCAGTCGATATATACATAATTGTTTCTACTTTTGGTACAAGCGATATATACATAATGAATGGAAACCACAAACAGATACATGCTGTAGTTGGAAACCACAAACTGTAGAATGGAAACCACAAAGAGAAACATGCTGTAGTTGTTGTTGGAACTCCATCGGTTTCGCCGACCACAGGTCGCATTGTTCGAACAAAGGAATAAAAGAATAAGTTCAAGTGGCAGTATATACCATAGACATGTGCACACAACATAATGTTTAGGAAGATTCAGCGTGACGTATTGAGTGAAATAGCAGGCACTTTAAGTTGCAGGTTTAACTCATATTTCCCAGTTCAGTAGATTGGTGTAATGTAAAATGAAGGACATTTTCCAAGTTAACATGTGAGTTGAAAACGCTGAGAACTAAGTCAGGTGCGTTCCCAAGTACATCTTTAGACAAAGTACATGTTCATACACTCATAGACAAACATATACGCGCACATATATACACAAACATATAGGCACACAGGTGGGAACACATTCATATATATATATATATATATATATATATATATATATATATATATAGAAAGGATGAATATAAAATGAAAGTGCTTTTGTTAAAAAAGGAATTTATTAGGTATTGACATATGTTTCTGTAACAGACCGAATACCTATGTATCGCTGCTTGCGTAATCATATAATGTTAGCAAGTATTCGATAGCAAATGTATAATCAGTTGTCACTTCTTCAGAGATTTTGGATAAACTGGATAAAATCAGAAAAATTGAAGTATTTATATTAGTAAAAGAGGAAGGAACAGAGGGGATAGAATATGACAGATGGTAAAATAATTTACTGCTAAACAAGTATATAATGGGTTTTTAATGAGAATACCATGAGTAAATCTAAATAAGAATTTTGGGGGTGCCGATTTTAATCTCTACTTGACCAACTGGACAGTGGACAGGGCTGGTCATTTGGTGCAGTAGTATTAATCATAAAGTGTCAATTGGGGAAGGGGGAGATTTCGATTGCTACTAAATAACATCAATGCTAGTGGTCAGCTGGTATTTGCACTAGGGAATTGAATCAAAAAATCAGAAATCTCATTTTATCTATAGCAGTTTGTATTAAAAGGTAAATAATAGAAGAGTTGATAGAATTAAGACTAATAAAGAATGTTCATATCTATTTTGACAATCAAACGGGGATAGAGACAGGCGTTCAATCCTGGTAGTATTTATAATATGAAAATGTAGATTTTAAGCGATGGTTACAGTATAACGATCGCTCTATTCTGTTATTTAATAAAATGTTTTTGGATTTCATAATACAAAATAATTCTACATTACATAATCTACAAAATTCCTGTCCATTGGAATATGGGGGGGCAGTCGCTATTATATCCCATTTTAGGTGAAATTGTTGGTTATTTTCACGCAGCTGCCAAGCCTTGTCTGCGAGTGTTGTTACATAACGCTGGTTTTCATGTTTTATCGAATAACGATGTCTATAAAGGCGTGATTTAAAGGAGGTGGCTGTAGATCCCACATAGTACCACTTCTGTCTATCCGATTCGATAGTACATTTGTATACGATGTTGCGTTCAAGACACTGGTTGTTCAACGGACACATTCCTGGTTGGACACAGTTGCAATTACAATTTTGCGTTGTTGTATTGCCATGGATGGGTTGATGAGGTTGCTTATGTAGAACAGGATGTTGTTTGTTGTTTTGTGATGTTATAGCTAATGTTTTACGTGTATTGTTATGTGTTGGAAGGCGTTTATACAACCGTTTTGCGTTAAGCATTTTTATATGTTGTTCAATATTAGGGGCGGTTGAATATGAAAGTCGGATGGTGTTAGGGTTTAAGATTTTATTATATTTATGTGATGTTGGAAAGTGTTTTCTAACTAATCGAAAGAATTTTGAGGGTAGATTGGTTTTAATAGATTTGTTATAGACCGGGTTGTACCAGATATACTCCTTACATCGCCTTCTGTTTGGTGGTGTGCGACTATTATTGTGTCTATTGCGGTAGTGTATGTATGGTGGTGATTCTGTGCTATTTCTACTCCTATGTGATTTGTTTTGGGTGTTGACTATATACTCTATATTATCTAGGTGACCGGCTTTCCTAAGTGCATCATCATAATACTCGGCATGTTCTTTGAAGGTTTGTTGGTTGGACGATAGGCGGGAGATTCTAAGAGAAACATTTCTAGGGATGGATTTAATTATAGAGAGTGGATGGTTAGAACTCGTATTTACATATTTAAGGTTCTCATTTAGTTTATGGAACGGTTTAATCGTATCTGTATTGAGATTGAAAGTAACATCAAGGAACGCAACATCGTATACAAATGTACTATCGAATCGGATAGACAGAAGTGGTACTATGTGGGATCTACAGCCACCTCCTTTAAATCACGCCTTTATAGACATCGTTATTCGATAAAACATGAAAACCAGCGTTATGTAACAACACTCGCAGACAAGGCTTGGCAGCTGCGTGAAAATAACCAACAATTTCACCTAAAATGGGATATAATAGCGACTGCCCCCCCTATATTCCAATGGACAGGAATTTTGTAGATTATGTAATGTAGAATTATTTTGTATTATGAAATCCAAAAACATTTTATTAAATAACAGAATAGAGCGATCGTTATACTGTAACCATCGCTTAAAATCTACATTTTCATATTATAAATACTACCAGGATTGAACGCCTGTCTCTATCCCCGTTTGATTGTCAAAATAGATATGAACATTCTTTATTAGTCTTAATTCTATCAACTCTTCTATTATTTACCTTTTAATACAAACTGCTATAGATAAAATGAGATTTCTGATTTTTTGATTCAATTCCCTAGTGCAAATACCAGCTGACCACTAGCATTGATGTTATTTAGTAGCAATCGAAATCTCCCCCTTCCCCAATTGACACTTTATGATTAATACTACTGCACCAAATGACCAGCCCTGTCCACTGTCCAGTTGGTCAAGTAGAGATTAAAATCGGCACCCCCAAAATTCTTATTTAGATTTACTCATGGTATTCTCATTAAAAACCCATTATATACTTGTTTAGCAGTAAATTATTTTACCATCTGTCATATTCTATCCCCTCTGTTCCTTCCTCTTTTACTAATATAAATACTTCAATTTTTCTGATTTTATCCAGTTTATCCAAAATCTCTGAAGAAGTGACAACTGATTATACATTTGCTATCGAATACTTGCTAACATTATATGATTACGCAAGCAGCGATACATAGGTATTCGGTCTGTTACAGAAACATATGTCAATACCTAATAAATTCCTTTTTTAACAAAAGCACTTTCATTTTATATTCATCCTTTCTACATTTCTCCGGAATATAATTTATACTCGTTGAGCAAACCTGCACGTACGCTGTTCATCTCTAACGTAACGATATATTATCACTACATTATCGATAACCTGAAATTTTATATATATATATATATATATATACATATATATATATGATGGCTGTAAACTCTGCTAAAAGTAATGCAATCGCTTGTCAAATTACAGATAATGGTGCACTTTTAGTTTAGGGGCAGCCACACGAATATGTAACATATTCTGAACAAGCAATGCCTGTGTTTGAAGATTTTTTTAAGGGGGGAAAAGCCTTGCACTCGACCAATCCCACTCTCTGGGCATCGTAAAACACTTTTAGAAAATGAGAACTGTTCAACATGATCGGATGCTTCCAAAGCCACAGGTTTTTTTTTCCAGAGTTTCTCTCTCTTAGAAAACAATTGGCGAAAGAAAAGTACTATTTGGAAGGACGTTGACACTGTTGAGTTCCTCCGCCCTCTGCCGTATCTTGTATTTTATCCCGCAGGGTGTCCAAATATCACCCTCCTCACCAAGCAAGCTTGGTGAGGTTGCCGGTTTAGTCGCCTACCAACTGACCATGAGACACGTTGTACTGTGTAACATGTACTTCGTTACGCATAGTTAAACAAACACACATACATATAATTGTTTCTACTTTTGGCACAAGGCCAGCAATTACCATTACATTGCTGGTACTTTATTTTATCGACCCCGTAAGGATGAAACGCAAAGTTAACCTCGGCAAGATTTGAACTCAGAATGGCAAAGGCCGTAACTCTGTGTCAAAGCATGGCGTCCGACCCTCTACCGACACTGCCAAGCCATAAACATACACGTATATACACATATCTACAGAAACACGCATTTACACATACATTAACACAGGAGCATGCTTACACATATATACGTTCACGAACATGGATACACAGACACATAGATGTAGAGTAAGATGCATACAAAGATTTCATGGCAGAAACACGCAATTCTATATCTAGATGTGTCACTCTGACTCAAACACTTTGAAATCTTAATTTTCGTCCCACTTAGAAATATATATCCATATTATAAGGAGTGTATTATATTATAGAGAACATCGTGTATTACAACAGTCATCCAGAGAGACATTTATGCACATATATTTATACACAATATATTTATACACATATATTTATACACAATATATTTATACACATAACTGTAGGCATAAATGTCTCTCTGGATGACTGTTGCAATACAGTATATATACACACACCTATATAAATATATATATATGTGTGTGTGTGTGTGTGCGTGTGTGTATGCATGTGTGGCTATGTCTGTGTGCTCATCGTATAAGAGTCATTTAAAACAAACACGCATGCGTGTCTGAGATTTACACAGACATCCGGCCGATAGACACTTCAAATTGCTGAATCATCCATACATAGATATAAACTTACTTTCACCTGCTAGAAAGAAATTTGGTCTGCAGTTACAGACCCACACATATACGTTGCTCTGATTCTCTCTCTCTCTCTCTCTCTCTCTCTCTCTCTCTCTCTCTCTCTCTCTCTCTCTCTCTCTCTCTCTCTCCTTCTCTATCTCTATCTCACCACACGTATAAATGTGTATCAGAATAGCTGTATACACGGATATATCTTGCACACACACACACACGCACACACACACACACACACACACACACACACACACACACACACACACACACAAACACACACACACACATATATATATATGGCGGAGATGAATTTGTTTTGCGAGGTTTTTGATATGACATCGTGTGTCGAAACAAGTATAAATACGTATGAGTAGATGTGTGCATGAGTACGTATGCTCGTGAGCGTGTGTTTACATGTCAATACAATTTATATATAAATATATACACTTATTTACTTCGTATAAAATTCACCGATATATATATATATATATATATATATATATATATATATATATATATATATATATATATATATATATATATATATATGTATATATATATATATGTATATATATATATATATATATATATATATATGTATATATATATATATATATATATATATATATATATATATATATATATATTATTATATTTATATTGTTGCCACCACACTAATTATTGTCATTAATTTTGAATTATATATTAAGCATTTCCATTTAAAAATACCTCGTTTATAGATGATTGAGATATGAATGCATTGTTCACATTTATATATACGTTGCTTTATGTATATGTATGTATATATATATATATATATATATATATATATATATATATATATATATATATATATATATATATATATATATATATAATCTCTCTATATATATGTATATATACACAGAGAGTGAGATAGAGAGAGGGGGTAGAAAGAGAGAGAGAGTTGGGGAGGAAGACTGACAGGAAACATGGAAACAAAATTATGAACAATAAAACGTATACATATGACATTATTGGCAGTATCGGTAGAGGGTTGGACGCCATGCTTTCTAGCATAGTTACGTCCCTTTACAGTCTGAGTTCAAATCCCGCCGAGGTTAACTTTGCCTTTTATCCTTACGGGGTCGATAAAATAAAGTACCAGTAATGTACTGGATAACTACTTGCTTTGTGCCTAAAATAGAAACAATTATTTATATAGACATATATATATGCTTTCATTCAGCTATGCCAATATGAAATTCCAACGTACACTTATATTCAAACAACGACTTGAAAAATAAATACTACTCGCAAATTGATGAAATTCATGACTATGACTGATAGTCAAATCTTTGTTTTGTGTATAAAATGTTGTGTACTAGTTCAGCCACATAAACACAACTTACACTCATTCAAAAGGACTTATAGTTATGGATTAAAAATATGCACGAATATGTAAGTAGACACACACCAACACACACATGTATATATATTTATATATGAGTGAGTTTATATGTATTTTCTCATGTATATATTTACAAACATATTCAAAGATATATAAATATATATTCCTTTATATATATAGACACACAGATACCCGCACATACAAACAAAGACACACACACACACACACACACATATATATAAATATATATATGTATATAACATATATAAATATATGTGTGTGTTTGTGTGCGTGGGTTTGTGTGTTTATGTGTGTATGTATGTATATTACTAGATATATTTAGATGTGTGTGTAAATTTACACGCGTATGTAAATGTCTGGGTTTAGTATTAAAGGTACACGCGCACACTTTATATAGCTAATATATATACATGCCCCAAACCGAGGTTGATGTACATCTATACACATTCACATTCGACGTATATATTACGTATATAATACATGAACGCACACACACATACACTCACACACACATATATATATGCACATTCACAAAAATTCACACACATGTATATATGCACATTCACAAAAATATATATTCATAACACACTCCATAGAAATATATATATAAATATATATATATACATATATAAATATATATATATATATATATATATAAATATATATATATATATATATATATATATATATATATATATATATATATATATATATATATATATACATATATATGTGTGCGTATGTGTATGTGTGTGTGTGTAGGTATAATTGTGAGTGTGTAACTTGTGCGCGCATGTGTTATATGTAATATATATATATACACATAAATTTATATATATATATATACTTATATATGCATATATTTATATATATATATGTGTGTATATATGTGCATATATATATATGTGTGTGTGTGTGTATGTATATATGTGTATGTATATATGTGTATGTATATATGTGTATGTATATATATATGTGTATGTATATATGTGTATGTATATATATATATATATATATATATGTGTGTATGTATGTACTCATATGCATATATGGATGTATGTGGATATATGCTTATTTGTGTATGTGTATAAATCTAAAGAATTGCCTCCATCGTTCTGCACGAGATAAATGCATTTATTTTCATCATCACTGATGCATCTTCCTGTACAATGACATAGCAGATGGCAGTTATACATATATTAATTTACAGTTTGCTCTGATGATTGCCATGTCAGCATTCTCGCAACAGGTTGGCGTCAGCATGTCTACATTCCACTAGTTCGAAACCACTCTAGGTGTTATTGTAGAAATTTACCGTTAAGAACAACAACAAGAACAATAAATATAACAATAACAATAATTATAACTGTAGTCATGACGATGACAACGGCAACGGCATGTTCTGGCCCTCTTAAACATAATAACAGCACCAACAACTATAGCGATGCTACCAGTCATATTGAAACCCCATATGGTGTCACATAATAAGGTCGAGGGGAGGTAAAATTCTCAAGAAAAGAAACGAAGAAACGTAATCCTTTTATATCGGAAATATTGGAATATTGGTGGCGATATATAAGAAGCGATATACATCTAATATTATCATGAAATATGAAGATATCTGAATCACTCAAAAGCTTCATAAACTACGCTACACAACATTAAACACATGCAGACACAGACGCAACTGCATACATATATATTCATACATACATACAAACAGGCATAGACAAACCTATACATACATACACATATTCACTTATAAATTTTTGAAAGTTTATAATATATACTGTTAACTTAACAACTAGTTTATTGTACTATATAAACTTCATGAACTGCTTTACACAAACGCACTCACACAATTATATATATATATATATATATATATATATATATATATATATATATATATATATATATATATATATATATACAATTGAATATATGAGAAGGATGAACACCGATACAAGTATATATGTGTTCTAATTGCAAATGACCAAGTTAGCAAGGTTGAAAAAATACTGTTTTAAAACAATATGGTTTGCCTGTCTCGATTTAAAGTAATAAATCAATAAAAATAACAAACCCATATCGGGCAACTGCCTTTCATACCCGAGCAGGGATAAATCTGTTTCGCAAGAATTATTAAGTGAAAGCCACCATTCCTGCGCTCTTCTGCGGGTAACAGGAAATTCGTACTTTTCACTTAAAAATAGCAGTCGGGTTTAGGAGATTAAAGTTAGCTCTACATTCGGAGCTGAGAATATCATAGAATGAGGTAGAAACTCAAAATATACATCGCTATATTTCACAGAGCCAACTCATATATATATATATATATATATATATATATATATATATATATATATATATATATATACACTCCGCTCGCCATCTCACAGTCTGTGGCCTTCTCCAGTGCCACGGAACACCCGCCCATCGCCTTACGGTCGAACAACGAACTATCTTCCTCTTACAGACCCACACTACCCCCGGCCTGAACTCCCCACCCTTATTCCTTTAGCGTTCGACCGCCCCCCTCCCCCACACTTATCCCCCACTAACACACCCCTCCTTTTCACCGCCCACCCCACACTAACAATACTAACACCTCCACTCCACCCCTCATCTGACCACCCTTCCCCAACTAACATACTAACATCCCTTCCCTCCCCTCTACTACACCCCCCTCCTTATCACACGCACACACCCACCG
This sequence comes from Eledone cirrhosa, assembly GCA_964016885.1. Lineage (NCBI taxonomy): Eukaryota > Metazoa > Mollusca > Cephalopoda > Octopoda > Eledonidae > Eledone > Eledone cirrhosa. The sequence goes on from OZ024743.1 coordinate 231,328,502, forward strand.
GCACATATATACACGCGCTCACACTAAACACACACCCTACTACCACCACTAACCCTCACCCCCCACACCTCTCACCCCCACACATCCATCCCACCACCCCGCAACTAACCTCACTAGCACCCCCTAACCCCAAGCACACGAACACACGCACCCACTTACACCACCCACCCCACACGCAACTAACATCACTAACACCCCCCAACCCCACGCACACGTACCCACACACCCTCGTACACCACCAACTCTACACACCCTACCACCACTAACCCCCACTTACACCTGCGTTCAACCCCTCCCCACCTCCCGTATACTAACACCCACTAACACCTCTTCATCAAACTACACACACACCAGTACACCACACTCCCTCCATAGAACCACACACACCCTTCTCTCCCCGCTCCACCCACACCCTCGCTCCACACTCACTCATCCCACTAACACCCCTACTAATACACACACACACACACACACCCTCCTCACTCCAACTTTCACACCTACCTATCCTCGCCCCCTTACCATTCCACCGACTGCTGCTATGCCCTCTGACCACCTCCCAGCACTAACAGACCACAGCACTCCCACTGCTGACCACTTCCTCTTCCGACCACCGCTTCATGGATTACCCACACGCAGAATTTGACTTACAATCAATCCACTAAACATCCTTGGAACTTACCAACTTTTCAACCATCTTCTTACGTAATCACCTATATAACTCACCCACACACACACCCCCAAAAAAAATTTTCTCCACACTCCACCCACACCCACAACACGCTTAAACCCCACACACACGTGCTTCCCACCACATATTTACACCCTCAGCCTCCGGATTCCTCTCCCCCCACCCCCCTACCCACACACGCACAGATACTCCGACCCACAAAAACACCCCCCACAAACACCTCTTCCTGAACATGCAACCCCGTTCTTCCCCCAACCCTTACTTTCACATACACACACACACACGCACACCTACACACACACACCACCTTCAGCCCTCCCCGCTCGGACACCACCCCCACTCACCCCACACGCTTCCACCACCTGTTTACCCCCCTTTTAATTTCAGTTTATTTTGATCATGCCTTTATTTTTAAATTTTCTCATTCCTTGTATTTTGATCATGCTTTATTTTTATTTTTTATCTTTATTTGGTTTTTTTCATTCGCACAGTTTCCTTTCGCTATATGTCTCTCCACCACTCCCCTACACACCTTTTGAACTCTGTTCCCACACACTTCTCACCTGAGGAAGGGCTTATGCCCGAAACGTCGTCCCCCACCTACCCCCCACTCTCCTGAGCGTGAAATTAATAAGCATTTATTGTACTGCCTCTCTGTTTTGTCCCTGTTCAAAATTTTCCATTATATATATATATATATATATAATTAAGTATCTGTGTATGGGGTACGTGTGTAGAGGGTTTATGCAACAATACACACACATATATATATATATATTTGTAAGTATGTATGTAGTAATAATTTATGTATTATGTGAGTGTACGACTCGTAGACTTTGTTAGGCCATTCTTCTAGGAGACGGCAACTCAGGAATCTGGGATAACCCCGACATAAATCATGCGGCTCAGTAGTTACCGATGATGTTGTTCTTTTCTTATTTTCGGGTTAAAGCTACTGTCCCGCGGTCGAGATCTCATATATATGTATATACATATATATATATATATATACATATATATATATACATCTTAGTCGATTGACTTTCGTCAAATCGGACCGAGGGAACAATGTTTCCGTCGGTCTTTCCAATTGCTAATACTATCTATCGGTCGCAACTCCAGGTAGAAGGAGCAACGTGAAATAAAGTGTCTTGCTCAAGGACATAACGCATCGCCTGGTCCAGGAATCGAACTCACAACCTTACGATTGCGAATCCAATTCTCTAACCACTCAGGCACACGCCTTCACAATATATATACATACATATATATATATCATGTGATATCACCATTTAGTAATATCTGTATGATATAAACATATACGTTACATAGATATCATTAGATAAGTCGGTAATCTCGGTTATATCACTGAAAATGTTATTTTCACTAAATCGTAAAAGAAAAACAGAAACCAAATGTTAGTAAACAGTAAAAATAGAAATATTAATATAACCACTAATAAACAGTCAAAACATAAACAAAACATTAGAAGGTCAGCTAAGGAAATTATGATATAACACACTATGAACACGAAGATATCATATTGAAATACTAACAAGAAAATTATTTGTCACAGGAAATTATGAGAGATAATTATGTGGAGAGGAATTAGA
>OZ024743.1:231333302-231365802 GCA_964016885.1 Eledone cirrhosa
TTTGTGTAATATTGCCAGAATTAATAACAGAACACACTTACTGTTTGGTTGGTTTTCGCTTTTCGCTTCTGTGTCTTTTATATCGGTAATCTAATTTACTCGGTCCTCAATGTTGCCATTGACTGACCGATGGTCAAAAAATAATACAGATACAATATAGACACAAACACATATATATAGTTTATCATTAATCTTTCATTGCACATCAGCAACATCGTCAGTGGTGCTATTCCACATAAAAAACCTCGCAAAACTAATTCATCGCCGTTATATATATATATATATATATATATATATATATATATATATATATATATATATATATATAACGGCGATGAATTAGTTTTGCGAGGTTTTTTATGTGAAATAGCACCACTCATGTCGAATTTGTTTATCGTAAACTCGTGAGCCGATTTTCCGATACCCGATTATTCTACTATATATATATATATATATATATATATAAGTATGTACATTTCGTTTCATTTTTTCCGTTTATATATATATGAGAAATTGGCATACAAGTATTTAGGATTGTTGTTGCTGTCATGCTGGTTGCATTTTTCTGCTATGATAGGGGGTATCGTGCTACGGGTGATAGTGAAGATGATTGTCGTGATGGTGAACGGGTTGATGTTAAGGAGTAGACACTGATGATGGCGGGCGTGTCTGCGTGTTGTTTGTAGGAGTTGCACTGCTGAGAAAAATATTTGTCATTGATCGATGGGCAATAAAGTGCCGTGGCGAGGGTGGTTGGTTGTTGTTGTGGTGATATAAATAATTGCTGCTTGCTGTCTCGGTGCTGATCATGTTTCTTGTAGGGATGGTTGGTTTGTATTGATAGCTACGATGGGAGTAGTAGTAGGTGTTCTGTTGAAACTATACGGGTGAATTTTGTGGTGGTAATAGTTACAATCGTGTTGTTTGTGATTATAGACTTAGGGATAATAGTTGTGGTGGTGTTTTAAAATATTTATAGAGTTGAGGATGGTGTTTATGGTCGTCTTGGTGGTAGTTGTCTTGGTGTTTTATCATAATCATATGTTTATTATAGTCTGGAAGTTGTTATATGTGATCAACTTGCTCGTAGTAGTGGCGAAGGGGATGCCTATATATCGGAGTATTGCTGCATTAACGATAACATTATTTGTGCCGGTGGTGAATCTGGAGTTTCTAGTTATTGTTTTTGTGTTATTCATTTGTATTTTGGGTTGTGGTAATGGGCGAGAACCAGTGCAAGCGTCCTTACAAACGTATACTACAAACAAAATAAATATATATATATATATATATATATATATATATATATATATATATATATATATATATGTGTGTGTGAACGATGAATAACGATATGATGGCGATGGGGTTAAAGTTGTTGGGGTGGAGATGCGAAGCATTACAATAAAGAACCAGCTCATGAAGATAAATATCAGGCAGTACCCATGTCATTTTCTCCGCATCATTTCCTATTCTACAAAGATACACGTCGCTTACACAACTCCTTGTATCTAACCCCAAATATAGGAGATCCATTATTCATGCAGGAACTACGATATTACTGCTGGTTGTATGAGTGAATGGGGTCAGTTTTACAAAGAGAGGAGATGAGAGGAAGTAAGGTAGCGAAGAAAAGAAAAAAAGAATGAAATATATACACCGGCGTACTGGCCACGTTGCCAGGTTGCCCGATTGCAAGTGGGCTCCAGCTGGTCCACGGTAACATTGCAGGGCCCAGTGTAGTATTTTAGGGGCCAATGCATGCTTTTAAAAAAATACCTGAAATGTAAGAGAAAGAATAAATTGTTTTAAAAAACCAAATAAAACTATTAAGCAAAGCACTTGGTCAACCAATTCCCCAGGGAATTACTTGAAACCAAAATATACGATAGTGCAAATAGCTGAAATCAGTGGTTGTACATACTACTAAATCTTAAGCTTAGTGCATGCAAACATACATATATAGAAACAGACACATAACCATATATATATATACTTACACATACACACAAACTACTGCCCAAACAATGTTTGGTCCCAATGGATTAAAGACATCTGTCAAATCATTTAGTGGTGCAGGTGGTGTGTATGTATGTATATATATATATATATATATAACGAAGGAAATGTGGTAAGGAACCAGGTGGACCATAACGCACCAAAGTACTCAATACTTAGGGTAGTAGAGTGGGAAATAGGAACGAGTAGGACCACTTTTAGTCCAGAATTAGCCGCCGAAACGGCTTGAGCTCAGCCGTCGGGGTCCTACTCGTTCCTATATATATATATATATATATATATAGCGACGAAACATAAGTCAATTGCATGAACTCATAATCCTTATTTACTGGTATATATATTTCGATGATAGCCATTGAGTGGCTATGACCTCATCAGGCAGTTAGTCAGTTCTTAGCTATGCCAGCTCTGTGTTTATGGTGTTGATTGCATCAGAGACTTGGGACATATGATCTTGTTAGGAATAATTTAATGTTGTCAGCAGGAATAATCTTAATTCTCATTGGTCAGTTTGTAGATACTAGTAGGGTTGGTATTTGACATCAAAGCGGCAGGTGGTGTTATAAATGTCAAAGCATCAGGCAAGGTGACAATAGTTACATATAACTGATTTTCACAAAAAGCATTCCTGGCCAGATATATATTCAATTGGGGTTTATAGTATGAAATACGATACTACAGGTCAATCTTAAATTGAGGAATTTATGTAGGGTGATACTACTGAAAATTATGGTTAGAGTAGAATACTAGAAAATTTACATATAAAAAGACTTATGTATATATAGATACACCCCCCACACACACATATATACACACATATATATATATATATATATATATATATATATATATATATATATATAGAAAAGATGAATATAAAATGAAAGTGCTTTTTTTAAAAAGGAATTTATTAGGTATTGACATATGTTTCTGTAACAGACGGAATACCTATGTATCGCTGCTTGTGTAATCATATAATGTTAGCAAGTATTCGATAGCAAATGTATAATCAGTTATCACTTCTTCAGAGATTTTGGATAAATTGGATAAAATCAGAAACATTGAAGTATTTATATTAGTTGTAATAGAGGAAGAAGAGAGGGGAGAGTATATGACAGATGGTAATTCAATTTACAGCTAAACAAGTATATAAAGGATTTCTAATGAAAATACAATGAGTAAATGGTTTATTTTATCTAAATAAGAATTTTTGGGAGTGCCTATTTTAATATATACTTGACCAATTGAACAGTGGACAGGGCTGGTCATTTGGTGTAGTAGTATTAATGATAAAGTGTCAATTGAGGAAGGGGGAGATTTCGACTGCTACTGAATAACATTAATGTAGCCAGCTGGGGAATTGAATTAAGAAATCAGAAATCTCATTTTATCTATAGCAGTTTATTATTAAATGGTAAATAATAGAAGAGTTGATAGAATTAAGACTAATAGAGAATGTTAATATGTATTTTGACAATCAAACGGAGATGGAGACAGGCGTTCAATCCTGGTAGTATTTGTAATATGAACATGTAGATTTTAAGCGATGGTTACAGTATAACGATCACTCTATTCTGTTATTTAATAAAATGTTTTTGGATTTCATAATACAAACTAATTCCATATTACATAATTTACAAAATTCCTGTCCGTGGGATATTGAGGGGCCACGCTATTATATCCCATTTTAGGTTAAATAGTTGGTTATTTTCACGCAGCTGCCAAGCCTTGTCTGCGAGTGTTGTTACATAACGCTGGTTTTCATGTTTTATCGAGTAACGATGTCTATAAAGGCGTGATTTGAAGGAGCTGGCTGTAGATCCCACATAGTACCACTTCTGTCTATCCGATTCGATAGTACATTTGTATATGATGTTGCGTTCAAGACACTGATTGTTCAACGGACACATTCCTGGTTGGACACAGTTACAGTTATAATTTTGCGTTGTTGTATTGTCATGGATGGGTTGATGAGGTTGCTTAGGTAGGACAGGATGTTGTTTGTTGTTTTGTGATGTTATAGCTAATGTTTTACGTGTATTGTTATGTGTTGGAAGGCGTTTATACAACCGTTTTGCGTTAAGCTTTTTTATATGTCGTTCAATATTAGGGGCGGTTGAATATGAAAGTCGAATAGTGTTAGGATTTAAGATTTTATTATATTTATGTGATGTTGGAAAGTGTTTTTTAACTAATCGAAAGAATTGTGAGGGTAGATTGGTTTTAATAGAGTTGTTATAGACCGGGTTGTACCAAATATACTCTTTACATCGCCTTCTGTTTGGTAGTGTGCGACTATTATTGTGTCTATTGCGGTAGTGTATGTATGGTGGTGATTCTGTGCTATTTCTACTCCTATGGGATTTATTTTGGGTGTTTTGGTGATCTCTGACTATATACTCTATATTATCTAGGTGTCCGGCTTTCCTAAGTGCATCATCATAATATTCGGCATGTTCTTTGAAGGTTTGTTGGTTGGACGACAGGCGGGAGATTCTAAGAGAAACATTTCTAGGGATGGATTTAATTATAGAGAGTGGATGGTTAGAACTCGTATTTACATATTTAATGTTCTCATTTAGTTTATGGAACGGTTTAATCGTTTCTGTATTGAGATTCAAAGTAACATCAAGGAAATTGACCTCTTGAGGTTATATTCAAATGTAATATTTAATCCTAGTTCCTTAAAATGCTTTCTGATATTTTTACGCATCCTTTCTAAATTCTGGTTATTCATATGCTTAACTAATAGGAGCGCATCGTCACGGTAGATTCCACCGTGGAGATCCTTGAATTTTCCTTGTAGTCTGTGGGTGATATAAATTCCCACAAGATCTGTTACTTCCGCCGAATCATTGGAACCCATAGTAATATCAAAATTAGAAGGTCTATCTTTGCGAACCCAGTAGCTATCATCTAATTTAACTATAGTTTTCCTCGCTTCCATAATAATTTTAATTTCAGCATCCGTAAGGTCGGAATTAGCCTTAGCGAACGAAAGAGCTTCATGTAGAGTATCAGGTGAAATTGAGGAATAATATTCATCAATATCAAACTGAATAAATTTTGATTTTTTTCTTATCAGTAATGTTATTAAACCATCTTATTGCTTCATGAGTGTTACCCCATAGTTTAATTTCTACTTTAACCTCAACTTGGGGGATAATTCTGTCTAGTATATATTTGCTAATTTTTGCCTATATCAGATTTAGAGGGGCATATTAGTCTAATTTTAGGGTTAGTATCGAAGTTTACCTTGTGGTCCTTCAGGTTGAAGGATGGTATAGCTGGTGTTAAGAGTTGCGTTCGTATATATATATATGTGTGTGTGTGTGTGTGTATGTGTGTGTGTGTATCTCTCTATATATATATATTTCTCCCTGTTTTCATATATATATATATATATATTGAGTGAATTTGAAAGACCAAAGATCAATATTTTTTATTGGAGAAGGTAAGATATTTTTTCTCAAAAATGTCATTGCACTGTTTTGTTTCCACTTATGTATTTTTGGAAAATTTTATTTATTAATTATAAAAATTAAATGATAGCATTCTATATGTAGGTGGGCCCCCTTTATCTGACAACCAATATTGTTAGACCTAGTGCGCCACTGTATAGATATATTTATATTGCTAATCATATATATAGGAATAAGGTAAGCACAAATCATAGTAGATTGAAATATCATAGAGAGGGGGGGGGGGGGTGCAACAGAAATGAAACATGGATTACAGGTTAAAATATAGTCTAGATATATGTGAAACAAAACGAGGATATAGTTTGTGGAACACCCAAATGATTTAGAAGTCGAATTTAAGTAGGAGCAACAATATTAGGAAGGCATGAACGACAACACAACAATTTTGAAAGTAGGTTTAGATGTATGAATTTTCATAAGATTTTCGTAGGTCTCTCTGTGGCCTAGCGGTAGGGCTAGAGACGGTGGAGATCCTGGCCTTGGGTTAAATCCTGGTCAATAGGTACATGTAACCTTTTTCAGTTTATATTTTACAACCAATAGACCAGTATCGAACTTCAGACAATATAAAATAGGTGCGCCCAAACGCATACAGCCAGAGCGATGATTAGACAATGTGAATAATACTTGAGAAAGTCGGGTAAAGAATCCAGTTTTTTCTGAAGATATACGACTACGAATGGAGTTCTATTTCCATGAAACCATAGAAATATCTGAGGCTACATTAATCCATTATGTCCTTCAATTTCTAAATATAGAAGGTTGTTGTTTCTCAAAGGTTGACATGGTTGAGAGGCAAAGTAGAGATTACAACGCTGTTATTTTACCAATTCTACAAATCAATAGAATCTTAGTTGTCACTAGATTTATTATATTGATTTCCGGCTAATTAAAACACTTATAACACTAAATCTAGTAGACATATGAATATTGAAGGGAAAACATCGGTTAGCTTTTTATATAGTGTCTATAAATATATATAAGTATTATGCATATATATATATATAAGTATTATGCATATATATATATATAAGTATTAAATTGTTAAACAATATTTGATGATTATGTCAAAGAATGATTTTTACAGTAGATTGGAAGCGCTCAACGGTGGGATGAGGACGTACTGTTGTATATCCGAAATATGTATAATAAAATGTAATTGATCAAAATAACATCTATTTTATTAATACTTATATATATAAACATATATATATATATAATGTGTGTGCGTGTGTGTGTATATATATATATATATATATATATATATATATGTATATATATATATATGTGTGTGTGTATGTGTCTATGTGTGCATGCGTGTGTGTATGCATGTGCATAGGGGGTTGTGTCTGCGCGCGCCTGATTGTGTGTGTGTATAAATCCGATTACTGTCCAAAACGTTATTTCCTACGTTATGTTAGCTGATTGATTAATGATGAATGCTTGTTTCTTTTTGGTGTATATGCATATGGATGTTTGAAAGTATGTACATATGTATATATATATATATGTGTGTGTGTGTGTGTGTGTGTGTGTGTGTGTGTGTGTGTGTGTGTGTGTATGTGTGTGTGTGTGTGTGTGTGTGTGTGTGCGTGCGTGTGTATACATTCATACATTTATATGTATGTCTCTGAACAAATGTCTATGTATATATGTATTAGTCTGATGGTGTATGTCATCTTTTGTGACGGATGTAATTCTTTCAACCGACAGGATTTTAATGTTAGATTTTCAAGGGAGTTACTGCTATTTGGTAAGCTGATGAATTTGAAAACGTTGAGCTGGTGGTGATGATGATGATGCTGACAGCTATGATGAAGACGATGTTTATGATAAGGAGGGGGATGATGACGGCGCTAATGGTGATGATTATCGTGATAATTGTTTCTACGTTAGGCACAAGGCCAGCAATTAACCAGTGCATTACTGGTACTTTATTTTATCGACCCGTAAGGATGAAAGGCAAAGTGATAATGATAATAATGACAGACCTGATAAAATTAAGATGATGATGATGATGATAATAATAACGATGCTGACTTTGAGGGCGTGTTTTCATTCGTGAATCAATATTCCGAATGGATTTGGAAATGCACGAGCATACTTGCCCGAGGCAGAGTCCGCATGATCAGGTTATCCCTGATCCTTTTAAATCTCAAATTAATTCGAGTTGTAGCAATTTTGCCACCACAAATTCAATTGTTTACAAAATTGAGTTTCTATTGGGCCACCACAATAACATTAGGTAAATGTTGATGATTATGATGTTGTTTATGATGATGATGGCTGTAATCATAATGATTGTAATAATGTGTGATGTACATGATGCTCTGGCGAGTGGTGGATATTGTCAATGTGGTACAAGTGATGGTGTTGTTACCACTGACAACAATCATAATCATCATCACCGCCATACTCCTCATCATATATCGCATTGTACGCGATATGATATTTAAGTAAATATGTAAATAATTGAAACCTGAATAATGTTAGGCATTATTGTATATGTTAATATTATGTAAATGTTCATCAAGTTGTTCTAAATATGTTGGTCACAATAATGCTAAAAAGCGTGAGAACAGAGATATTCTGTACATTGAATGCCGTATACATTGATTCAACCCACGATAAAGTAAGAACTTCGTTACCGGCAATCACACTATTTTATTTCTCTAGATTTAAATAATATTTCCTCCTCTGATGCAATATTATTGCCAAACCTATTCTTCTTTTAACTACTCTTATTAAAGTAATATTTTTGGTGGAGGGTCAGAATTTTTTTCAGAACGACGTAATATAAAAAAGTTGTAATTCTAGAAACTTATATCCAGTATATGTCAATCTAAATCTACATCATTGTCAAACTATCAATTTGATTTCACTGTAAAGCCCACGTGAAATGGAGTAATCTAAATTCCTTTATTTTAATTACGACTCCAGTTAACATTAAACACTGCATTTAAGCAGTTTTAGATATCGCTTCTATAAAAGTGGTGATTTCCCGCTTCGTTGCGTAGTTTACTAATTAATGTCACATGCGCCATTTTATATTCAATTTAACGTTTATTCTCTAGAGACAAAATGTGAAAAAAAACTAACAAAATTAAAAAAAACTAATTCATTTGACCACACTGAACTACCTTCAGCAATTAATTATTGCTTTTTGTGTCTCCTCGGTTGGATTGCATTTGAATCTCTCTCTCTCTCTCTCTCTCTCTCTCTCTCTCTCTCTCTCTCTCTCTCTCTCTCTCTCTCTCTCTCTCTCTCTCTCTCTCTACTCTCTCTATTTATTTTTTGTTAATGTGCGGTTCATTTTTGTTATCTATTTTTCTTCTCTCCTCTGAAATTGAATAACTGGCTTTAAGATATCGCGCAATTTATTAATGCTATCATTTTAGAGCCTGTAGCAAATGTTTAAATTCACAATTAAAGCAAATGATCAACAAACTTAAAATGAATTTTTTCAATCATTTAAACTGTATATTTTCTGTTGCTTTATTCTTCAAATTTGTTTGGCGCAAAGAAGAATCTCCGGAGAGGAGTGTTTTGAATAATAATTTAGCAAAAATAACGAAAATATTGATTAACTCGTTGTGAACTGTTACAATAATGTACATATATTTCTTATTCCGCATTGTTACAATTCATATGTCGTTCCAAGTTAAAGAATATACCATCGGTTATGATATCGTCCAGTAAGTTCGTCTATTCTTCTTGGCCCATTTATTCCTTCTAGCATGTCCTGTCAGAAGCAACCATCTCCAGCTGATCTAGCTGCATCTCCAAGTAAGACCAGCCGAGCTCATGGATGTTATCCAACCATCTTGCTCATGGTCAGGGTCTAGGTCTCCTGCCGTTTAGTTTTGCCCGTAAAATCTGTCCAGCGATTATTTCCGGAGACACTCTAACCATATGCCCATATTATCAGAGCTGTCAACTCTCAATTCGGAGAAGTAGCGTCTCTACCTGGAGTGATTCGCTGATCTCAGAGTTACGCACTCTATCGAGTAACAGTACACCAAGAAACCTTTAGATGAACCTTATTTCGGCCGCTTGTATTCGCGATCGTATTCTTTCGGTCATTAACCGAAGATTCATTGCCACAGGCGAAATATAAATATTTTCAACGGGGGACTCTAATTCGGGTTAACTATTGTGTAATTTCATATCGCATATAAGTAAATCCCAACTTAGATAATATATGTGTAACATATGATATGTTTACTCTTACATAAATAGACGCATGTTTCTCTGCGTTCCTCATCAATCAAATCAGCAAACAGCCATTTGGTGACGAAATTGATGTCCATCAACAAAATATAGAAAACCATCAACATTTTATTAAAATATTATATATAATTATTTCTACTTCTGGCACAAGGCCAGCAATTATCACAGTGTATTACTGGTGCTTTCTTTTATCGACCCCTTAAGAATGAAAGACAAAGTTAACCACGGGATTTGAACTCAGACCATAAATGGCCGGAACTCTCTTTGCTGCAAAGCATGGCGTCAGACCCTCTACCGATATTGCCAATCCACCGCCCAATATTATATATAATAATGCCACTAGTAATCTGAATTGTGTTATAATTGGATTAAGCGATCCATTTAAAGGTACTTTATTGATATTTAATAGAAATATATCTTCAGTTCGAAATCGGCCGAGATAAACATTGACTTAAATTAATAAAAGTAAATTACGAATAACCACAGGAGTTGATATATTCAAGTATTACAATACTCATGAATACGAGATGTATTAGTCATGTGATAATTATTATTGTTGAGTTAGGTCGAAGACTTAGTCAAATTCTAAATAAGCTTACACCATTAACGTTAAAATAGTGGGACATTTCCCACCACAAATCCTATAATTCGTTTTGATTCTGTGCGGAATAAAATAGTACAGTAACATCTTTAAAACACCGTGTTACATTGAAAGAGATTTTTAAATATACTAATAATTCAGTGTTAATCTTGAGGATTCATTGTTCTTTTAGTTATTGATTAGCTGCATGTCATCCTTACTAAAGTGTTCGTATTAATAGAAAGCATTCCATAGGGCGGTGGATTGGCAGTATCAGTAGAGGGTCGGACACCATGCTTTCCAACATAGTTACGTCCCTTTATGATCTGAGTTCAAATCCCGCCGAGGTTGACTTTGCCTTTCATCCTTACGGGGTCGATAAAATAAAGTACCAGTAATGCACTGGGTAATTGCTGGCCTTGTGCCTAAAGTAGAAACAATTAATAGAAAGCATTCTTTGCAGCACAGAGTTTCGGAGGTCATGCTTTGCAGCATAAAATTACGCCACTTTACGGTCTAAGTTAAAATCAAACCGAGGTTACCTCTGCATTTTTATTCCTGACAGGGTCGATGACAGAGTACTTTCCCGTACTCGGGTCGATTTAATCGACTTCCCCCTCCCCCAAAGTTGCTGGCCTTGTGCCTATACAAGAAGCCATTATTAAAGGCATTCTGTTCCTGACGTTACCGTCTGTTTCACTTGTACAATATGCCGCGAAAAACATCATACAGTGAATCCTTTTCTTATGTGATGGACGCGGGAAATTTGATATAAATGCCGTCTGCCACCATTATTTTTCATGAGCCTCAGGCGGTGAATTGGCAGTATCGGTAGAGGGTCGGACACCATACTTTCCAGCATAGTTACGTCCCTTTACGGTCTGAGTTCAAATCCTGTCGAGGTTAACTTTGCCTTTCATCCTTACGGGGTCGATAACATAAAGTACCAGTAATGTACTGGTTAATTGCTGGCTTTGTGCCAAAAGTAGAAACAATTATTTTTCATGAGCCTAAGAGCCACGTACATCCCATCTCATATCATTGATTAATTTCAGTGAGTATACATACATATATATATACATGGAGGTTTACTGTAAACGTAAATTAAATATAACTGCGAATTATAAGACGTAGCTATTAACATGAGGAATTTGGGAGTAAGCACATTTAATTATACCTCCTTACACAGAAAAACTTACGAGATAGCTCCTATACCTACATTTCAGACGTTATTGTCTTTCTACCTATATGGTTCAATGTATGGAAGAATATCCCTATATCACCTTATATTTTAATAGTAATCCTATGGTCTGTTGTTTTTAATTATGAGGGACTAGTGTGTACATTATGCTTATTTCTAAATTTATGACGGTAGGGAATTGACCCGAAGAACGTTAACCTTTATTTCTATTAGTTTTTGTAGCTACCAAGATGTATCTCTCACTAGCTCATATTACGGTTTACATATTTATAATTCATTAATGGGGAATATCAAAATTGCTGTCTTTTCTAAGCAAATACCTCCGTATTACTTTCAGCAGTTGGTTGATGTTGTTCCTTAAACCTGACCCGCCCCTGATTGAGATAAACATTCATCAACGCAAATCTAGTGGTAACCATAATGTTTTTCATATATTGCAATAGGCAATATGTGTATTTAGATAATAGAGTGTGATTTTATGGAGATTAAACAACCGTACAATGAGCAATGTTTCTATTCAACCAGTATACATTGCGTTAATGCGTTACGCAAATGGTGATATTTGGAATAAACATTGTTATTCCTTATGAAATACACTTTAGTGTGTGTTGACGTTTACAACTTTCCATTTCTTTCCATTTTGGATTGACGGTTTCAGTTAAATATCGATTATTGACGAAAACTGTTTCGAAAAAATGTGTAAGTAAAATGAAAATAAAATGAAATAACTAAAGCCATCGCATCAGCTTTGGTGAGAAACTAGCAAATATAGTCATGTTTTTAAAAATATACTTTGTCACATCTACGTAATCAATTCATGTAAGAGGAAGGAAAAATAATTAAAATGTTACTATATCAACAAATATTTTCTTAATATTGATATACGTATCGGCACACTGTCTCCTTCATCGAAAATATCTTTACACAAGAGAACCACATTTTTCTTAATTTTCCAATCGTTTTTGAAATCACTAAGAGATTGAAATATTTTTAAAAATTAGATTACAGGACATCACAAATTATTTCGCAAGAGTGATTCTTGCTGGATGAAGGATATGAGAGTATTAAAATACACAACATATTTATACATAGTTAGGTCCAAACATGCGAACGAAGACATAATGGTATTTCTGCATCATGTTTGTATCGCATTTCTCCAAATATATAATTGACACAAAATTGAAAATTTTCAGTAAACGAAAATTGGAAAGAAAATTAAACAAGTTAGAAGCAAAGTTCTCAGTTTAGAATATAAAAATTCCCTTCTGCCTGAATAGTTTTCAAATTTATTATTCGTTATCCAGAGATTTTTTCCTGGAAGGACTTAAAAAGTAAAGATTGATAATGTACTACCAAATTGACATGTATATATTTGCACGCGTATGCATAACCGGACATAGACATAAACATTCTCGTGCGCAGTGATGTATGCACATATATACACACGTAAATGTTTAAATAAAGGACGAAAGTGATCATGATTACAGGTCTGTGTATATATATAGACGTAAGTATATTAATAGACGTGCGTGTGTGCGCGAGCCTATTAGCCTGTACATATATATATATATATATATATATATATATATATATATATATATATATATATATATATATATATATATATATGTATATATATATGTATATATGTATGTATGTGTATATACATATATATATATATGTATATATATATATGTATATATATATATATATGTATATATATATGTATATGTATATATATATATATATATGTATGTGTATATACATATATATATATGTATATATATATATATATATATATGTAAATATATATATGTATATATATATATGTATGTATGTATATATATATATATGTATATATATATATATGTATATATATATATGTATATATATATATATATATATGTGTGTGTGTGTGTGTGTGTGTGTATATGCACACACACAAATTGATATAGATGCATACATAAACATAAACATGCATATATACATCACATATACATACATACACACATAAATACGTATATACAGATACACACACACACACACACAAAATGCAATAGCTCAGGAATCGACACAAATAGTAAAGATATTATGTGATGTGAAATGTGAACATGAAAATTAACCAAGCAAATTACATCAAAAACACCTGTCATTCGACATGATAGCTTTTCCTATCAAACAATCTATCTATCGCCATTTTGTTGACTTGCGGTCTCTCTTTTTTTAATTATCATTTTTATTTTATTTTACACAGCAAATCTTCATTGTGATGTTATTTCATTTACAATTTAGAAAAAATAAACATCATTCTTCGGCACGCACAATAATTACTATGCAACTATCACGCTTAGTTAAGTTTACCATTAAACAATGTCGCACACATTCTTCTCTTTACTTCTGCTGACACAAACATAATAAAATGATATTATCTTTTTTTAAAGTAGTGTGTTTTATTATTAGTTTCTATGCCAAGATATTTTTTCAATCTTACTTCGTGTATATATTTATCTTTAATTTACCAATATTTTGTATACATTTTTTTCGTTCTGTAAAAATTTACCTTTAATTTTCTCATTATATTCCGTGCACGTCATTTTATTGAACACAAATCTCAAAATAAATCAAACCTCTGATGCTCATCTATATATATATATATATATATATATATATATATATGTGTGTGTGTGTGTGTGTGTGTGTGTGTGTGTGTGTGTGTGTGTGTGTGTGTGTGTGTGTGTGTTTGTATGTGTGTACATGCATGCGAACATATATACATACAACTGTAAATATATATACGTTACAAAGAGGGGGAGGGGGAGAGATAGATAGATAAATAGATGGATAGATGGATGAATAGATATATAGAAAGATAGATCAGTGGCCCTTCAATCCCCGAGGAACAATTATTATGGTAGCTGAAAACATTTGACAGAGAACAGTTTACTATGAAACATGTCTCCGTATCTGGGAGAATTTGACCCATCATTGATGTCGCATTGGTTTAAATTGTTTCTGTACTCCTACTCCTGTTGTGCCTAATGGTCTATTTTTCGACACCAGTATATATTTTCTACTGCTAATATTTCTTTTATCGTTACCGTAATCTTGAAATGCAATTTCGGCCTCTACATGATTTGAACATAGAACATAAAAAGGCGGACTACATAGCACAGATATTTCTTATGACATTTTCTTGCTGCATATGCTTGTATGTATATATATATATACAAAGTCTTAAAACGATCAAATTTTAGTTTAGATCATTTATTAGCTGACAATTGTTTCTTCCAGGGGGAAGTCTGGAATCATCGGAGCATAAGGAATGTCGAAAACCTGCAACTAGAATCCTAGTCATTTAGAACATTTTGGGTACATAGTTGTTATTAGTGTCAAAGGCTTCATGTGGAGATTCAGGAGTTAAAAAGATGTTCCGCCTGAAATAACTCAATTACAGGCAGCACTGGTCGGAAGTGTAAGTTAAAGTTAAAAGCACAAGCAAAAAAGTCACAAGCAAAAAAACACAGGGAAAGAAGTTATAAGCAAGGACAATTGGTGTACAATGCAGGAGTCAATACAGTCAATAATCATGTATGAGGAAAGAGTTATAATGCAGTTGAAATAAACTTATTTTGTGTGAGGTGTTAAAGCATGTTATATTTGTTATAAACATTTAAGATAGTGTGCAATTTTTTAGAGAGGCGCGTGGTGATAATGTAGGTATGTTTTATGTAAGGTGTAATGTAAAGCACTAGATAGAGTTGGGTATGTGATTTTCATTTAAGTGTTTTTGTGTTGTAGTTAGTATTGTTGTGCATGTGTTGTTTGTTACTCACAGCTATTAACCATGGGATTATTTTAAGTCGGTTATAGTCAATAGGCGTTTGTTTGTTAATTGTAAATTCCTCCGAATTACTGGCCGTGTTGTTATAGTAGGTATATTATCTCATACATTTTTTATCTGTAAATTATCTTTTCTAAGGTTTGTATTAACCGTTATTAAGCTGTTGGTAAACCGTTAGGTTACTTAATTTTATAAAATGATTTGATCGTTTTAACACTTCGTATCTCGGCTCTGTAAAACACTCGAAAATTTGCATTGAGCCTTTTGTCATACCGGTAACCGGCTAGTACTTAGTACTACCCTACATATTTATAGTTATATCAAACATCTATAAATATAAATATAAATATAAATATTACTATATATATATATATATATATATATATATATATGGGGGGGGGGGGCTGTGTGTATGTGTATATATATATGCATGCAAGTGTACACACACAAGTGCACATATATATTGTTTATATGCATGGATTTATATATAACATGAAGAGAATCTAAGTTTGGTATAATTTCCTTTTCGACTATGACGAGCATGAATATGTTAAAATTCCTGATATAGATGTATGAATGAAAACATGAATTAAATCTAAATAGAAATACAGTATAATATAATACATAGATGAGGTAATGATGGAATAAAATATTTTTTGGAACACAACAGAAAATATATAACATGGGAAATTATTTTACAAAATATTATTTTAATGTGAACGGGTGTGAAAAAACAATTTACACGACTTTCTATTATCGTAAACTTAAATAGGAATGGTATTCCTATAGAGATTATGGTGCGTGCTGATGACTGCCCTCTTTGGTAAAGTGCAACTGATATAGGTTCACAGTGAAGATGTGCTTATTAACATGCACACTAACGAAAATGTCGGTAGATAGATTATTTGTTAAGAAAAGGAATTCGACATATGGAAGTGGTTCTACGAATGGGATATCTTGCCAAATCCTTCATGTTTACATCAGAAAATTAAACATCATATGTGTGCATAAATGAGAGCTTCTCTTTCTCTATAAATCTCTCTCTATATATATACATTCGTTAATATCCATATGTGTGTGTGCGTTTGTACGCATATATATATATATATATATATATATATATATAAGGATGGAGGCGTGGTAAGGAACGAGGCCTGGTAAGGAACCAGAAGGACCACACCGCACCAGAGTACTCAATACTTAGGGTAGTAGAGTGGGTAATAGGAAAATGTTTAACCCCAACGGCAGAGCTCAAGCCGTTTCGACGGCTATTTCTGGACTCGCTCTAGTCCAGACATAGTCTTCGAAACGGCTTGATCTCTGTCGTCGGGGTTAAAAATTTTCCTATATATATACTTTGGGAGGGTCATGTTGCCAATAAGAAACACACGCACCAGTTGCTTTCACTTCAATTTATTATATATTTATAAATTTATATATTTACAAATCTACAAACTTTTAAATTTCTGGTTGGTTGGTTGGTTCCACAACCAGATAGTTGTTTATATATAGTCATAGTCCTTTCGTCACACACTCTGTGACCTCTTCAGTGACTGGGGATTCCTTTCTTTGTTTCTGTGCCTTTCCTTTCTTCTGTCCTACGCCATTTTGTTTCTGTGTGTGTGTTGTGTGCTCAGTTTGCGCATGCGCCACATCCGGGTGTCTGTGTGTGTTTGTGTTCATTTATCTATTTGTTTATTTATTTATTTATTTATTTACATGTTGTTGGTTGGTTGTTTGTTCTATGTGTGTGTGTGTTTTCATTTTGTCCTTAATTGTAAGTTGTGATGTTGCTGTTCCACTCATATTTTCTATTTAATTTTGGTTGTAATTCTTTTATGCTTACTGCCTCTGTAATTTGCCTAAACATTGCATCTTTTCTGTGTGTGGATTCTATTTTTATTTCTATGTTCTCTAATTTACCCTTGTGTTCTATCTTAGCATGTTGGTAGAGCACAGATGATTCTTTATTATCTTGAAGGTCTCGCCAGTGTTCATTTATTCGTTCCCCTATACTACGAGCTGTCTAACCTATGTACACTATATTTTTGTTTCTACATTGTCCTTCAGTACATCTTATGCTATACACTACATTTCTAGTTTTACAGTTAATATGGGGGCTTATTTTACAGGTTATACATTCTTGTCTATACATGCGGGTCTTTGGAACGGGTATGTCTTGCTAATAATTGTTTTTACGGAGGTACCTGGTCTTTCTACTATCTTAATATTGAGTTTATGTTTATTTAGGGCCCTTCTAAATTTGTAGGCTAGTTCGCCTCTAGGGGTTCTATTGATGAACATTACACTCTGGTATTTATTGCTATCATACCATGAGTTTATTCTATTGGCCTTGTTCCTAGTTCTTTCTATTCTATTCCAAAATTTGCACCTATACAAGGGGCAGGTCCCATTTATGTCATTATTTACCATTTTTTCCCATTTGGTTCTGGCTCCTCTATACACTCTGATTCTATCTCTCTGATTGTAGCCAGAAAACTGCATACGGTGGATGAAGTGTTGTATGTGTCTCTCTAGTTCTTCGGGGTTGCACATGCGGGACAGATTTCTCATCACCCGTACCAAATCCGCAATCAGTATGTTGATTTTGGTATGGTCCGAAATGGCCGAGTTTCGGTGGATCAGATGTTTGGAAGTCATGGGTTTGGCATAATGGGAATGGAGGATTTGTTTTTGGTTGTTAATGGTATCTAACCAGAGCTCTGTGTCTAGTACAGGTAATCGATGGTTGGGGTGTCTACTTGGGTAGTCTATAGTAACTCTAATGCTCTGGTGGATGGAGTTTGCTATTTACTGGATGCTTTCCATTGTGTTTTTCTCTTGTTCCTGACTGTTATTTAGTGGGGGTGTCTTAACTACGATGTTTATATCATCTGCGTAGCGGGAGTACATTATCAGGGTTAAGCTGTCTTCTAATTGTTCTTTAAGTTTTTGTTTAAGTCTACTGTCCCACCATACCATGAATAGGTTAGCTATGTCGCCTGCAATGCTAACACCAATGGCTGCTCCTTTCTCTTGGGCATATGTTTTACCATTAAATTTGAACATAAGTTCCTTAAGGGTTAATTTTATGCTGGCCCCTACCGCATGTGCAATCATTTTCTTCAGTTCATCGTGGTTTCCGGGTGTCCGTATGGCTCTGGTCCACCCGTTCCATCTATCTGTGTGGGTTTTCTTGGCCATTGAGGTAATGGTAGGTGGTCTGCCTCTTGCTGGTCTTGTAGGGCACAGGTTGCTAAGGTCATAAGTGTCTAGGTAACTATTACTATCGGTAAGCTTAAGTAGAAGTCCCAGATCACTGGTATCAATCCCACGGAACTCAACCTTGCTCTCGCTGATCATTTCTACGCATTTCTCCACAGCAAAATCCCCGTCAATAGATGGATACAGGGACACAACATCCATACTGCCTATTATGCAGTTTGTTAGGTCCCCAGATCTGTTACTCACGCCGATTCTGCTGAGGAGGTCCTCCGTGCTGCCACATACATCTGTTGCCATCTCAATGATGGGGCGTATGATCAGGGAGAGGAAGTAGGACAGTCTGTAGTTACTAGCAATGTTAGCTCCACAGACTGGCCGTGTTGTTGGTCCCGCGACAGGGTCACAGCCCGTTTTATGGTCTTTTCGAAGCCCATACAACGCCGGCACGTCATTGTTCCAGGCCTGGAAGGTGTTGGCAGTCCTTTTGTTGGGCTGCATTATATTCGTCCACATCACCATATGGGCATTGAGGGCTTTTTCTCTATCCTCATGCTCCTGTGGTGTTACCTCTCTTGTGTTAGTGATGTGGGGTTGCATTGCCTGGATGTAGTTTGGCAGGCTGTCAACCGACATTCTGCCAGACTTGTCTGTTGGAAAGCATGCTATCTCTCCATTACGTGAGCGCTGCATGAGCTTACGCAAGCCATTTGCAGATTTTTCTCCCAGTTGCTGGGCCTCTATTCTATTATGCTACTTGCTATACTGTTCTATAATATTTCTAAGTTCGGATTTAGCAATACTAAATTGTGCTTCTGTTTGTTCATCGACCTGCGACGGCAACTGCGTGCGTTTGTTAAATGGTAAAGTCGTGGCGTAGACTCGTCGCAGGTCGAATGATTTATCGGAGGGATTATAAAACGGAGTGTTCCAGGCTGCTGCTTTATGTGTACTAGTGCTATTGTTATTGTTAGTTGCGTTGTTTCTATTTCTATTTCCCCCAACAGCCTCATGGTTGTTTCTATGTCTCTCATAATTACTCATGTCTCTTTCCACTGGCTCAATGTTGTTATCTACCCTATTTTGTGTGTCTGTGTGTTCGTCTTGGTTATTCTCTTTGTCCTTAGTCTCCCATCTCCTTTTCCTTTTAATCTTATTACTTTCCCTTATTTCTCTGATTGCTGTGGTACTGTCATTACTTGTTTTCTGTGTCTGTGTGTTTGTTAAGATTGTGGTGGTGGTGAGAGGCATTGAATGCGTGTGTGTTGTTGTTGTTGATGTGTGCTGTTGTTGATGTGTGTTGTTGTTGTCTCCGTGTGTGTTATCGTTGTTGTGTGTGTTGTTATTGTTGTTTGTGTCTGCGTGTCTGTTGTTGTTGTTTCTGGGTATGTTGCTATTGTTGTTGTTGTTAATGTGTGTGTTGTTGTTATTGTTGTTTGTGTCTGTGTGTCTGTTGTTGTTGGGATGTGTGTTGTATATGTGTGTGCGTATATTGTTGCTTTTGTTTTTCATGCTCCAGCGTAGTTTTGTAAATGATTTTTCTATTTCTGACAGACAACTAATCATATTTACCTTCTTGAATGTCGCAAATTTGGGCGGCAGACATAACGCAGATATTTCATCATTATCTATTTTTGCGTTCCCATAAATGTTGGTGTTTTTGTTGTTGAACTCTTCTGATAATGAGGTGTCGGTCATCTTGATACCGTCAATTTTGTCGGGATATCTATTGGTATACTCTATAGTATCCTGATTTAGCTTTGCCTGTTTAAGCCACTTTAGTTTCCTGTTAAGGTGCTTATCACATTCTTGAGTAATGTACTGTTCTTCGGGGCGTATAAGGCTTATAAATATTAGTTTCTCTGTTGGTGTGGTGATTCTAGCTACTTCTTGTATTGAGTTACGCTTTTGTTTTTCTTGATGACTTAATTCTCTACAATCTTCTTTTTTATGTTTAGAATTAAAGTTCGTTTTAGCCTATCTGCTTGTTTTTTGGTGAGTTGTAATCTTCTAACGTCGGTATTGATGGTGTTGGTGTAGATTCTAGAAGTGGCGGACAGCTTTATGAAGGATAGTTGTCGAGATGTTATGGTTTTTCGTAGACAACAGAACATGGTGGTTTTCAGTATCTTGTTAGCCTGGCTAAGACTTACGATATTTCGTTTCTGAATTTGTTTAGCAAGATTCTTTATCTGAAATCGTGTGTTGAAACCGATATTGTTATACTTTGGAAGGGTCATGTTGCCAATAAGAAACACACGCACCAGTTGCTTTCACTTCAATTTATTATATATTTATAAATTTATAATTTTACAAATCTACAAACTTATAAATTTCTGGTTGGTTGGTTGGTTCCACAACCAGATAGTTGTTTATATATAGTCATAGTCCTTTCGTCACACACTCTGTGACCTCTTCAGTGACTGGGGATTCCTTTCTTTGTTTCTGTGCCTTTCCTTTCTTCTGTCCTACGCCATTTTGTTTCTGTGTGTGTGTTGTGTGCTCAGTTTGCGCATGCGCCACATCCCTGTGTCTGTGTGTGTTTGTGTTCATTTATCTATTTGTTTATTTATTTATTTATTTATTTACATGTTGTTGGTTGGTTGTTTGTTCTATGTGTGTGTGTGTTTTCATTTTGTCCTTAATTGTAAGTTGTGATGTCGCTGTTCCACTCATATTTTCTTTTTAATTTTGGTTGTAATTCTTTTATGCTTACTGCCTCTGTAATTTGCCTAAACATTGCATCTTTTCTGTGTGTGGATTCTATTTTTATTTCTATGTTCTATAATTTACCCTTGTGTTCTATCTTAGCATGTTGGTAGAGCACAGATGATTCGTTATTATCTTGAAGGTCTCGCAAGTGTTCATTTATTCGTTCCCCTATACTACGAGCTGTCACACCTATGTACACTATATTTTTGTTTCTACATTGTCCTTCAGTACATCTTATGCTATACACTACATTTCTAGTTTTACAGTTAATAAGGGGGCTTATTTTACAGGTTATACATTTCGTATCTATACATGCGGGTCTTTGGAACGGGTATGTCTTGCTAATAAGTGTTTTTACGAAGGTACCTGGTCTTTCTACTATCTTAATATTGAGTTTATGTTTATTTAGGGCTCTTCTAAATTTGTAGGCTAGTTCGCCTCTAGGGGTTGTATTGATGAACATTACACTCTGGTATTTATTGCTATCATACCATGAGTTTATTCTATTGGCCTTGTTCCTAGTTCTTTATATTCTATTCCAAAATTTGCTCCTATACAAGGGGCAGGTCCCATTTATGTCATTATTTACCATTTTTTCCCCATTTGGTTCTGGCTCCTCTATACACTGTGATTCTATCTCTCTGATTGTAGCCAGAGAACTGCATACGGTGGATGAAGTGTTGTATGTGTCTCTCTAGTTCTTCGGGGTTGCAGATGCGGGACACATTTCTCATCACCCGTACCAAATCCGCGATCAGTATGTTGATTTTGGTATGGTCCGAAATGGCCGAGTTTCGGTGGATCAGATGTTTGGAAGTCATGGGTTTGGCATAATGGGAATGGAGGATTTGTTTTTTGTTGTTAATGGTATCTAACCAGAGCTCTGTGTCTAGTACAGGTAATCGATGGTTGGGGTGTTTACTTGGGTAGTCTATAGTAACTCTAATGCTCTGGTGGATGGAGTTTGCTATTTGCTGGATGCTTTCCATTGTGTTTTTCTCTAGTTCCTGACTGTTCTTTAGTGGGGGTGTCTTAACTACGATGTTTATATCAACTACGTAGCGGGAGTACATTATCAGGGTTAAGCTGTCTTCTAATTGTTCTTTAAGTTTTTGTTTAAGTCTACTGTCCCACCATACCATGAATAGGTTAGCTATGTCGCCTGCAATGCTAACACCAATGGCTGCTCCTTTCTCGTGGGCAAATGTTTTACCATTAAATTTGAACATATGTTCCTTAAGGGTTAATTTTATGCTGGCCCCTACCGCATGTGCAATCATTTTCTTCAGTTCATCGTGGTTTTCGGGTGTCCGTATGGCTCTGGTCCACCCGTTCCATCTATCTGTGTGGGTTTTCTTGGCCATTGAGACACCCCAACCATCGATTACCTGTACTAGACAAAGAGCTCTGGTTAGATACCATTAATAACCAAAAATAAATCCTCCATTCCCATTATGGCAAACCCATGACTTCCAAACATCTGATCCACCGAAACTCGGCCATTTCGGACCATACCAAAATCAACATACTGATTGCGGATTTGGTACGGGTGATGAGAAATGTGTCCCGCAAGTGCAACCCCGAAGAACTAGAGAGACACATACAACACTTCATCCACCGTATGCAGTTCTCTGGCTACAATCAGAGAGATAGAATCAGAGTGTATAGAGGAGCCAGAACCAAATGGGAAAAAATGGTAAATAATGACATAAATGGGACCTGCCCCTTGTATAGGTGCAAATTTTGGAATAGAATAGAAAGAACTAGGAACAAGGCCAATAGAATAAACTCATGGTATGATAGCAATAAATACCAGAGTGTAATGTTCATCAATACAACCCCTAGAGGCGAACTAGCCTACAAATTTAGAAGGGCCCTAAATAAACATGAACTCAATATTAAGATAGTAGAAAGACCAGGTACCTCCGTAAAAACAATTATTAGCAAGTCATACCCGTTCCAAAGACCCTCATGTATAGATAAGAAATGTATAACCTGTAAAATAAGACCCCATATTAACTGTAAAACTAGAAATGTAGTGTATAGCATAAGATGTACTGAAGGACAATGTAGAAACAAAAATATAGTGTACATAGGTGAGACAGCTCGTAGTATAGGGGAACGAATAAATGAACACTGGCGAGACCTTCAAGATAATAACGAATCATCTGTGCTCTACCAACATGCTAAGATAGAACACAAGGGTAAATTATAGAACATAGAAATAAAAATAGAATCCACACACAGAAAAGATGCAATGTTTAGGCAAATTACAGAGGCAGTAAGCATAAAAGAATTACAACCAAAATTAAAAAGAAAATATGAGTGGAACAGCGACATCACAACTTACAATTAAGGACAAAATGAAAACACACACACACATAGAACAAACAACCAACCAACAACATGTAAATAAATAAATAAATAAATAAACAAATAGATAAATGAACACAAACACACACAGACACCCGGATGTGGCGCATGCGCAAACTGAGCACACAACACACACACAGAAACAAAATGGCGTAGGACAGAAGAAAGGAAAGGCACAGAAACAAAGAAAGGAATCCCCAGTCACTGAAGAGGTCACAGAGTGTGTGACGAAAGGACTATGACTATATATAAACAACTATCTAGTTGTGGAACCAACCAACCAACCAGAAATTTATAAGTTTGTAGATTTGTAAATTTATAAATTTATAAATATATAATAAATTGAAGTGAAACAACTGGTGCGTGTGTTTCTTATTGGCAACATGACCCTCCCAAAGTATAACAATATCGGTTTCAACACACGATTTCAGATAAAGAATCTTGCTAAACAAATTCAGAAACGAATATATATATATATATATATATATATATATATATATATATATATATATATATATATAACACATTTAGAGGATCTGCACCCATATGTGTGTATGTATATATATATATATATATATAAAAGATGTGCATACGAAGGCATTTCTGAATGTATAATATCTTTATATATGAGAAACATAAAAAAACACGTTATTAATCCCATAATGTGCGCACATCGCGATGCTTATTTGCATATTAGGCGATCTTCGCCGGATTGAATTATTTTCTGGTCTGTTTACATGTCTACACACTCAGTTTGTAAATTTATATTAAAATGTATGCTGTGTTGCTATTGTTTAATCTGTATGTATGGAGTTACAATTTTACCATATATTTCGGTTGCTTAACGCTCACATTCATTAAAATTTTAATTTACATCCAACTTCAGCGCTAATACCAGGCTAATTAGTACGTCAGTTTCATGTTATTACTGTCAGAGATTCAGTACATAATCCTATCGTTTACACAACTCCTTTTCTCTGTGTAGATGATGTATACGCCGTCTGATGAAAGTCCAGCATGGCTTAAAAACCAGTTAAATCTATTCATCAGTTTTTCAATTTATAGAAAAATACGTATATGTTTACATGTTTATACAGTCAATGTTGAAATTTATATACATATTTACTTAGTCTTGGTTACCTCTATTTTGTTTATACACCGATATAACTTTATCATATACATAAACATGGCGTATCTGTCTGGACTAAAGTGTCCTTTAGCATTACCATTCGAGAATTGACAATGGTATGAATGAGGAAATTGCATATATGAAAGATCAAACACACACATACAAAACACTTCAGATAAAAAAAGCAAATTAATAGAAATATTTTCCGAATCAATTATATTTATCGATAATGTACGTACGCATACAACCAGGCGAGGCATCAATACGATTACATAGAAAGTGTCTTCAATCGATCGAAATCTTGCACATTTAAGCGGAATTTGCTTTACCAGGATATTTACCTATTTGTCAGTTTATTTTGAAATATCAGATCATTTGAAGTCTCAACTATATTTTTATCTTTTTAAAATGAATTGAATTGCGAGGACTGACTCAAAAGAAAGATACAAAAGAGAGAAAAATATAGAATAAAAATATATCCATAATGCATTACAAGTGAGATGTGTTGTGTCATATCTGTCATATATAAAGACAGAGAGAGAGAGGGGAGGGAGACAGATTGAGATACAGAAATATATATGTATATATCGGACTCATACTTTTTCCTATATAAATATATATATATATATATATATATATATATATATATATATATATATATTTATATAGGAAAAAGTATGAGTCCGATATATACATATATATTTCTGTATCTCAATCTGTCTGTCTCCCCCCCTCTCTCTCTCTGTCTTTATATATGACAGATATGACACAACACATCTCACTTGTAATGCATTATGGATATATTTTTATTCTATATATATATATATATATAGTAGAATAATCGAGAATCGGAATTTCAGCCCACGAAATCACGATAAACAATATCCGATATATGTGGCAGAGGCCTCAATAATTTGGAAAAATCAGAGCTATAACTATCGTTAAAATACCAACACATAGAGGTCATGCCTAAAATCACCCATGCAGACGAAAATGAACGACCAGGAAGATTCGGGTCATATATATATATATGTGTGTATAGTAATAATAATAAATTTGAAGACTAAAATCCAAAGAGGGCTCGATATATATATATAGGAAAAAGTATATGTATCTATCTATATATATACATGTATCTATCTATCTATCTATATATATATATATATATATATATATATCTATATATATATATATATATATATATATATATATATATATATATATATATATATATATACGTGCGTGTGTGTGTGTGTGTAAGTGTATCGTATTTATGTATGCATGTTTATAAATACTTTAAAACTTTAAAATAAGCATTACCATACATGCACGTGAATGAGCATACGGGTGAACACATACACTCATATATACATGTCTATATATTTATATATATATATATATATATATATATATATATATATATATATATATATATATATATATATATATATATATATATATATATATAACGAAGGAAATGTGGTAAGGAATCAGATGGACCATAACGCACCAAAGTACTCAATACTTAGGGTAGTAGAGTGGGTAATAGGAACGAGTAGGAATCCCGGCGGCTGAGCTCAAGCCGTTTCGACGGGTAATTCTGGACTAAATGAAAATGTTTATCCTGGTAAATGAATAGCCGAACTTTTCAGGGGGTAATTCCATATATGGTAGAAGTGATTGTCACAAGGATTGGTCAAAAGAGATAGAGAGTTACTATGCTTCAATTACCTTACCGCTCCTTGGACTTTGCCGAGACACTTGCGCCCATCACCGACCAGAAAAGAAATATCATCCTCTACGCCAGGAAGACAGTCCTACTTTTCGACAACTCCAAATGGATAAAAAGAGCTCCTGACTCCCCCTTCGACGTCGTTATGGGCGCGACGCATTCGGCTGAGGTCACAGATCTTATAGGATTATTCCTACTAGTTAAACTCACCGATATGTTTCCTGCTTTCGGCCGTGGATTGTACCGTGATGATGGGCTCTTTACCCTTAAAGGGTACAACACCAGTAGTACAGACCGGGTGCGTAAACAATTAATCAGCTTCTTCCGCGACTGGGGATTTAAAATAACCCTACAAACGTCCCTAACCCGAGTAAACTTCCTGGCGTTACCCTTAACCTCGATAATGATCTGTACTACCCATACAGGAAATCAAACGACAACCTGCACTACGTCCACCGCCTGTCGAACCATCCTAGAAATATCACCAATAACCTGGTTAAAAACATCTCCCTCCGCATATCTCGTTTGTCCGCGAATGAGCAGATATTCGAGGAACATGCGCATAATTAGAACCAGGCCCTCAAGCGGAGTAGCTTCCGGCAGGAAATATCCTATTGTCCAGCCCCCATTGGCGGAACCAGTAGGCGACACCGGCGCTCACGCAACGTAACATGGTTCAATCCTCCCCATAACGCCGAGGTGACAACACCTATCGGGAAAATCTTCATTAGGCTCATCGAAAAACACTTCCCACTACAACACCGCTACCACAACATAATCAACAAAAATACCATCAAACTCTCCTACAGCACCACACCAAACTTTGCACAAAACATCGTCTCCTCTAACAACAAAAACTCAACCCCTATGGAAGAAATAACCTAGATAGCAGTGGAGAACCCACCAGGAGCTGTAACTGTCCTGATGGATCCATTTGCCCCCTCGACAACAGATGCAGATATCGTAATGTTATCTACCAGTGCAACGTGACGACGGACACCTCCAACAAAGTTTATATAGGATTAACCGCTTGTTACTTCAAGACCCGGCTATACCAACACAGACATACTTTCCGAAACCCAGTCCGGCGTCACGCCACTACACTTTCGGGCCACATCTGGGACCTCAAAAATGACAATATAACCTATAATCTCTCTTGGTGCTTACTGTCCAGAGCCAACTCTTACACGGGAGGATGCCGTCCGTGTAACTTATGCTCAGAGGAAACATTACAAATGGTGTTTTCGACGGACCAACTCCTAAACAAGAAAGACGATCTGGTACTGCATGCAAACAGATTGCGTAGGACATACCTTGCCCTCAAATCCCATAATGACCCGGGGGGGGGGCAACCAAGGGCTGAAACACCCCACTTGCCGACTTTGTAATGGGTAACCCTTGCTTACAAAGGTAGACGTAACTTTTCTGTAAAGATTTTCTTATATATTTTTTATCGTTTCTTCTATATTTCCTTCTTCCCCCATCCCTCCTTGTCCTTCCATCCCAGATCTCCTTCTTTGACGTCGTTCTTTTCAGCTTCTCGCCCACCCCGAAGCTGCCCTTCGGTCCTCTGTAGCCTCAGTACCCCCACCCCTCTTATTCTATGATAGAATTGCCGATTCCGCTTTTTATAGCAGATGTGCTAGACCCCCAGATACTTGCTTTCTTCTCTGATTGCTGCCCCATTTCCGTGATTTCTAGATTTCTTAGTGGTATTTCTGCTTTAGTTTCTCGTATATCAGTATTTTTGGTTAGTCTGAATTAATTTTTCGTATTAGTTTTTAATATATATTGTACGAGCATTTATGTAGTTTGTATTAGAATTTATGTATTGTAGCAGTACTTATATATATCGTATTAGTATTCATGTTTCGGGGTTCTGAATTAATATTTCCTATTAGTTTCGGGACTCTGAATTATTATTTCGTATTGTTTCGCCATCAATAAAACAGGGAAAAAACCACAAGTGTATGGAATCTATAACCTATGAAAGGCATGGTAGACACACGATAAATAAAAATATAAACTAAAGTGTAAATACGTACCTCTATAACTATATAACACACGTACAAATCCAAAGAGATCTGTTTCGTCAAGAAGTTGTTGACTGAAATGAGGTAGCCCATGTTTCATCAGCGCATGCAATACTATACATTCCAGACAATTCTAAGAGAATCTAAAGCGACTGCCCAGCTACACGAGGGAGAGAGTGTCACAGCATGTTTAGGGCAGTGAACCAGTGGTGTCTGAGGGACGAGCTGCTAGAAAGGGCAGCACAAAACCATTCAGAGAAGTGTGCTGGACCAAACAGAGAGAGAGGAAAGATTTATAACGAGCTAAATATCACGATAAATTAACGGAGCCATAGACTCTCGCTATTCCCTGTCAATAATGTACTCAAAGGAGAAGGAATCCTGAGTTCTTTAAAATACAATATGTTGGAAAGGTAACACACTAGAGAGAGATAGTGTGCCATCAATAAAATAGGGAAAAACCACCAGTGTATGGAATCTATAACCTATGAAAGGCAGGGTAGACACACGATAAATAATAATATAAACTAAAATGTAAATACGTACCTCTATAACTATATAACACACGTACAAATCCAAAGAGATCTGTCTTACACACGCTGATGAACCATGGGCTACTTCATTTCAGTCAACAACTTCTTGACGAAACAGATCTCTTAGGATTTGTACGTGTATTATATAGTTATAGAGGTACGTATTTACACTTTAGTTTATATTTTTAATTATCGTGTGTCTACCCTGCCTTTCGTAGGTTATAGATTCCAACACCGACACATACTTATATTTAGTTATCAGCCGTACTTAGAGTGAGGAATGAAATTTCGTTTCATTCTTTTCCATTTATCGTTTTCAGTATGCCCGGCCAACCAACTCACACGATATGCAAATTAGGCTGCTCAGCCGTTAATATGCATAAGGAAAGTATATACTTTCACACGTTCAATCGACTGACAGGAAGGTATACGGTGCTGATGACAGCTAATAAGCTAGAAACTAGTTCATCGTTCCTTTGTCAGTGTTGAAGAAAAGGGCAACGATGGTTGGCGAGCACTGCACGGCTTAATTCGGGCTGTTTGTTTACAAAAAAGCCGAACATTATAATAAATGTTCGGTAAACCCATACGTACATATATATATATGTGTGCATGCATGTATGTATATACATACTACTGTACGTCTGTATACATATATGTATGTACGTATACATACTTATATTTAAGTATCAGCCGTAGTAAGACTGACAAATGAAATTTCTTTTTTTCTCTTTATCGTTTTCGTGTGTGTGTGCATGTGTGTATGTGGATGCATGTCTACCTACATGTACAGTATATGAAGGTAGAAATTGAAACTGAATATTATTTTCAAATATAACACGTACAAAAATTTTGACAAAGCATTTGAGATTGTCTGCAAAATCCCCTTGCTTGTTTGAAAATATTGAAAGAAGCCATAGCATACCCGGAACAAATGAGATTACATTCCATGATTTACCAACGGCTGGAAAATGTCCTCGACAGTGTCTGCAATTTGATATTCAATATTAAGCTCAGGCATTCATGTGTCAATACGTTGAGCAGAGTTTATCATGGGCAGATATGTCAAAACTACGTGATCTCATCATATTAAATAAAACAAGCGCAGTAACACATGCAATTGTAGCGTTCTTTGCTATTTCAAACTATGCAATGTATAGTCGTATATACATACAGTTAAGAACTGTAAAATATAATCACTGCTTTTGCTAACCTGTATTCTTTTCCAACGCAAGCTCTATATATATGCCTCTGCGGAGTTAACATCTGAAATACACTGCACATTGTAAACGTCACATTCCCAATATTTTTATATACGTAGCATTATATGATGTAGTTTTAGTGCTTCAGTCACGTGGTATTTATTACGGTTCCATGTGTTCTGTGTTCAAATGTGCTTGGCACGTAAGATATTCATCATTCTGTATCAGATAAATAGAGTACTCGTCTATGACGATAGAAGGGTGACGTTTCTAGAGTGAGAAACCGACAGCCCTGCTGTATCTATTTCTCTATTTCGATTCTATACATTTAGATTGAAGAGACTTCTATAGCATGATTATATAGATGTAATCCACCAACTCTCTCTCTCTCTCTATATATATATATATACATATAAAGAGAGAAAAGAGAAAGAGAAAGATGTGTGTGTGTCTGCAGGTATTTATGTTTATATGTGGAGCGCCTGTTATTTAAATGCATTTAAAGCAAGAGTAACTGAAAGCCATTACACAACACAGCTAAAAGCAAATCTACATATGAGAACATTAGCGTGCAATAAATCTATATTATACAGAATTGCGAAAAACAAATAGCCACTGGAGAAAGAAAATGATACTTATGTCTGAATGTGTCGTGAAGGTCAATATTCAGTATAATGCTCGCAACACGAGCACCATCTACTCATCATAAAAACAGGAATTATATAAAACCAGTAAAAGAAGCCAAAGACCTTCTGATGATGAGACCGTGAGGGACTGCAAACGTCAAATAAATTATCGACTTCTGAAATTTGTCATTTCAAATGACCTGTCGAGGTCCTATTAGGAAATTCGTGTAGGTACTAATAGAGAAATTGTAAGTTGAAAATAACTTTGTCTTTACCAGAAAAAAAAACATAACTATATATATATATATATATATATATATATATATATATATATATATATATAAGTCCAGCAGTCGCAAGCGGTGGGAGGGACCGTCCAGACGAAGGCCAGTCAAGCCTGAAATGCATAGACGGTTGTCCCCTTGCTTCTGCTGGACACCGCCAGAGGGCGTTGGCCTCCCGGTTGTTGCATTGCTACGGCTTCCTAAAGCTGTATTTCTTTAGAAATACGAAATTTATATATATATATAATAGAAGGACGATTTGTCAAGCCTTCGTTACGTTTATTGATTGGTGACGGGCGTTTCGCCATTGATCAGCTCAAGGTACGATCTGTATCGATCTGGCCCGGCTCTGGAATTAAAAGCGCGTGGGATCTCTGCGGTTATAATGACAGAATATATACACCTCGCTACAGACGTGAACCTAAACATCGGGTGCTCACCTGGCTGAACCTAAAGTAATTTCACGTTACACTCCCTGGGTATATATATATATATTAGTGTATGTGAGTGTGTGTGGGGGGTGGGTATCTGTGTGTGTCTGTGTGGGTGTGTGTACCTGTGTGTGTGCGCGCGCGTGTGTGTGTGTAGGTGTATGCGTGTCTATGCGCGTGTATATATATATATATATATATATAGTGAACAAAATAGAGTACAAACACACAAACTCAGACACGAACACACACCATACAGAAAACACACTCACAAACACAGGCCCAAACAGAGACAAGAATAAATAAATAAACAAATAAAAATGGCGTAGACATTACAATACAACGGGAGGAAACATAGTAGTACCACTGATGATGTCACAGGTGTGTGATGAAAGAATTTGATAGACTATATATATATATATATATAAATATATATATATATTAGAATTGGAGCTCTGAAATAGCAATATATATATGGATGTATATATAATGTATTTTGCAATACACTTTATGCTTAATTAAAAGCAGTTTGAAGACGGTCTTCAAAATGCTTTTAATTAAGCATAAAGTGTATTGCAAAATACATTATATATACATCCATATATATATATTGCTATTTCAGAACTCCAATTCTAATTTTTAATTTCTGCCTGACCAACAACCGCTCTGCATAATCAGCTCCTGATTATTTACTAGATTTCTATAAGAATATAACATCAATGATCTCAGTAAACAGGTGGGGTAGTTGGCCTTGATAAGCTCCAACCAAAGCGAAACAAGACTTGTCGGCTTATCTCCCCTGTTTGCTGATATCAAAGTGAGTGAATTTGTCACTACTTTAAAACAATAGCTTACGGTCTTCAAAATGTT